>BFEA01000112.1:1861059-1873839 GCA_003427395.1 Chara braunii | reverse complement strand
AGTCAGAGCCTTGAGCAGCAGATGCACTGCAGATTTCTAGAAGAAGAAGGACAGCTATGGCCATTGGCAGGCCTCCAAGGCATGGTGCAGGTGAGTGGATCCCTCCACCATCACCACTAATCTCTCCCCTCTATACAGCACTGGTCTATCTCCTCGAGAGCAAAGCTCCTCTGCCTCCTGTACCTCCTGTACCTCCTCTACAGCTGGCTGCTCTACCTCATTGCAAAAGGCACACGAATGAACTGAAGTCTACCTGCCTACTACTGGGCTGGTGTCTCCTATATAATGCTGGACTGGCCAGTCCACTACCTGACCTCCCTCCTAGTCTGTCCGATCAGATCAAGATCTGATGGCCTGTTGAGGATGCCGTGTCCTGCTGAGTCGGTGTTACATGCTGCGCCTGCAACAGGCTGCACGGGCCATTTTCAGGCCCGTGACGTTTTCAGCCCGAAAGCCTGAAAACAAGGGCCTACAGGCCCTGTGTCATTTCAGCCTGAAAGCCTGAAAACAAGGGCCTACAGGCCCTGTGTCGTTTCAGTCTAAAACAGGGCCTTCCAGGCCCTGAGCCTTTTCAGCCTGAAACGGAGGGCCATTTTTCAGGCCCTCATAAGATCGACCTGCCCTGAAACTTAGGCACCAGACCAGGGCTTTAGCACAGGCCATTTCGGGCCTGTTTTCAAGACAATCTTTGGTTGAGCTTCAACGCCAGGGTCTGGCACGTTTTGGCATTGGCAAGAGCAGCCCTCTGGACGGGCCAGCACTATATAGGACTGGCCCGCCCTGCAGGGTGCAGGTAGTTCATAGGGACTTCCCAGGCACTTCACGTGCAGTTCAGGAGGCAGGAGGTAGTCTTCAGGATTCGGCAGCAGCACTCTGGAGGAGCGCTGCAGTAGTAGTAGTGTTAGCAGTAGTCTTCAGCGCTGGGCGCTAGTAGGAGCTAGAGTAGTACTAGAGAGAGAGAGAGATTGGGCGGAGGCCAGGGAGACTTACCTGCAGCGCCATAGCTCCAGCTTCGTCTTCGAGGTACCTGCAACACAGCGCCACCTTCAGAGGTTAGTACCTGGCACATGAGAGAGAGAGAGTTCTTCTTCTACCTCTTCTCAGTCCACCATCTCCCTCTCACCCTCTCGCTACCTGACTTCACTGCATCCGCAGACTACGAGAGAGTGGGCTTGGTGACATTTGGACCCAGACTCGACATTGGGCTTCAGACATTTGATGAGGGATTATTTGGGACTTGTAACGAAGACTTGGTGTTGACGACATTTCCATCTCCCCCTTCTTCCTCGTCTGATCCCCTCCTCTTCGTCTGTGTATGGTCCGGACCTGGCGCATTCTTCCTGTGTGTAGCGCCAAGCCCCTTCACACCTTGCGATGAGGATGATGCATGTTTGGTCTGTATTGCGACATTGATTGGGCAAGTCATTGGTATTCTAGCATTCTGCTGCCCTGTCTTGTACTACGTAAGAGAGGTCAGCCCCGGTCAGGTCAGGGATTATATCTAAGTCTTCCCCTGCGCTATTATGCAATGGCTTGCTGGTTCCAGGTTGCCTGTAGCCTCCCTCTGACAAGGCTGTACCATAGGTAGGGATAGATTCGTAATTTTGTTTGGCTGAGGGCTAACCGAGAGATGGGAAAATATAGGCCTAACTCGAATTTCCTACAGCTACCCTAACTGCGAATAGCAGCCCCCGGCTACCCCTAGGACAGACAGGCCCTAAGGGCCTATGCTGATAGAGGGTCCTATAGCCTATAGCCGGGTAGGGAGAGGCCCAAGGGGCCGAAACAGAAACGGTACCGGTCGGTTAGTCAGTCCGGTCTAGGTTGAGTCTAGGACAGGGTAGAGTATAGATAGGTTGAGAGAATCGGTCCAGGGCTTTTGGCAGTTAATACTTCGTGGTGGAAGTTGCTGCGCATGCAGCATCAGGTCGTGGTGACTGATTGAGGCGTGAGAGACAGCGGACATAGCCGGACCTTCAGAGCGCTGACCAGACTGGGGTCAACGTTGTCTGCTCTGACTCTTTGGGAGTCAAAGCGGTCTGGGCTAGTAGAGGTCTGATGCGTTGGAGCACGTGGTGCAATGCTGACCCTCCCCAGGAGTAGGGTCCCAGGGGCGATGCAGCTATAGCTGCATCTTCTCGGAGATTATCATCATTTGGACTTCATCTTCATCAGAGACTGTTGGCGTTGGGCTTCTTCTTCATCATCTAAGTGGCGATTGGCTCTGGGAGCCTGTCTCATACTGGCGCAGGCCACTGAGTTGGATGTCAAGGTGGCGCTGGGTGTTACCTGGGGTTCTGGTGCTATTTTTAGCTGTTCAGAATGCGTGGGGTTGAGGCGCTACCCTCAGCAACAGGGTTCTGAGGTTATTCAGTGGAACGATGTTCTGAGTTTAATAAACAGTTTTAATATTGTGTTTGAGTTGTCATCTCTTCAATGATTTCTGGTTGTGATCTCTTGGTTGTCTTCTATGAATGATTGTTGGGACTTCTGTGGAGAGAATCCACTGTATTGTGTATTCTGTCATTTCGCTCTTCCGAGTCTTTCGCTACGTTCCTTTTGTTGGGCGGTGTGACACTCCACTACCTCTCCCCTTCCTTCTGTGCATGTATGGGCGTGTACGGGAGTTCCTGTGAGTGAGCGTTGACAAAAAATCAACGGACAATCATGTTCATAGCAGTTGGTATCGAAGCAGATCGGACCCAGACAGTGGCGAGATGATGGATTGAGGCAGCCATCACTACCTGAGAGCTTCTGAAGTTGGATTTCGTGGAGGAATCTCATCCTCAGTACTGCGCTCAGTAGGGTGTTGGTGAGGAGCATGTGGAGGCCGGTATGACACAGAGATTGGTGGCGATACAGTGCTCAGTGGCCTGGGAGGCACTGAGGGCCTATTTTTAGCCCAGGCGTTGACTCTGCTAGTGGCGAGATACCAGGGGGTATGTCGAGTTCCAGATTCTGAGCCAGATCTAGTGAATCTAACTAGTGGGGGTTAATCACCATTGCAAAAGCTTCAGTATCACCAAGTTTCAGGAGATTTTGAACGTGGGAGCACCAGGAATAGTGAGTTGAAGAAACTGGCGAGATGGCAGCCATAGCCAGTTCAGCTTCTTTTTCAAGTGTTTTGCCCTGAAGTAAGTGTGTTCCTTACTCAAGTCTCTGTGATAGTTGTCATTAGACTGGGGAAATCGTAATTGTATGTCTGTAGTCAGTGGAGAATGGAAAGTCGCACTGCCTGACAGCCATAGCTATTTCTCCTACCTATCTACTTTGACTTCTACTGACCCTGTTTGATCCCCTTTCTGTCTCAAATTGCATCTCTGACTGTTTTACAGTATTGCGATTCAGTACACACTGTGAATTGGATAGTTCGGGGTCTATCTGTTAGTAATAATGGAATTCTGAATTTTGTGTTGCCATAGACAACATCTGGGGAGCTAGGGTTTGTCATATCTTAGGTTCTGTCTGTCAGAATTTCAATCTTTCGGTCACCCTGAAATCGCAATTCAATATTGAGTCAGTGTCTGAAAGCGCTCTGCTAGATTTGGTGTTCTGAGTCAGTTACAGTGATATTTGTACCTCGCCTCACCTATAGTGGGGCATACAGGGTCCTACAGTGCCAGTATCAGTTGTAGAAGTCTAAAAATAACTTTATCAGTAATTCACTGCATCTTGGTTGATTACTGGATTGCATCAGTCGCTACTTACTCTCTGCGCTATTCTGGTACTCCTACGTACAGTCCTAGGCTGCATCCTGTATGCCTACCTGACAACGATTCTGGGGTTATTGCACCCAGATGAGGGTTCTGGGCTGTGAATGAAAGATCGTAATTTGGTTTTATCTGGGGTTGCCCTAAACTAACCCAGAACAGCCCTCAGCGACCTACAGAGGCTGAGCGCTCTTCTGCCCTTTACACTATGTCTCTTCTCATCAGGTGACAGTGATTACATCGGTGTGTGTGTTGTAATTCTTAATCTCTTTTGACCTTGTTTTTGTGTGTCTTTAATTATTTGACTGTGTGAGTGTAAGTAACCATGGCTGACGAAAAGACGAAGGTTGAGGAAGGAGAACCTTCTTCTAACCCTCCTCCAACTCCTCTCTCCCCCCTGGAACAGGCCCTGCTTGAAGCGGGAAGAAGCCCGCCTAAAGGCAGAGGCTCATATCCAGCGGTTGAAGCAGGAGATGAAGGAAGCTCAAGAGGCTAGCAGGAATGAGGAGAGGAGGACACAGATGCGCAAAGAAGTAGAGAAGGTTGTGGTCAGCGGAACTTCCAGTCAGTATAGTAAGGACACTGCTGAGTTAGTGCTGCTGACAGACACTCTCAACAGGTCCTACTTCTCTAACTGGGACCAACGGATACTCGCGCTCGAGAGCCAAGGGTCTGCCATCGAGTGTAAGGTTGATAAATTGGCAGCAGACCTTGAGTCCCTGACAACGAGTGTTAACAAAATTCTGCAACATCTGTAACTTCCTGTTCCTCCTCCCCAACCTCTCCAACCTATCCCAAAACCTGGTTCACCATCCCACAGTCGACCAGCTTCACCTGCTGGTTCCCATGTGTCCACTACCTCTGCTCCCTCTGGCACATCTGATCAGCGGCAGCCCAAACTGACGCCACCTCCTATGTATTTTGGGGAAGACCCCAAGGTGGACGTTTCAGACTGGGTTACTGCGATGAAGGCGTACCTGGGCAGCTTCGTTTGTCTAGAGGTAACAAAGGTAGGAACGATTCTGGGGCGATTGGAGAGGACTGCACTGAAATGGTGCACATCCTCTGCAGCGAAACAAAATCTGCCCATGGACAAATGGGCACAACAGCTGAAGGTGGAAGGGTTGCTGCAGGCCCTGCGACACCAGTTTGCAAACAGGGAGCAACAGTAGTTGAGCCAACCGTTCTTGCCCTGGTTGAGAATCTTGCTGCAATGTTTAAAGGAAAGTTTGGTAACAGCAGCATCAAGAGCTCAGCCAGCCAAAAGGGAAAAGGGAAGGGACATGCCACTTCCCGTCGGGCCTAGAGTCCTAACTTACCACGAGACGTTCATTGGTCAGTCAACCCCATGGATCCTTCCACCCGTCCCTGGAAAGCGCTCAGGATCCAGGAGGGGCAGTGGCAGAGGAGGAAGGACCGTGAGGTGTGTTTTCGCTGCGAGGGGGACCATTTTCTGAAAGACTGTCCCCATATGCCTCGCAAGCCTGGATCTAGTTCAAAAAACTAGACCAGCAGAGGGAAGTGGAGTTGGCAACTCCCTCCACTTGTGCGGATTCAGATTCTGCTGAGTCTGAATTTGCATCTACCCTCACTAACTCTGTTGGAGTTGTTGTGTCATGATCCTTTACTTACATGGACCCTGACCTAGATGAGACGTGGCCGGAAGATGACTGTCAGACTTTTGCAGATATTTTCCTGTTTTTGCAGGAAAAGAAAAAGCATAAATCAGACCTCATCTTGCTGCGACCCTCCATCCTGGGAGCCAGGATCAAAAGCCTTTTAGACTGTGGTGCTACGCGAAACTTCATCTCTCCCAAGGCTGTCAGCAAGCTGCATTTGGATGGGAGACTGGTGAAGTTGCTGCAGCCATTGGAAGTCTGTATTGGGGACTCTTCCACAGTCCGGATTACTACTGCTGTCAAGGGCCTACCGGTGATCTTTGACAGGCAGGAGAAGGTCAGGCAAGGCCTGAACTTCTATGTTTTCCCCAATGTGCCTTTTGATCTTGTCTTCTCCATGCAGTGGCTTGAGGCCATTAACCCTAGGATCGACTGACAGATCCCTAGGGTTGAGCTTTCAGACTGTAGAGGGGACTATCAGCCTTGTATATTGGGTGATGAGTACCACGCAGTCAGCAGTTGCTATTGCCTGAGAGCACATGAGTTCTTTCAGCTCTCTCGCCAGACGACCCACACACATCTGTTTGTCGCATGCGTGAAACAGACTGGTGTGGATGCTGCTCTGTGTCCCCCACCGATTCAGTAGGTTTTGGACCGGTTTCCAAGCCTGATGCAGGAGCCGACTGGACTTGTTCATAGGCAGGATCAGCATGCCGCAGTGAATATGTACTCAGGCCTTGTACACACGGACCGTCACACCATGGGAATTTCTTTTGCCCGAAATCGTCTCTATGATAAACCAATGACTTTGGATTGAGCTCCTGCCAGATTCGGTCCCTCCCAAGGGTTGTATCTACAGGATGTCACCTGCTGAACTCGATGAGCTCATGAGACAGCTTGAGACCCTGACCAGCAAGGGCTGGATCAGACCGAGCACTTCTGAATTTGGGGCTCCAGTTCTCTTTGTTCCAAAGGGAAATAGAGAGTTCAGAATGTGTGTAGATTATAGGGTCTCAACAAAATCACTAGGAAGTCGACAGAGCCCCTTCCTAAGATTGATGATCTGTTGGACATGGTGCAGGGTTGCACGATTTTCAGCAAGATCGATCTCAAATCTGGCTACCACCAGATTGAGATGGTTGAAGGCGATGTCCACAAGACTGCCTTCAAGACCAGATATGGTACTTATGAGTATCAGGTCATGCCTTTCGGTCTCTGCAATGCCCTTGGCACATTCAAGACAGAGATGCATCGCATACTCAGGCCTTACCTGGACCGATTTGTAGTTGTGTACCTGGATGATATCCTGGTATCCAGTCGATCTGTCGAGGAGCATGCACAACATCTGGCTTTTGTTCTCCAGGCACTACATGAGGCCCAGTATAAGATCAACAGGGAAAAATCCTCCTTTGGAGTGACTTCTGTGACTTATCTAGGACATGTAATCTCCGGGGAAGGGCTGGCTCCTAAAGCAACTAAGGTTGCTGCGATTCAGGACTAGCCATAGCCTACCACAATGCGTGATGTCCGGTCATTCTTGGGTCTTGACTCCTACTACAAAAAGTTCGTCAATAACTTTTTTGCTATTGCTACACCCCTGACTGACCTCACAAAGAAGGACACCCACTTTCTTTGGACATCAGACTGTCAACAGGCTTTTACACGCCTCAAGGAGGCCTTGATGCGTGCACCTGTTCTGAAGTTACCTGACCCTACTTTGCCCTTCGTACTAACAACTGATGCTGGCCAGTATGGGGTTGGGGCGGTACTTCAGCAGGACAGTGGGCATGGTCTGCAGCCAGTGGAGTACATGAGTAAGAAGATCAAAGTTCAGAAGTTGCAGGACTCTACATACGAGAAAGAGTTGTATGCTCTAGTGTCAGCGCTCAAGCATTGGAAACATTTCCTCATGGGCAGGCACTTCAAGATCTATTCATATCACTCCACCTTACAGTGGATGAAGACCCAAGGGGAACTGAATGACAAGCTTGCTCGCTATATTCAGTTCATTGATCTCTTTGACTTTGAACTGAAACACAAGAAGGGTTGCTACAGTCGTGTAGCATACGCCCTTTCTCGTAGGCCTGACGCTCTGTATTTGATCTCCTCTACTCATACCTTTGGGGAGAGTACCCGTCAGACCATTGCCAGTTACTGCCACAGGACCCGATTTTCAGCTCTATTGTTCGGAATCTGCAGACTGATCCTGCATTTGAACCAGGAGACACTCTGGTTTCAGATTTGCTGTATACTTGCAGCAGAGGAGAGGAACGTCTGTGCATCCCTCAGGACCGCCAGCTGAGAACACTCGTGATGTCTGAGTGGCATGATGCCCGCGGCCACTTTGGGGCCCTAAAATCGTTATCAGCCCTGTCGTAGCGGTTCTTCTGGCCAGAGATGAGGAGTGATCTGCTGCACTATGTTGAGACCTGTGCGTTGTGCCAAAGGAATAAGGTCGTTCGCCGACCTCCCCTTGGCCTACTGCAGCCACTCCCCATTCCTGATGCACCTGCACAGTAAGTGTCTATTGATTTCACTGACCTAGGGAGGACTACTCCTCGCGGTATGCGTCAGGTAATGGTATGTGTGGACCGGTTTTCTAAATATGCAGAGTTCATCTCGCTGCCAGAGGAAGCCAGAGTTTCGGCCGTACAGGCGGTCTTTGCTGACAGGTGGGTCATACACCATGGGCCACCCACCTCTATTGTAAGTGATAGAGATCCGCGTTTCTGCAGCAACGAGTGGCAGTCCTATTGTAAGGACTACCTTCATTCTAGGTTGGACATGACATCTGGTCGTCATCCTCAAGCTCATGGGCAAGCTGAAGTGATGAACCAGATCCTTTTCGAGTTGCTGTGTTCTGTGATCAGCCCTGATCAACAAGATTGGGATCTCCATCTAGGACGGGCACAACTAGTGTACAATACGTCGGTACACTCTTCCACAGGGTTCACCCCCTATCGGTTGCACTAGGGTCGTGAACCACGGCAGCCTCTCGATGATATCATCGACAAGGCTACCCCCAGACTGACGCCTGGGTTCACCAAACAGTACGAGAGGGATATCGAACGAGCCAAAGATAACCTGCTTAAGGCCCAAAATGCTATGATTCAGCAGGCTAACAAGCATCGTCGCCCATCCCCCATTCGCACTGGTGACTGGGTCTGGGTTCTCAGTTCTGAGTTATCTCAGGAAGAGGACATTTCGCCCAAGTTGTTGCCGCGTTACATGGGTCCATGGCAGGTTTTAGATACAGTGGGAGCGGATCCTTTCGGACCATCCTATCATGTGGATGTCCCCCTGCATCTACAAACCTACCCTGTCTTCCATGCATCTAAGTTGTTACCATTCACCCCAACTGATGCATTTCCAAACAGGCCTCCTCAGTTTGGTCCCCCGATTCCTGGGAAGGGATATGAGGTGGAATCAGTGGAGGACGAGTATGGGACAGGCCCAGATAAGGAGTACCTTGTGAAGTTTCTATACCAGCGCCATACAAAGGACCGTTGGTTTACTCGCAAGGAACTTCTGAAAACAGCAAAGTCCATTATCCTCAAATACGAGGCGGCGCAGAGGGGGGAATCCCTTCGACGCTCTGCACACCTACGCCCCTAGCTCGGAGGTCCTCGCTCCGGGGGAGGGTAGGTCTGCAATGACTTGCTGGTTCCAGGTTGCCTGTAGCCTCTCTCTGACGAGGCTGTACCATAGGTAGGGATAGATTCATAATTTTTTTTGGCTGAGGGCTAACCGAGAGACCTACCTGTAAGGAAAATTTGTGAGGGAGATATCTATAAATATGGGAAAATATAGGCCCATTACTAACTCGAATTTCCTACACCTACCCTAATTGCGAATAGCAGACCCGGGCTACCCCTAGGACAGACAGGCCCTAAGGGCCTATGCTGATAGACGGTCCTATAGCCTATAGCCGGGTAGGGAGAGGCCCAAGGGGCCGAAATAGAAACGGTACCGGTCGGTTAGTCAGTTCGGTCTAGGTCGAGTCTAGGCCAGGGTAGAGTATAGATAGGTTGAGAGCATCGGTCCAGGGCTTTTGGCAGTTAATACTTCGTGGTGGAAGTCGTTGCGCACGCAGCATCAGGTCGTGGTGTCTGATTGAGGCGTGAGAGACAGTGGACATAGCCGAACCTTCAGAGCGCTGACCAGACTGGGGTCAATGATGTCTGCTCTGACTCTCTGGGAGTCAAAGCGGTCTGGGCTAGTAGAGGTCTGATGCGTTGGAGCACGTGGTGCACTGCTGACCCTCCCCGGGAGTAGGGTCCCAGGAGCGATGCAGCCATAGCTGCATCTTCTCGGAGATTATCATCGTCTGGACGTCATCTTCATCAGAGACTGTTGGCGCTGGGCTTCTTCTTCATCATCTGAGTGGCGATTGGCCCTGGGAGCCTGTTTCATACTGGCGCAGGCCACTGAGTTGGATGTCAGGGTGGCGCTGGGTGTTACCTGGGGTTCTGGTGCTATTTTTAGCTATTCAGAATGTGTGGGTTGAGGCGCTACCCTTCTGAGGGTAGTGCAACAGGGTTCTGAGGTTATTCAGTGGAACAATGTTCTGAGTTTAATAAACAGTTTTAATACTGTGTCTGAGTTGTCATCTCTTCAATGATTTCTGGCTGTGATCTCTCGGTTGTCTTCTATGAATGATTGTTGGGCCTTCTGTGGAGAGAATCCACTGTATTGTGTATTCTGTCACTTCACTCTTCTGAGTCTTTCGCTGCGTTCCTTTGGTTGGGCGGTGTGACACTCCACTACCGCTCCCCTTCCTTCTGTGCATGTATGGGCGTGTACGGGAGTTCCTGTGAGTGAGCGTTGACAAAAATTTAACGAACAATCATGTTCGTAACAATTATGTGCCATTTTTGTCTGTCCTAGGGGCGGTGTGACACTCCACTGCTTGTTGAGATTCCACAACACTGCATTGTCCATTCAGTCCTTTTCATCACATTGCGGATCCTTGGCTATATATATACATCGCCCAACTGGGCATGTGTCAGTCGGCCAGACCCCCAAAACGAGTGGCCTTGGTCTCTCCTCAGGCCAAGGCCCTTCCCAGCTGTCCCAGCTGCAGGACTTGGAAAGAAAAACAGGCCTGCCATTGGAGTTCATTCAAGAGTCTCTAGAGGTCATTATGTACATTATGTTCGACGTGTCGCATTTGTGCACATCTCATCACATCTCACGAGTGCTTGGATATCAGACGCGTTCACAATAGGGTGTGTCATCTGTGCATGTGTGCATGTGCCAAGTACAATCCCCAGCACAGGTCACAGTCCAAGAAACTCCATGCTCTTTTTTCTTTAGCCAGTTATCTCTGTAGTAACTTCTCCGACCAAAGTTGAGAATCTTGAGATATATGCCGAAATGCCGCTGAAAGATGTGGGTAGAGCAGAATGCCCTTTTGGGCCGAAATCTTTGTGTTGTGCCCCTGTCAGGCATGTGTGCAACTTTGCAATCTGGACCTCCCCGTTTGGGCCTTGGCCATTTGCAATGGCGCCTAGGAAAAGTTGGCAAGTACTGGGGCATTTCGCAAAGTTGGACGATACCCGGTAGGGGTATATTGCAAAGATGGTGGTCCAACCGGCGCTAGGGGTATTTCACAAAATATTTTTTGTGTCCGAGAGGCATTCCGCTCTACCCACATCTTTTAGGGGCATTTTGGCATATATCTCAACTTATGGGGGTATTTTGCAAATTATCCCCCCCCCCCCCCAAAAAAAAAAAAACCTTCTCCGACACCTCTAGCTTCGAGTCCTGCAACTCTACAGGATCAATAGGCCATGCTCTCACAGTCTATATTCGTAGGAACCGAAATCAAATGCACTTTTAGGCTTTTAGCTGGTACTGCCACGTGGAAGATCAATCGTCACAGACTTCTGGCTCAACAAACGGAGGAGCCAGCAGCACAGGAACGGCTAAAATGAACGGGAAAAGAATGAGAGACGGTAATTCACTGCGTGGTGTGCACGGGAAAAGAACAAGAGACGGTAATTATTCACTGCCTGCTCGCTTGCCCGGGTGCAGAACAAATTTGGCATACAGTAACCTTGTTACCACTTCTCCTTCCTCTAAATGACAAGGTTCAGTGAAACTTCTCACAGCATCCGCAGCGGCAAACCGCCGCTGAGATCCCAGCGATACAGACACTTCACCGGACCAATTCAATCGGTAGGAGTGACGGGTGGTGTGTACAAAGGGCAGGGACGTAATCAGTGCGATCTGATGACTCACGCTTACTAGGAAGGATCACTGAAAAAAATCATAATAATAATAGTAAAAATCTGGCATGCAGTCAAGGGTCTGCGGGGTCAGATTACCGAAGCCTTGTTTCCGGAAGGACCGGTCCCCCTTTTACGGCGCATGGGATTACCTGGTCCGTGGTCAGTATTTGAGAAGAACCCTTTTCAGCTATTGAGACAGCATGTTCTTTGGACGATCCTGGACGAGAAGATGTCCGGATTCGATAGAGAAAATGCAGATGCATGTGCCCACGAAGGCAGACATTTTCTTAAAACCCCCACGGAGGCAGAGATACTCTGAAAACCCTCCTGCGGACGGACCTTCAAGCGCAATGGAAGAGGTCAGAGGTCGGTTCGAACGCAGGGTTCTTGGCCAGGGCAAGATAGCAATCAAAGAAGGAACTACCTTCTTCCCCCGAATACAATGTACGGTCATTATAGCTGTATGTGAGGCATCTTTCAGTCTAGATACAGCTATAGTGACCGTACGATGTACGTTGTATTCGGGGGAAGATGGTAGGATCACATTTCAGTCGTGGAAAGAGATTAGGGTTTAGGGTTTTGGGGTTTTAGATAGCAAAAAAAAACAGGTAGAAGAAGAGGAGAGTGTTTATTTTTCTGTGGCTATTACGAAGCGAAACTGGGTAAGGCTCCCGGCAGTGGGTGAGAAAGAAGTCTTAATAAAGATAGGTTAGAAAAGGATAGATTCTGCTTCTTTTTCGCTGTTTTCTTATGTGTTTGTCCTGTTTTCGCATTCTTTGGGGAGTACCATTTGAATTGGGCTGCTGGACCCGGTTTCCAGCACAAGCGGAAGGGTAGGGGTAATGGCCGCAGTCCTCCGGGTTGTTTTTGGAGGGATTCCTGGCCACCTTATTTCTGTTGTGGTCAGTGTTGCATACCCCGACGGTCGGCGACCTTTGACTGGTTGGCACCTACCGGTCGGGGGTCGTCGGCACCCTGCAAAAAAAATAAAATTATATATATATAGTCTGTAGAGTTTTCCATCTGGTGTGGGTGAGTGATAGTCTGCTTCGACTTTTGCCACAGGTACCTTGAGGGAAGTGGTTGGTGCCCGCCTCAGGGTATCAGTTGTCGGGCAGTCGTTGATGCTTAACCACAACCGGGGTTAAGGTGGATTATCACTTACAGTGTAATCAGTTAGGGGATTCTGCAGACTGTTGAGGGTTCAGCCTCCTGATG
>BFEA01000112.1:1819162-1830391 GCA_003427395.1 Chara braunii | reverse complement strand
TGCTCGGGCCTGTGTGAAACTCGCCACCCCAGAAACCTGCAGTGTCTTGTGTCTGGACCTCTAGGCCCTGTCCGGTGGGGTGAAATGACACTGAAAAATCACCCTGTTATTTTTTGAGGGGCGGCCAGGACCCGATAAACGTCCTGGGCAGCCCCCTTTTTTTTTTTTGTCTCCCCAGGGGCCTCCATCCGGACATCAGGATCAGACACCGGACACCGGACTGTCTGGAACCCGGTCCGGACGTCCGGACGGTTACCATGATAAAAATCCAGGACGTATTGAACCCAATTCTGCAGGTTTCCACGAACAAATAGAGATGCAGGCATTCAATGGAATACCTTTTGCTAGCCACCGCCCAATGCTTCCTTTTTTTTTTTTTTTTTTTTTCCCCTTTTGCAATATAAAGTTTCAGCCCATGCTATTAGGCCAATTCCAAAGAAATAGACAAAAGAAAAACGAAAAAAAAAAGAAGGAAATGTGGTCTGCATTTGAACAGTTCTTGGGTGTACCCACGGACAAGGGCATCCCTCCACAATTCTCAGCATGTTCAAAACAACAGTTAATCTGCCCCTAGAACATGGAACAAGATACCGCCATGATTTTTGTCTTTTGTGCATGTCCAGAGCAGTGGAGCGAGGGCCATAAACACCGTTGGGATCCCCATGAGACTCACACTAGGTGAGGAGGGAAAAGCAGGAATCGTATTCCTCGCCAGAAAAACGACGATAGTATATTGCACTGTCTTGCCTCTCCATCCACTTTGCATGGGACCCTGAAGCAACCTAAAACCAATCAGAAAACGGAGCCTTAGGGCTCCCTGCCCTAAATGGCGGGATGCATCATCCCACCGTCCATATAAAACACAGTCAACGGTTCCTAACAGTCCCACACCGTCACACAGTAATAGTAAATATACTATTCAACGGCATGTGGGCCGAGGCCCCGGGAGCATTATGGTGTAGAGAGGGAAATTCCTATTCGATGGTAGAATGATGCTCCCTCTACCCCTCCCTACCCCCCACCATCGAATAGGACCCTCCCTCTCTACACCCGAATGCTCCCGTGGGTAGTATCACAACTGCTTATGTGAACAGTGTTCCACGCTGCGGGACATGTACGTGGGGTGTCAGCCTAACACCAACCAGACTTGCATAAGGGAGGACGAGGGCTGACTAGAGTAGAACCCGCAACCTCCCCCATGTTACTCCAGAGCTCTAACCACTGAGCTACAAGGCGTGATAGCTCAGTGGTTACAGCTCTGGAGTAACATGGGGGAAGTTGCGGGTTCAACTCTGATCGACCTTCATTCTCACTTATGCGAGTCTGGTTGGTGCTCGGCTGACACCCCACATACTTGTCCCCCAGTTTGACACACTGTTCACATGAGCAGCTGTGATACTACCCACGGGAGCATTCGGGTGTAGAGAGGGAAGGTCCTATTCGATCGTGGGTGGTAGGGAGGGGCAGAGGGAGCATCATTCTACCAAGGCACCATCATGGCAGCGCTGAGGTCTTATATGGGCGATTCGCAGAAACTGAGGGTTGTCGGCTGAGTGCAGACTATACACAGTAGGAATACATATACACACTCACAGGATGAGGCTGAGTACAGACACTATACATACATATGGCATGATAGACTACACAGACGTATAGCAGACATCCATACTCACACATTCAGTAGGGTGGTGCACCCTACAGACTGCAGACTTGCACATAAGAGCTGATATATACAGTAGATCATACATATGGATGTGTCAGGTGAGTAGGGGGTGGTACCTAGGGTGGGGCTCCCACAGGTTAGACCTTGGTCTTCATACAGTTGGGCATTGCGTGTGGCGGCTGGCAGAAGAGTAATATAAAGATGAGACAACTGCGCCTGTGACTGCTGCACAGTTTCGAATTCGCAGGAATAACAGTCCACTGCAAGCTTGGGCGAAGACCAGTTCGAAACTGCAAGAAAAACAGTAACTTAAAGGTGGGAGCACGACGGCCTACCGGTGCAGTAATTGGCAAAAACGGAAGGTGGCGGTCGTGTTTGTTTGTTTGTTTGTTTGTTTGTTTGTTTTTTTTTTCCGTGCCTGACACGGCCGAGCTGTCTAGGCCACACCCGTAGCAGGCCCTCCCAGTTTTGGCTCGTTTCCCCAGGGTTGTGGCACGGGCGTGGCCAAGACATCTCGGCCATGGCCCAGCCACGGGTGTGGCCTAGACAGCGCGGTCGTGGCATAAGCAGGCGTGGAAAAAAAAAAAAAAAAAACACGACCGCCACCTCCCGTTTTTGCCAATTACTGAACCGGTAGGCCGTCGTGCTCCCACCTTTAAGTTACTGTTTTTCTTGCAGTTTCGAACTGGTCTTCGCCCAAGCTTGCAGTGGACTGTTATTCCTGCGAGTTCGAAACTGTGCAGCAGTCACCCGCGCAGTTATTTCTATAAAGATGCTCGAGGTCGGACCCCTGATGGGGGACAAATAATGTGCTCAAGGGGGCTCACTCCTAGCATCCAAAGTGCCCGGTCGACAAGGTTCATTCGACAGTGATTCACCAGGGCTGGGTCTCCTTACTTGGCACTGGCCTTGTGATCAATGCCCACTAGGAGAGCTGTCCGTCGAAGGTAGGTTGACGGTAGGAGGACTCACCACTCTGTGAAGGCATCATCAAGGAGGGCGGTGAGCATCCTTGTGGGGAGTGAGTGTATAGTAGGAGGTGTGCTATCCTGAATCGGGGGTGGTGGGTTGGGATATGGGGTCTGCCATGAGGTGGGCTCTGCCGTGCGGGTGGCAGGATGGTATACCAGAGGCAGACAAATAGCTTGAGTGAGCTAGACCGGTATAGATAGGACAGGGGGGCAATAGAGAAGGAAAAAATAAGGATGGCCTCATGAGCACAGGAGATAGGGCTAGGAAAAGCATCACTCCGCTGAGGCATCATCATGGAGGACGGTGATCTCCTCAAAGGGAGTGGGTGCAGGAATAAAGAGAAGAAACCTACATTGAATCGCGAGGAGGTGGGTGGGATTGCGGGGTCTGCACCTGTATTGAGTGGTCTGCCCGACTCTACCATCTTCACCTGAATACAACATACGGTGATTATAGCTGTATTAGGGGCAAATTTGAGTCTAGATACCCCAATAATGACCGTATGTTGTATTTGGGTGATGACGGTAGGGCTGAGTGTGACGGATGGGATAGGGCAGGTGTGGAACCCTGCCCTGCAGGTGGCAAGCTTGCTTCCACTAAGAAAAAGAAAAAAGGAAGTATCTGGAAAAGTAATGGTGTGATAAAAATAGAAAAAAAAACTCATAAAATCAAGATCTTCCTTTTGATTTCAAGTAAAGTTCTGATGGTTTTCTATGGCATTGCATTGTCTGGATGGTTTTCACTGGACTGCAAGGTACAGGTTGTTGCCTATGATGGTCACAGGCTGGACTCTTGGATTTTCATTTCAAAAGACGGAGTCGTTCTTCGAAGTCTCACCTTGTTGCCGACGCCACAGTACTTAGGAGTATTGGTGGTACGTATGCTCGCGGATCGCGCTCATGTATGCTCAGGGTTCAAACTCATGTGTGCTCGTGCGTTGCCCTCTCCTTCGCTCTGTCCCAGCATTAATTCCACCCACTAGGAATTTACTAATTCAGTAAATTTAGTAATTCACCTTTTTTGTTTTTCTTTGGGTTTTCCATTATATACAGAACACAGGACCTTATGACCTGGCTTCCATAACCATTCTCAGACCGGGGAGCATCATGTCCACTGGCAAGTCATGGAAATATACAGCATCTGCACACCCATGCTTCCTTCCATTAAAGCCAAAGGGGGCCTGAACAGCATTGACTGCTCCATCTCATCCATTTCATGGAGGATTAAATATCAGCAGCTAGCCTTTTCCTTCTTACATTCCTCTCAATCTCAACCTTGCACAGGACCGCCGGATCGGCTTGACACCAAGAATCTCCGACGCATCCGACCAGGTTAGGCCCTTCCTGCTGTTGTCACTGTTAGTCCTGAGGCCGCTGCCCTCCCTTCTTACATGCCTTTTTGAAGTTCGTAAGCTGTCAAATGTTTCCTTAAAGCACCACTACCTTTCCCGCTGTTGGGAAAACAGGAAAACATCCTACGCCTAAAATATCGGAGGCCAGGCTCAACGACGGCCGCTGTTGGTAAATATCATCGGCCGATACAGTCCAATGAAGCGCTGCGCTACCAGGCGTACTCGTTGTCCGGAGACGGCAGCGCTCTGCGTCGGCAGCGAGGGTGGGATTCGGGGTGTGGGGCGGAACGATGTCTTCTTCAATGATCCCTAGGTTCGGCCATCACCCTCAGCTCCGACAAGGGGCTGTGTCTCCCTGTGGAATACCAGGGAGCAGGGCGATTCCAACTCCTACAACAGAATCTACAAGAGTCTAGTAACGAGTGCAGTGTGAACACGGCGAATGGAGAGAGAGTCTAGTATGGGACAGTGGGCACATCCAACAGCGGCACCTCTGGAGTGGGTGGGCAGCCGGTGGTGGTGGGACTGGTGTTGGGAGGAGCACGTGAGAACTACTGTTGACTATCTCAACTGGGAGCGTGAAGACCTGAAGCTCGACGGGCGCCGGCGCCGCTAATGGGAGTGGGAGTTCCTCTGGTGGTGGTGGAAGAGTCTCAGTTGGAATCAAGGGCGCTGAGCACGAAATATTTAGAGTGCATTAACCTAGCCATATCTTTTCGCTAAATACTCCTTATGAGTGGCTTACTTCATGACTGTCATACACGATAATATTCGGAATCCTTTCCCTCTCTTTCAAGCTCTTCCTGCTATGTGCTATGTGCTTTGGTGTCACTGGCAACCTTGATCATATTTAGTCATTAGTATTCTCATACGTTTCGGTTGGTGCACTCTTCCTTTGTTATTCTTATATCCAAACCCTCGTGTAGTGCAGTATTTTACTCATACTCTGCATTGGGTCGTAAGGTTGGATTCAGGCAACCCTCCATCCCTATTCCCATATCTGAGCCCTTGTATAACATAGTAAAATTGCTCGTAATGTTTATCTCACCTAATTTCACCTAATCTCATCACCTAATCTCATCACCTAATCTAGAGGCTATTTCAAGGACTCCAGGTTCTCCGGTTTAGTTCTGGTTGGTAAATGTGGAAGGTTGGGGGTTGTTCGTAGAAGGCAACGGAACTATTGGAGGTGGTGGGAGACCTAATAGTTGTGGGAGCATTGCTGACCTACTAGGGCACGACTGAATAGCATTTAGCTGTCAAGAGAGCCAACTTGGGTTGTACCCATTGAGATCTAGGGTGCCTGGAAGATGGCAGTTCCTACAGAGGTCCAAGGGTTCAAGGTGGGAAACCTCGTCACGGCAACCCAGGCTCCCCACGGCTACTAGCTGCTCTGTAGGGCCAGTATTGGTGCTGTCTTCCTTCAGTGGAAATTACTTGATCTGCTCGTTGGGCGAATCCTTGTCTGGAACTTTCCAGATTCCTCTCTAGTTCACAATCTGTTATTTGGCTTTGTTCATTAGGGTTTAGTCATACCAAGACTATTATAATTTCAAATGGCGGTTTGCCTTTTTCTGGCCACCTGCATAGGCTTGCTACAGATTTTTCGAACATGGATATTGAATTGGTGACAGGTTAAGGGTGCTGTCAATTTAGACATTTAAGATTACAATCCCATAGGGATAGCTGGTTTCTCAGCTCTGGTGCTTCACGCTCAGAAATTCATTTGAAATCGTTTTAGGTTGCTGGACAGGTATTCATACCTTTTTACTGCGCTTCAGGGGAATTTTTTTTGAGAAGCTTCTTTGAGATAACAGAGTGTAGAAAATGGGACACTGGACCTGGTTTCCAGTTCTGTCGAAGCTGGGTAATGGCCCCAGTCTGTTCATCCGGGTTGAATTGTGAGGCCCCCAGCCTTTTCTGAACTTCTGTTATTTGTAATAAAGGTGACCACCAACTTCTCAAAAAAAAAAAAAAAAAAAAAAAAATCATCGGCCTCCTAAAGATTCGGGGGCCTGATGGCGACCCACATGGGAAAAGGTAGTGGTGGTTCAAACATCCTGGTATTTTGAGAGGTCCCAGGACACTGTTCCTTCCAGCTGTCAGGTCTGCACAGCATACTGATGAATCGCGCTTACCAGTACTCCCTAAAGTCGTGCCCATTAGCGAGCCACAATTTCAGGAAACGTACGGGCTGCTACAGGAGCATCCAATCCCTGTGCCTCCTTTCCACACGGGATGGCTGAGTAAAGAGGGTAGCCTCGGGCCTACCATGTTGTTTCACCACAATATCTCGGAAATTGGAGTGCCACAGAGGAATTTCCCATCATGACCCTATGTGGAAAAGCCCGTCCAAAGTTTTCCTAGCCGTTCCCTGCGGCATGTGGGGTCTGAAAAAACCCTCTGCACCAATCCATACACTTTTCCGCATGCCTGTGGGATTCAGACCTTATTCTCTTTTTTCCCTCTATCCTCGATCTTATCAAGCTCTTGCCTTGGTGCCATTTGTGTCAGATTTCGGCTTCTATGAGGTCCCTGATTGAGGTCCACACCCTCACCCGTTGATTTCGTGAGCGCTGTGCTACAGCTCTCTTTCCAAAATTATTTTGTTCTGTTCATTTGATTGCATTTGGATATGAACTTGGGTCTGCATTTCAACACTTCATATGTGTACCA
Source organism: Chara braunii (assembly GCA_003427395.1). Taxonomy (NCBI): domain Eukaryota; kingdom Viridiplantae; phylum Streptophyta; class Charophyceae; order Charales; family Characeae; genus Chara; species Chara braunii. The sequence goes on along the minus strand of BFEA01000112.1, from coordinate 1,823,729 downwards.
ACTGAGTTAGGCCCAATGCTGCATCTCTCTTTCCACATTACCCACAAACTTACTTTTGCTGATTGAGAGAAAAAAAAAACAAACAAATCTACACTACAACCTTTTGGGCTTGTTAAGTGATAGGGAAGATTAGTCCCAAGAAGAAGGTGTAGCAGCTGACCTAAGGTTAGTCCCAACTAGAAGGTCCCTAGGGGCACTCACAAAGGTCAAATAGGGCAAATAGCCTCTGATAGACAGGCTGCTAGAAATGGTTTGTGTAAAGATCCTTTGTGGGTCTCCTTGCTCCAAATTTGGAGAAAGTTGCCTCTGACTTTTTTTTTTTTTTTTTTTTTAATAATATGGACCCTGTGCCCAAGGCTGATATTTTCAATAAAAATATTGAGGCCGGGGTCCTCACAGTCTACCCGGAATGAATGAAATCAGGCTCAAATTTCCTTGAGAAATGTCCTTAATAAAAGAGACTAAATACTGAAAAAAGCCTCTTCAGCCTCTATAGGCTGCCAGATAAAACAAGACAAAGCTAGCTATTCCAGATTTAAATCTCCTCTCTACCCAACCAAGACATGTCTACCAACGATAAATTAGAAGAGGGGAAAGGGTCAGAAAAGAATTCTGGAGATCTGAGGGAATCGCCTGCTTGAAGTGAGAACCAATCCTTGAATTCCAGTTGGAAGTCTCTTTTGAAGAGGACTTCTGCTCCTGTTCCTCCTGGCCACTTCACCTCACCCAGACCTCCTCCCTCATCCCTCCCCAGCCAATCTCTTTCAAAATCTTGTATATATTTTTGAATATCCTTTCTCTGTTGGAGCATATTTAACTTAATTTTGAGTTTTGCCCATTGAGCACGAATCTCTGTGTGCAACATTTCTATCATTATGGAAATTGTTTCTTTCATATCTAATCTGACTTGTTCTCTTTCATGAACGCATCGTCTATACCAGATTGTCCAAAGCATCACTGTACGCCCCATCATATATAGGTTGTGTTGAAAAGTGGAGAGTTGGGCATTTGTAGGTTCAAAATGGCCCAGAAGTATACTCCTCCAATCCCATAGCCACACTTTTCCTGTAAGTTTGTTCCATCTGAAGTCCCAATGTCTCCATAAAAAAACCGTACTAGGACATTGCATAAAGATATGCTCAATCGTTTCACATATTTTTCGGTTGGGATATGCTATCAAGCAAAATTTGTACCATGGTGCAGCGAGGCCTTTTTGCTCCAATGATGAATGGTCAATGAGCCAGTCATTTGTGGGCAGACAACGGTGAATTATCTGCCATTGTAAGGAAGCAAATTTTGTCGGTCCCTGCTTACAGTTTTAAAAAAAAATTATCTTTTTGATCTCATTAAGATCAATGTTCAGATGCCTCGCCCATCTTTCTTGTATTATTGCTTATAGGTCTACTTTAGGTCTCAACATCCTATAGGTAGATTTGACCGATAGTGAGAAGAGAATGCGTGGTTTACCTTTCTCATAGGTCTGCCAGATCCATTCTTCAGGGTCGAACGAAAGATCTGGGATGGGGAGTTCAGGATGGAAGGCCCTCCATCCTTTGACAGAGGGGACATACATTGTTCTTATACGATATATTTTCAAGAAGGGAAAAAATAACATCTTATCCTCTTGATCCTTCATCAGTAGATGCTCATTTGTTATCGACATCAGGCTAACAAAAACCCCATCCTCGTCGACATAGATTACCTGTCCAATACATTGTTGATTATCTTGTTGAAAACCTACCACCCAGTCTGCTTCTTTAAAATTTGGACTTTTTTTCAGAGTTCTTATCCAGGCTAGTGGAATGGCAAATATGATTTGTTCCAAGTTTGAGGATAATTGGTGTGCATATTTAAGAGTTGTTCTCATTTGCTCAGTTGTTTTCCAATCTCTTGTAGTTGTATCCCATAAATTATTTACCCTTAGAACTCCTCTTTTGACCCATAGAGCCCAAGGTGCTCTAGAACTATTTAAAATACAGCTTTGAGAATTTATTTTCCATCTATTCCCAGAGAGAGGTTGTCTTCGGACTTCCTCATACCGCGAAGGGAAAGGTCTATCAGGTAAAGGAAGAGATCTCCATATTTTAAGTAATGAAACCCATAAGTTATCTTGGATGAGATCCCGTCTAGCTGCTTCTCTTTCTCCTTCTTCCTTAAAGACCATTCGAGCTTTTGGAATAACCCAAAATCTGTCTTCTATCCAAGTGAGTGGATGTATGTTTTCCGTAGTAACTGGAGCCAAGCGACGGATCTGTTCTAGCACCAGAGTCTGCCACGGAATATCTATAGAGAAAATTAACTTTTGAATTCATTGCATGGACAATGCTTTATTTTGAGCTGTAGGGTCTAATATCCCCAAACCTCCTCTTGTTTTTGGTTGGATTAATGATAGTCAGGACACTCTCGGGATCACCTTGTTTTGTTCATGGTCTCCCCTCCAGAGGAACGCCACTACCTGTTTTTGGAATACTTTAGTATGTGATTTACTCATGGGCCAAATACAAGATTTGTACCAAGTCGAAGCAAGCACAACATTGTTAATAATCAAGGCACATCCAAATATAGATGTATGTTTATTCTTCCATTGGGTCATTTTCTTTATTGCAGGAGTAGTGATTCATTCATCATTTGTAATTGGTTTTCCACAAGCCGTAAGTGAAACACCCAATACTCTTATGGGGGCTTCCAGAGAGACCCAACTTACTCTGGGATTCTCTGGAGGCCGCACCCCATTTGAATGAAGCCACAATCCCTGGGTCTTGCTTCCCCAATTGACTACCATATCTGACACCAATGAGAGTTTATCCATCACTGCTTTGATTTCCTCCATATTAGAGAAAGATGCCTCCATCATAATAGTTAGATCATCTGCAAACATGGAGCATACTGGAATTGCATCATCCGGTATTCCTGAGATTTTAAGTTTCTGTATCTTCTTATTAGTCCTTAGGTTGGCCCCTAATGCCTCCATGATGATGACAAAGAGGAAAGGTGCTAGAGGATCTCCTTGTCTTACTGACCTCTGAAGATGAATTTAAGGTGAGAGGAGGCCGTTGACTTGAATTCTCGTAGTTGCATTTGAATGTAAAATTCTTACCCAGTTCCTTAAGACAGGACAAAAATTCATCTTACTTAGACAGGCATCAAGGAAATGTCAGTCAACATGATCATATGCTTTCTCAAAATTTATGAAAACAAAAACAACATTCTTTTTGGATTGGCGTGAGAGTTTAACCATCTCATTGATCAGAAGAATGTTGTCTTGAATATGTCTTTCAGTGATAAAGTCAATCTGTGCGGGATGGATGATGTTTGTCATGACTGGAATCATCCTATTGGCCAAAGTTTTAGCCAGTAACTTATAGACTACAGTAAGAAGGGTGATTGGTCTATAATTTCTAATGTTCGTTTTATCTCCTTTTTTATATAATAAAGTTAATATTCATTGACTAACAAATTCTCCCATAACCCCATTTACTTGAATAGCCTCAAAGTATTCCATCAGATGTTCTGAAAAAATTGGCCACATGGTTTCTCATAATTCTTCTGGGAGGCCATCAATACCTGGGGTCTTGTCTTCCTCCATCTGAAGAAGGGCAGTCCATATCTCTTCTTTTGATAAAGGCATTTCCAACCATTCCCTTTGATCCAATGTCAAGGTCCTGTCTAGGGGTGATATAAATTGTTGTATAACTACATCATCTTCCTGTCTCTTAATTGGGTCCTTAGATGAGGTGAAGAGTCTTTTTAAAAAATTGTATGCAACTCTTAGACTACGAGCTGAGATGATATAAAGAGTCGGGTCACCAGACAAATCAAAAGGGTCTAAGAATCCTTCAACCCTTGTTCTTTTTGCCCTTGTATTGGCTAGAGAAAAAAACCTAAAATCCATTTGCCCTTCAGTTGAGTGTTTAGTTAGTCTGCCTCTAATTAAGCATCCTTGCCAACGATGTTAGGCCAATGCTAAGAGCTGATTTCTAAGATCCATAAGTTGAGCTTGTTGATTAGGATCAGTTGGTTCCTGAAGTTCATAGTTAAGTATTTGTTCTTGGATTTGTAATTACTGAAGATATCTGTTTTTGAAAATAAGCTTAGAATATTCATTGTATTTTTTGCCTAGAAAGGCTAACCCATTGTTAAACCATTTGATGAAAAAATCGTGTTTGTCCTTAGTGGTGTGCCAATATTCCCACACATCCTCGATATAACTCTTGAATTGTGTACTATTCAGGAGTGAGGTATTCAGCTTATAAAATCCTCTACCTTGGTCTGGCTTTTTCCGAAAAAAAATTGCCTCTGACTGACAGGCTTTCCCCTGATAGATGGGAAGAGGTATACCAACAGCCTCTCTTCAACAACCGATGGATTAAAGATTCCCAAGGGTTGTTGAAGAGAGAGAGGATTTAATCCCTCTAGATGGGAAGAGGTATACCAAGACCCTCTCTTCAACAATCGATAGATTAAAGAAGACACTTGAGAGAATAATAGATTTAATCCCGCTAGATGGGAATAATTGATTTAGTCCTCCCTCTCTCCCTCTCCCTCCCTCCCTCTCCCTCCCTCCCTC
>BFEA01000112.1:1784130-1806630 GCA_003427395.1 Chara braunii | reverse complement strand
GATTGATCGATTGATTGATTGATTGATTGATTGATTGATTGATTGATTGATTGAGTGAGTGAGTGAGTGAGTGATTGGTTGATTCGTTGATTGATTGATTGATTGGTTGATTGATTGATTGATTCATTCATTCATTCATTCATTCATTCATCCTTTTGCAATTGGTAGGTCCCCTGCTCGGGATCGCAGTGTCGATGTCGTCTATCCCGACCCTGATCTCGACGCCGATCCCATGGCAACCGTCACGTGGCAAGTGCTGAGCGAGAGGGAGCGGGAGTGAGAGAGAGAGGGAGAGATCTATCGATCCTCTCGGGAATACGCACCGTTGGATCCCAATGCCGATCCACCCGTGCGTATTGGAATGTGCACGTGTGGTCGTCAAGGCGATACCTGAAGGTAGATGGATCACGAACCCGGAACGTGGCGTGCGCTGATCGAAAATCAATCAATCTATCAATCAATCAATTTATTAATGAATCAATTAATTGATTGATTGGTTGATTGATTGATTGATTGATTGATTGATTGATTGATTGATTGATTGATTGATGAACTGATTGATTGATTGATCGATTGATTGATACCCGGGACCTACCCTCCACCGGTCAGAAACCTACCCTCTGCCGATTCGAAACCCGTCTTTCACGAACCCGGAACCTGGCGTGCGCTGATCCGGAATAAATCAATCAATGAATCGATTGCTCAATCAATCAATCAATCAATCAATCAATCAATCAATCAATCAATCAATCAATCAATCAATCAATCAATCAACCAACGAATTAGTCAATCAATCAAATGGCAACCGCCGATCCCGATCCCCTCTCTCCCGACCCCAATCGCGATCCCCTTCTCTCCTAACACCGATCCCCTCTATCCCGACTCCGATTCCCGATTCCGATCTCCTCTGTCCCGACCCCGATCCCGACGCCGATCCCGTGGCAACCACCGCGTGGCAAGTGTCGACCCCAGTCCCGACGTTTTTTTTTTCTTTGTTTTTTTAGGATTTTTTTTTTCCTGATTGACTATTTGATGGATTGATTGATTGATTGATTGATTGATTGATTGATTGATTGATATGTCATGTGTCTAATAAGTCGTGTGAATGCCACGTGGCAAAGCGCCGCACTTTTTTTTTTTTTTTTCAACTACCGGATGACCCTATTTTCATGTTGTTGTATCGATTATTCAATCAATCAATCAATCAAGTTGAATCAACCAATCATTCAATTAGTCAACTTTATTTGATCGATTGATTGGTTGATTGATGGATTGGTTGATTGATGGATTGAATGATTGATTGGTCGCGCCCCCCCAGTCTCCCTCAACCATTCCTGCCGACCTTCCCTGCCGACCTTTCCTGCCGACCTTTCCTGCCGACCTTTCCGCCGATCGATCAATCTATCAATCAATCAATCAACCAACCGATAACATTCAATTGAATTGATTGATTGGTTGATTGATTGATTGATTGGTTGATTGATTGATTGATTGATTGATTGATTGATTGATTGATTGATTGATTGATTGATTTGTTGATTGATTCATTGATCGGTTGATTGATTGATTGATTGATCGATCAACGAAGAGGACTGGCGATTTTCTTTTTTTGTTTGTTTTTTCGTTCAAAGGTCGCCTGTGCTCAATCAATCAATCGATCAATCAATCGATCCATCGATCAACATCGGGCGCTTCCGCACCGTGATCTCGTGATCCCGACCCCGATATTCATCCCGACGTTCGCAATGTGCGATCCTCGCCCTGATCCTCTCTCTCTCTCGATTTGTCTGTCTTCCGTGCTCAATCAATCAATCCATCAATCAATCGATTGATCGATCAATCAATCAATCAATCGATTTATCGAAGATCCCATTTCACGAACAATGGCTTGATCCCCATAGCAAGATGGCGGAGGTCCATGAGACTGGAAAGCTTATATGGAAAAACTGGGCGGCACAAGATGATCAATGGTCCTTCCGCCACCCGAACTGCTTCTTCACACCACTGCCAGGTCTGTCAAAGGGGACAATAGCAACAGTCAACCCAATATCCGCCCAAGGCTCCCAGACCTTTGTGGAGCCTGCCCTCCCACCCCGTCCTCACCTCCACGAGACCCCGCCTCCCCAGCCAATTCGTCACTGTCTCCGTCTCCCTCCCCTCCGGCTGGCTCTCTGCTTCCAATCTGTCCTTCATCCCACCCCTCAGTTCCGTCTGGTCCCCCCCCTGCTACTCCCCCTCCACCCCCTTTGCTGCCCAGTAGCTCCCCCCCCCTCACACCCTCTCCTCCCCCCTATCTTCCCTCTGCAGAGACAGCTACTCCCATGCAAGAAAGGGAAGGACCGAGCAGCATTGAGCAACAAGGATGAATGAATGCAGGAATGTGGAAATGGAAGTGATGCCGCACCCGATCTCCAGCGAAAACCACCCCCCACGGTGGTTGAAAAGGCGACAGAGAGACATGTGGTTCAATTCTCGGAGCGGCATTGGTATAATCCTGATCCATTGATTCGAGTGCTTCAGTAAGACATAGTTGACAAGCGCTAATCTCCCCATGGCAGACCTTGAATGCGTTAGGGTGCGGATTATAGAGGGTGTAGGGTTCAAAGGGTTTAAGAGTCAGATTAGGGTATAATGACAATTGGGAGCTGCCGACCAGGGCTAGGATAATAGATAGATAATGGGTGCTCGGAGACAGGGTTGGGTGTTATGAGCAGCTCCAAGGGTCAACGGAGCCCCGGAGCGGTAAAAGAAACTAATACAGCTCTAGGGAACAACAATCAACAATCAGCAATTTCTGAGTGACAAGGTTTATCAATGGGACGCTGGACCAGGTTTCCAGCAGGTGCTGCTCCCCACCAATAGATGGAGCAGCCCGACAGACAAGCCCTCAATTCTGGCGGTTCTCGTACCACCGCTGGGATAGAGGGATGGCACAAGGGCTTTAAAAAAAAAAAAAAAAAAAAAAAAAAAAAACAGAATCAGTTTAATTAACTTTAATATCTACTCTTGATCTTCATGAAAAGGCCCAGAAAGGTACACCCGCCCTACTACATCTAATACCTGTTCCCTTTTTTTTTTTTTTTTTTTTTTTTTTTGGTAATTCAGTTAAATTCACTGTAACAGTTTTGAAGTGTTTTTTTTTCCCCACAATGTTCTGTTGAGCTGTTCTCTGCATGGTCTTTGCTGATCTTTTGTGAACTGGAGGGAGATCCCACTAGCATTGTATGTGGAGTAGTGTAGAGGGCGTGTGACCCGCCTCCGCCGTCGATGGGAATGGGGATCTGTAGTTTTGTTTTTCCTGTATTTTAGCCCTCGAAAATATATGTTTTTTTGGAGCATCCCATTGGGTGGTCTTTCTTTTGTTTTGCTTGCCGTGTTCCTCTGGGGGTCCCGAATGTGAGTGAAAACCAGACCCATTTTTTTTGTGTTGCTTTTCACTCACCTTTCACTCACCTTTGGGTTGTGGCCCATGCGTGGAAGAGAGGCCAAAAACAAAATTTTTCAGTGTTTCCCATCATGAGGGAATGTCAGTCCGTGTCAGACCCTCGTCCAAGTTGTCTGTAGTCCCCGCAAATGTTTTCCTCTTCCTTTGACATGCATGTGCCCCTTATTTTTTGGGAGGTGTTTACAGCAAATGGTGTATGGAGTTACTCTTGCCCTTGTTTTTTTTACATTTATTTTCCCTATTTCACGCTGCCACCCACCTGTCCCCCACCCGTCCCCCACCCGTCATACTAATCCACATACCTGGCTAGTGGGATCTCCCTCCTGGTTGCAGTGTTCCCCTTGACTGCAGCCAAGAGAGACAGCTGTTTTCCCTTTTTTTTTTTTTTCTTTTTTTTTTTTGGTCCCATCGAAATCTTGCCCAAGATACCACAGAACATGATATTGTTTTTTTTTTTTTTTTTTTTTTTTTTAACCCAGGTTGTTGGCGAGGTGGGATACTAGACCAATGACAGTTACCCACAGTACTCGGCCACTCGGTTGTCCAGCTGATCCCCTCTGAAGACCCCACCCACCCTTCCTCTCATCATTTTTGCCCTGCCGGCCCCCCACCCCCCCTGTCCTACCCTAGTGTTAACCACCTGGGGCCATCACCCATTACCATCTTGGCTGGGTGACCTGACCAGACAGCGGTTGCAGGCACCCGGGCTAAGCAGAGAGACCTACCCCCCTGCTCAGCAGTGGTTGAAGCAGATGCCGTGCAAGCCCAATTGCACGGGGGCTTCCGGAGCTAGGTATGAACATGCTACTACAGGTCGTTTTTTTTTTTTTTTTTTTTTTTTTTTTTTTTAGAAAACTCATCGCTGCCGGGCGTAGGAGGGATGCTGGTAAGAGCAGACACCCCTTTTCAATTGTTGGTTTGTTAAACATTGGGCCTTATGTGCGCAGCGTGGCTAACCACCACGTTACTCGTGGATTGGTGTCTACGCATATGTGACCGTGTACACCGGGTCATGGACTTAAAAAATCCATGCTGGGGTGGGGTGAAGTACCATCATCCGGGCTTCGCTTTCACCCCGGTTCACTTTGCTTTGTGGTTGAGTGGGAGCTGTGTGATCGACAGATTGTGGGTTGGAGACCTCTAAGGTGCATGTCCATTGGTCTTTCCGCATGCCTTATTTGGGCCTTGCTCCACTATTGTGCACATGCACAGAAGACAAAAGGAATGGCAGTGTTTCTTTCCATGTTCTAGCAGAAGATTCATTCTCATTTTGCACATTTGGGAGAGTAGCCGAGCTGGCCCCTTTGTTTATATTTGTTTACAGGTCTCCTTTCACCCTCTTCTCCCTCCTTTTCCATCTCAATCCCCTGTTTTTTCCCTTCTTCTTCTTCTTCTTCTTCTTCTCCTTCTTCTTCTTCTTCTTCTTCTTCTTTTCTAATCTAGAGTCTTTAGGGCCAGCCAAAAGAGGAAAGCAAAAAAAAAAAAAAAAAAAAAAATCCTGGGCACCATGGGCTCCACTGCTCGCATTGTCAATCATTGCACTTGTTTTGATTGGCTGCTTTCTGACCCTTTTTCCAGGTAACAGTTCTCTCAGTCAGTTATGGATTTTTTTTTTTTTTTTTTTTTTTTTTTTTTTTTTTTTTTTTTTTTTAATTTTATACCAGAAAAGCCAGACCAGCGTCACTGGGGAAGGTGATACGAGCAGCCTCACCTAGTGCACGATCCGGTTGCTCCAATCTATTGGTGGGGAGCCACACCTGCTGGAAAACGGGTCCAGCATCCCATTTGAATTTTGAACAGTTGATATACAGCAGAAGGCAAGTGAGAATCTGGCTGCGAGCATTGACTACCCCAGTGAGACTGGGGGGTTAACTGTTTTTTTTTTTGTTTTTTTTTTTTGGGGGGGGGGACAAATGCTCCAATCTATTTGTGGGAAGCAGCACGTGCTGGAAATTGCTAGCCGCCTCCTCAAACACACGAACGATGCACCGCCGGGCCTCACCATCCTGGGATGGAGAGACGGCACACTTCGCATGTCTTCCAGAGTGACTAGGCAAATGCTTCGCAACCACATCACCCAGCAGGGTGACCGGGGGCCTATGGGCACAATGTTCCCCCAGGACATCCCCTTTCCCAAAGGGGTGACACCGGTCCTCATCATTCACAATTCGACGCCGCACCGGGACTCATCTGACGACCACATCTCCTGGTTTTCCAGCCAGGAACTGCTGGATGCTCCGGTGTCCCGTATGAGGACAAATGCAATGTGGTCGGCCGAAGAGCAAGTCGTTTTCCTGTGCTCTCTTCTGGAGGACGACGCTCTTGATGCCTGTAGAACATGGGACGACCCCCCGTTTCTCACCGCTCTCACGGGGGGGGGGGGGGGCTATCGAGTGACTTCCGTAATGTCCATAGTTCTGAGGAATGACGATATGCCCCGACAGGGGCAACAACAGCATCAACAGCAACAGCCGCAGGCAAGGGGAGTGCACATTCAACAAGGGCAGTTTGAGCCATGGGACGCTTCACGCTGTCCCAGTCCGCCCTGACCTCCTCCGCCAATCAGACACCAACCGGAGTGGGCCAAAAGGCTTGCTGAAGCGGATTTGGATATCCGCTCTATCAACGTCAATGGCCTGTCACAGCAAAATGACCAGAAAGCGGCAGTACTGTGGAATCTCATAACTAGAGATACGGCCGGAAAGTGGCCTGATGCGATTGCCATACAAGAGACCCATTTAACGGACTCGGCCCCGCATAAGGCGCGAGCAAAATCTATCTGGCCCCACGCTGCTTACGCAGCCCCGGCCAGATCGGGGGCGTCAACAGGTGTGGCCATATGGATCCCTCCCTCTTCCCGCCTTACCCCCGTTCAAGCAGACTGGGACCGGACGGATGGCAGATGGGTGTGGCTACGTGCAACAACTGGCACGGACGAACTATGCCTTGTTAGTGTCTATGCACCCAACGAACCGGCTCGAAGAGTCCCCTTCTTTGACACGCTGCGGGACATCCTCCCGGATGATGTCCCCATCATAATGCTGGGGGACTTCAACACCACACCGGACCCCAATCTGGACAGGAGATCTGCAACCCAAACACCTTCCCAACCGCCAAGAGAGCCAGGTCCGGACAACACAGCGCTGAGTCAGATGATGACACAACTCCGACTCCAAGACTCATATAGGGAACTGCACCCGACCAAACGGGCCTACACATGCGTGAGATCGAGGGGTGACGCGGGAATTTCGAACTCCCGGATTGACCTCTGCCTCACATCAGAGGACCTTAATGGACTGCTGACAGTTGCAGACATCCTCCCCTTTTCACCATGCAAATCGTTTGACCACCAGATGATCACAATGGGCCTGTCCTTCCATGAGCACGTCGTACGGGGCCCCGACTTTTTTAAATTCAACACCTCGTTGCTCAAGCTGCCAGCCCTGAATAACCAGGTTAAAGAGTTTTGGGCTCATTGGTCAGCACAACGGCAGCAACAAGACTCCACGGTGCTCTGGTTCAATGATGGTGTCGCGCAGCTCAGAGAAAGAATAAAAAAACTATCTATCAAACATGCGTGTGATAAGAAAGCTGCCCTGGACCGCCTGATCGCGCAGTTGGAAGAATGGGACAAGCACCTTATGGACAATCCGTTGGACATCCCTACCTTCCAGGCCCTCCAGAGGGCTAGGGCGCAACTCCAATAGTACCTTGATGACCGAGCACAGAAATGGCGAATTCAGGCCAAAATTAACAAAAATGCCACCGAAGGCATGATGTCCAAAACCTTCTTCAACAAAGCAAAGGCAAGGAATAGGCGAAACACTGTGCCTTCTCTCAAACACCCCTTCGACAGGGCGCAACCGGTGGCCAAGAACGCCTACCAGATTGTGGAATATGGCTCGACATGCTACAAACATCTGTTCACATCGGAAACGGCGACAACGGACCAGCAGCAGCTGAACGCGGCCAGAACGACCCTATTGGAGGCCTTGCCAACTCTACTATCTACACAGCAAAGGAACCTTATGGATACCCCCCTCACCCCCGCTGACCTTCTCAAGGCTCTTCAGGATATGGACGACGACAAGACTCCTGGTCTTGACGCATTCCCTAAAGAGTTTTGGTTGCATTTCTGGGATGTATTCGCCACAGACTTCGCCGAATACGTGAATGTCGTATTTCAGGAGGACTCTTTTGGGGATATGATGGGCCAAGGGGTGACAACGCTGCTGTACAAAAAGGGCGACAAGGAGGAGATTCGTAATTACCGCCCTATCACCCTCCTGCCGCTTCCCTACAAAATAGTGGCAAAAGCGCTGGCCAACAGGCTCCTGCCGCACCTGCCCCACCTTATCCATTCGGACCAATCAGGCTTTATGCCTCATCGAAATATACAGGACAATATCCTGTTGGTAAACGAAACGATCAGATACGCAAGGCAACGGCAGGTGGACGCAGCGGTCCTGTTCATTGAGTTTGAAAAAACGTATGATCATGTGGACTGGGATTCTTTGTAGATGTGTTTTCACAAAATGCAGTTTGGCCCTCTTTTCTGCAAATGGATCAACATACTGCATCGAACAGCCACCACCAACATCTCACTGAACGGCCACCTGGCGGCTCCATTCCGGCTGCAGAGGTCTGTACGCCAAGGGGACCCGATAGCCCCAATGCTATTCGTTTTGGTGATGGAGACCCTCGCAGCAATGATCAGGGCGAATCCGGACATCCAAAAAATTGATGTTCATGAAATACCGAGCCATCTCGTCCCCACCACCTCACTGTTTGCCAATGACCTCACAGTCCTGTTCAGGGCTAACGAGCAGAGCTTTAGGGCGGTAGCCCACACCATCCACCTTTTTGAAATTGCGGCCGACATGAAGGTGAACTGGGGGACGAAAACGGAGGGATGGTGGCTACACAGCCTCCACGAACAACCACCGCCTCATCCTCCGGTTTCTTGGAAAGACAAGGACGCTGCCATTAGGATCCTTGGGGTTAACTTAACAGCCTTGGGCCCCCCGCACGACCACAGAGACTCTTTGGTCGATACATCCATTGGCTGGTCAGATGGGACACCAAACATACATCGCTGGTAGGTAGGGCCCTGGTAATTAATAATGTCATATTTGCCTCGATCTGGTACAAAGTGGCCTTTTGGCCTCTCACTAACAACCAGCTGTCCAAATTGAGACAGGCGGCGGCAGCCTACCTATGGAAAAATGACCATGAGGACATTCGCTGCATCAAAAGGGTAGCCTGGGAGACCGTCACCCAACCAAGACCCAAGGGGGTCTTGGAATCATAGATCCCGAGCAAGAAATCAGGACCCTTATCTTTAAAGTCCTCATCAGGCTGCTGTTGGGCAATGCCATCCCGTGGGTTCCATACGCATGCATTCAAATTGCTTGTTTGGCCCCCCGGTCTCCGGAGGACTGCCCGGTGCACCCCCTCCAATGGCTAACAAACTCGGACTGGACCATTCCGCACTGCCCAAAAGACCGCCCAGACATGACCCATGCGTATAGGGCAAAAAAAAACATAAAAAATGATCCGCTGTGGCCCTCGCTGCTCAAACTGTGGAGGGAGATCGGCCCGACAAGAACCAAGACACCCCTTAGGTGGCACGACATCAGGAGGCAACCACTGTTTGGACACCCCCAAATAAAAGATCAAGAGGGACAACACTTCTCTCTGCGGACAAAGTCCAAATGGTTGAAATGGGTGAGGAAAGGGGTATACTCAGTTGGGGACCTCTGGAGCGATACTCTGGCCAACTGGGAGTCGGATGATAGAATTAGTGCTAAAACTGGTCCGCTCCCCAACCTCCCCCAGGAGCTCCGTGAGCTGCAGGAGGCTATCCCTCTGGCTTGGGGGGCAGCTTTAAAAAAAGGCCCGACCCTGCTACAGGGGGACTGGGTGGTTCACATCGATGCCCTCCTCCTCCTGATGATGGTGTACAGGGTGCAGAGTGTCGAACCTGGGGTGCTCCACTTGGAGGCACACTGCCCGACCCTCCCGGGGGCCCGATGGTCACAAATTTACCGACAGGAGGACCTGGACTGCGAAGCCCCTCCGGCGGAGATGGTTAGAGTGAAAGTGGTGGTGGACAAAGAGGGCTCCCTGTTTGTGTATGAAACCACTGTCCCCCTGTCCCATCTGCCCTTCGACCCTGACGAATGGGAGTGGGCCATGGGCCCCGCTTCTAAAATGAAACCATGGGAATACACTGTTAAACAAGGATAAAGAGTTCAGAGGAGGATGGTTTCGGTGATGGATAACATCAGAAAGAGGTGGGAACGAGACTCCCCGTTGACTGCGGAAGACCTCCGCCCCCTCTCCTGGCCAGCTTACACTCATATCCAACCAACCAATCATTGCGCACTGCAATGGCAAATCATACACAGGTGCCTCCCGACCCCGGAATGGCTAACTGACAGAACACATCTGGAGGAGGAAGGCCTCCTCTCTGCTCTATGTTCCTTCTGCGAAGGCGTAGTTCCCGGGAAACGGGCAACCCTGGAACACTGACTTCTCGACTGCCCCATGGTATCACGCCTCTGGAGGTGGTGGGATGCAGCCTGGCACTACCTCACTGACCACTGATTCCCATGGTCGGCTCAGGCACTCCTGTTAGGCGTCCTCCCCCATGGGACCACGGCCCAGTGGTCACCATTTATGCTAAATCTCTTTCAATTTATTCGTCTGGCTATATTGATGGCAGCCTGGCGAATGCGATGTTTGCACGAGAGGCAGCAACAGTCCTTTGACTTCATGCAAGCCAAGGCGTCCATAACAGATACAATAACTACGATGACCCAGGACGCTTGGAAACACATGCATGACAGTCTGGAGTGCGAGCAGGACGAAGCGAAACGGAGCCGGATAACTCAGAACTTCTCTGAGTCTTGGACATACCGCAATAACAGGCTATGCGCCCTCGACCAAAACAAAGCACTTCAGTGGCAGCCCTGGCTCTCCACAGAAAGCCAATGGGATTTCCAGCCAACTGACGCTTTTGTAATACCCTTCCAGCCCACCAACTTCCTTCTCATCCCACCCCTCTCATCCCCTCCGTGATTCTTCCCCGTGATTCTTCCAAAGCACCCCGCCCATTTCTATCTCCCCCCGCCCGACCCCCCCCTCACACCCCTCAACCGGCCAGGAGGTCACCTTCGTCCCCGTGTGCAACGGTGATTTTATGTCTGGGTAGCCACAGCAATAGGAACTGCTGACAGGCTGCAATCGAAGGGACTAAGGACCTACAGGGGAGTATAACAGTCCACGGATCAGACTGGCAATGACTGCTACACTGAGTATGGGGGGGCATGGGATGACGGACAGAGAGAGAGAATAGGGTTTTTCAGAATAAGGGACAAGACACTGAGCCCGGGGCCTTTAGGGGAATTTGCTGGGTTAACAATCCTCATGGAAATTGATGGAATAGCCAAAAGCATATTGGGGGTTGCGGACACCTGGGAGATCTTTCAAGTACATCAGTTGCTAGCTTCTAGGTGGAGGTTGAGTCGGATGCTAAGTAGGAGCCTTGTAATGGGAAGGGATAATTCGCAGCTCCAAGGGACAGCGTGCTCCATTGTAGCCTCACTACTGGCTCGTATCGCTTTATCAAAGGGACGCTGGACCCGGTTTCCAGCAGGGTCATTTTGGCTGGTCCACAAAGGATGGGAGACGGAAGGGGTAAGCAGGGAGAGTAGGTAGCTGTGCATTTTCTCCCTGCCTAACCTCACTCACTACAGGATTACTACGTCGCATTCTTTTTACATTCCAATCACATGTCTGTTACCAAAACAATCACAATGTACAGGGACGCTGGACCCGCTTTCCAGCAGGTGCTGCTCCCCACCAATAGATGGAGCCTCCCCGGCAATACTAGCGGTGCCTGCTCTTATCAGCACCCCTAGTATCTGCCTGGGSTGATTCGTTAAAAAAAAAAAAAAAAAAAAAAAAAAGGAAACCGGGTTCAGCGTCCCATAAGAACATTTACGCTTCAACAAGAATTTTTTTTTAGAAAAGTTAAGAGGACCTCCCCCTGCAGACTGCGGGGTTAACTGAGCAGCTACTAATTAAAAGTTGATGTCCCTCACCATCTTATTCCAGTGACGTCCTTGTTTGCAGACGACCTCACGGTTCTCATCAAAGCGGACGAGGCTAGCATAAGAGCCCTTACGGAAGTCATACACCTTTTTCCGCTAGCAGCAGACATGAAAGTTAATTGGGGCTCCAAGACGGAAGGTTGGTCGCTACACCCGGGGGGGGATCCGCCACCAGCTGAGCCGGCTGTGGCATGGGCGAGCATGGAGGATGCCATCAGAATTCTGGGAGTGAGACTTACGGCACTTGGCCCCCCTCCGGATCACGGGGACATGCTTGTCAATATGGCGATAGACCGACTAGCAAAATGGGAAGGTCTGCACACCTCGATAGTAGGAAGAGCCCTGGCAATAAACAATGCTGTCCTGGCGGCCATTTGGTATAAACTTGCAGTCTGGCCACTAAATAAGCAACAATACGCCAGACTAAGAAAAGCGTTCTCCACATATCTCTGGAAAAACAGCGCCGAAACCCAGAGATGTGTGCAACGTGTGAGCTGGGACGTCCTCACGCAGCCAAGGGCCAAGGGCGGGCTGGGGATATTGGATCCGCAAAGAGAAAGTGACGCATTGATTTTCAAAGTGTTGATTAGGCTGCTGATAGGTAATGACATCCCATGGGCACAACTGACCTGCCTGCAGATTGCCAACTTGGCCCCGGATTTATCACCAACCAACGCACTGCATCCGTTCAGTTGGCTAACTAACAGACACTGGACAATTCCTTCCCCCCCGAAACAAGGGCAAAAGCACGACCAGCGCCGAGCAGCCAGGCTGGACCTACTCTATGATCCTCTCTGGTCCTACATGCTAAAACTCTGGAGGACAAGGGGGCCACAGCAAAAGACGACCCCAAACAAATGGCAGGATATATGGAGGCAACCGCTGTTCGGCAACCCCCTCATCTTGTATGAAAACGGTAACCCGCTAAGTCTCTCCAATAACTCCCCTTGGCTCACCTGGGCTAAAAAAGGGGTTTTTACGGTGGGAGACCTGTGGGACCCGGCGAGGAATGACTGGGTGACGGTCGATCGGATGCTACTAAGGCTTAAACGTGCTAGGAATGTGGAAGACAGGTTGCAGAAACTCAGGGAGACTCTCCCCCTGGCTTGGCGGATCACGCTACAAACTGGCCCGAGGTTCCAGCCGGATGACTGGGTCGTCAAATATGCACACCTCCCCACACCACTTACCATATATAAAGTCCACAAAAACGAAAATGGTAGGTGCCAGCTCGAAGCATATGTCCCCCACGAACCGGGTGTCAGATTTTCTAAACTCACGAGGAATGAAGACTTGGACGAGACAGAGAATTGGGTGGGTCTGATGCATGTGCGGGTGGTAGGGGACCCTCAAGATGCGCTTTTTGTATATGAACCCACAATATCGGTAGCTAAACTGCCCTTCGACCCGGCAGAATGGGAATGGCCTGGACCGAA
The DNA here is from genome assembly GCA_003427395.1 of Chara braunii. NCBI lineage: Eukaryota > Viridiplantae > Streptophyta > Charophyceae > Charales > Characeae > Chara > Chara braunii. The sequence goes on along the minus strand of BFEA01000112.1, from coordinate 1,793,632 downwards.
GCCCATGCATGTTTGGGACTATAAGGTCAAGGGAGGATACAGAGCCTCGCGTTCCACCTCCACAATCGACCAAACACTGATAACAAGGTGGGAGCGAGACTCGCCCCTACGGGCGGGGGCGATGGAACACCCACCTTGGGCAAAGTATGCCAAGATCATGCCCACTAGTCTGCGAGCCTTCCAATGGCAGATTCTGCATCGTTGCCTACCTACCCCCGACTGGTTGGTCTCGTGGACAGATCTGGAGCAAAGAGGGTTGCTGTCACCCATCTGCACCTACTGTGGCAGGTCATCACCGCCGGCCCGGGCAACGCTGGAGCACTGTCTGCTCGCTTGCCCCATGGTCACCCAATTGTGGCAGTGGTGGGACGCTGCCTTCCACTCCCTCACGGACCAACACATCCCGTGGGATCTGGGTCTCCTGCTGCTTGGGAAAAAGCACCCCTCCCAGTCTCAATGGGCGTCCTATGCAACAAACCTCCTCTGGTATACGAGATTGCAGGTCCTCATGCTGGCTTGGAGAGCCAGATGCGCCTTCAAAAATAGAGATTTCCAGTTCGGGTTACCACAAGCCTAACAAGTAATAGAAGAAGAAATCAGATCCCACACTTATGAGGCCTGGAAAATTTTCATACGGAACTACCGGGAGGAGAATGACCCCACGATCAAAGAGACCCTTAAGGTCTACCTCCAGCTTTGGCAGGACCCGAGCCAAATATTCTCAGAATTGGATGCTAACCTCAACATCCGCTGGAAGCACTGGCGAAGCTCAGAGACAACTTGGCAAAGGAGACCCTCTCACACTTTCCAGGTCCCCTACCTGCAGCCTAACTTCGTGCTGATACCATGATTCCCCACAGTATGCCCCCCATGCTGGGGCCCTCGCGGTCGGTCTTCTGTCGCCATGGCTCAGTCTCTTCTTCTTGGCCCTCCCCGCCCGCCCCCGGCAACTCCCTCCCCGCCCCCCCACCCCTGTTTTCCTCTTCACAGGCGACACTCTGAAGCCTTACCACCTAAGAGTACAGCTTATTGACATGAGTGACAGGGTGGTTGGTCGGCGACGGTGTGATAGTGCAGACAACAGACCTGCCACAGGATACAGCAAAGGAGTTGAGGAACGGAGGAATGGAGTGAAGACGAGCACAGTTTGAGATTCTCTGAGGTCATCTGCTGTGCAGGACCGGCTATATGGCAATAGGTATAAGAGATCAGCACCTGGGAGGGACAGGAGTGCCCCGCAGGGGTGAAGACGAGCCCAGTTTGAGATTCTCTGAGGTCATCTGCTGCGCAGGACCGGCTACATGGCAATAGCTATAAAACATCAGCACCTGGGAGGGACAGGCGTGCCCCGCAGGGGGTGCAGCCACGTCCTTCGCCCTCCCGGGTATGATGACGACGACGAATCAATCAGGGGTTTAGAAGCCAGTTTCAGAAGGCTCCCCCTTCTTTCACTGAGAGCTGCAGGAATTTTTTTTTAGGGAAACACTGTGCATACGACGGGACGCTCGACCTGATTTCCAACAGTAAAATCATTCATTTCGAGAAGTTGGCTGCTTGGCGAGCACTGCTCGTAAGCAAAAAAAGGGGACAAAGCCCATAACCATAAGAAACAAGAATATGGGGGGTTGCAGACACCAGGGATAAGAGTTCAGCCACTGGCACCTGAGGAGAGTAGACATAAAAGCAAGGCGGACACCATCCCGGGTGGGGCTAAGCCAGTAGAAAGTAGGAGCTCCGCAAATTGGAAGGGTGACATATGCAGCCCCGAGGGACAGAAGGATGCTCTGGAGCAAGAACTTAGATGGCCACAAACCCAACACACATTGCACCACAATGATGTATCCAAGGGACGCTGGACCCGATTTCCAGCAGGTGCTGCTCCCCACCAATAGATGGAGCCTCCCCGGCGGTACTAGATGTGTCTGCTCTTATCAGCACACCTAGCATCCGACCGGGGTGTTCACGAAAAAGAAAAGAAAAAAAAAAGAAAAAAGTTGATGTCAGTGGTTTCTGAGAGAACGGGACTGTATTTCTCATGGACTTCTCTAGCACCTGAGAGTGCAATGAGCCTCTTCTTAACTCTTGTTAAATGAGCTTATGCCACCAACGGGCCTAATGTTGAAATACAGATCCAAGTTCGAAGCCAGATGAATGACATGCAATATATTGAGAGTATATTCAAAGTGGCAACTTTGGCTGTCTACGGACAGACAGTGGGAAAGACTGCCTAGGCACCACTTCCAGGTGGTATACCAACCCACAAACTTCGTTCTCGTCTCATAAGTGGACTGTCCCAACACCCCTTCCACCTCACTCCCGTCCGCAACCCCCTCAGCAGCAGCCGGCTTCCTCCCTGCCAGCCCTGCCTACTCCCTTCTCTCTCCCCTCCCCCCGTTGCTCACCTCCACGACCTACCCTGATCGCCCGCCAATAACTCTCCTCCCTCCGCCCTCTCCGCCTCCCCCACCTTCCTGGCATTGCCCCTTCTGTCTCTCCTACCTTGTCCTTCCATCTCGATTGTCGGCCAGGGATACCCGGCAGCAGGCCAGTTAAGCAGGGTGGAAGGGGAAACAGGCACAGTCACCCTGTACATTATCAGTGTTCATGGGTTTTGGGAGGGAGGGAACAGGGGATGGCGGAAGCCACCCCATATCAGCTCCACACTTATACAAATTCATTTCACATTGTTACAGCACTGTACAAGTCCGCACCTCAGGCAATATGAAGAAGGTCGGCCATTTGGGTTTAAGGGTTTTCTTTATCAGATACTACCACAATCACATGTACATTCATACAAACAACCACAATGTTACATACATCACATCTGGGTAAAACACATCACATCACAGCAAGGTTAGATAAGATTGGGCCTGATGCCTCAATGTGTGTTGGAGATATGGTAGATCAGATGGATAGGACATAGTTTCACACCACACTATAGGGACGCTGGACCTGTTTTCAGCTGACATACATCACATCACTGTAATAATCATCACATCTAGGGTAGATATGATTGGGCTCGATGCCTTAGCTTGAGCTGGAGACACTGTAGTTCAGATGGATAGGGTCTCCCATCATCTGACGTATATTGCTTAACGTGCGTACATAGGTACCTAGGTAGTTGGAGATATCTATATCTCTGCATAAGGATGCTGGACCCGATTTCCAGCAGAGACATGCACATCATTGAACAGGGATGCTGGACCCGATTTCCAGCAGACACATTCACATCAACGTACAGGGACGCCGGACCCGATTTCCAGCAGGTGTAGCTCCCCACCAATAGATGGAGCCTTCGAAGCCGGGACCTACTTACCGGGGATGTTTTCATCACCTCGCTAAGTAGGTTTCCCGTATATGAAGTTAAAAAAAAAAAAAAAAAAAAAAAAAAAGGAAAGAAAGAAAGAAAGAAAGGAAGAAAGAAAGAGAGTATATTCTGAATTACCTGGGGTGAGGTCCCACTAGCAACGGGATAGGATAGAAACGAGTTTGTGGGGCAGTTGAGTGACTCGAATCCTGCAGTGCAGTACTCGTGATCCCACGGTCAGTATTTTACATGTATTACCCGAGAAAGTAAGGAGATCTTTGTTCCCCTCCTCTCCTTAACACTGGGCATGCCCGTGCAAAGAAAGCTTCCCACCAGAATCTTTTCAATCGGTTGGGGGTGTGGCCAACCCCAAAAGAGGGTGGGGTCAGCCATAGGCCCACTGGATAGAAGTTTTTCAGTATTTTACTTGCTGTTGTGCAATTATCTCAGTGGGTGGAGGCCTCCTTCAATCACGGAGTATATGGAGGGTGTCAGGATCACTGCTGACAGAAGTCGAGTTTATTCCAGAAAATGTGGTGGTTACTTTGTTAACTGTTGTTGCAACCACCACCATCAGATCATTTGTGATCTGATGGCTGGGAAGCACTCTGCGGTGATTTCCAGTGGGAGGTCTCTGTTTCTTTTTTTTTCTTTTGCATTTCTCCTATTTTCTCAGCCCAGAAATTCGTAATGAACCTGTCAGCCCGCTGCCACTCAGTGTCACACTGGATTGGCCACACTCCTAACCGACTGCTAATGGGACCTCACCTCTGGGGCCAGTCAGTCCGATGATGACATCTCGAGGCTGCCGCCCTTTTTTTTTTCTTTTTTTTTTTTTACAGATAAAGATATGAGTTCATGCCAGTTATGGTAAAAAACTTTTAAAAAGTGCTGATGTGTTAAAAAAGGAAAAATTTTTGAAATGCCCCCGAAGTTTGCGTTTACCTGGGGTGTGCCCTTGTGAAGGCCGACTTACCCTGTGGTGCCCCTCGGGCCTCTGAAATTTTCCACAGGCCCTTGTCAGCATGGGGCGTAACTGTCCGATAGGCCCTTACTGGACCGCTGGTGGTGTTTCGTCGGTCCGTCCTTGAAATGCCCTCACGAGGGGCACACATCTTTCTGTGATGCCCTTGCAGCAGTGGCGGCAGGAATTTGAATTCGAAGTGGTAGGCATTTCACTCGCTGCCACGGAAAAACAGTGCAGCATCACGATGTGTTGGAGTGCATACGGATACCGTGCGAAGGGGAGCGTGCGCGCGCGTGTGTGTGTGTGTGTGTCCATGCTCATTGCCCTCCTCCCTCCTCCTCCACCCATGCTCATCGCCCTCCTCCCTCCTCCTCCATCCATGCTCGTCGCTCTCCTCTCTTCTCCTCCAGCCTCCATCTTCTATCCTCGTCCATCGTTGTAGTCCTTGTCCTCCCTACTCCTCTTCCCCTCCTCTTCCCTCGTTCCTCCCTCCAACTTTCTCCTCGTCACCCCTCCCTCTCCTCCTCCTCGATTGTCGACCTCCTAACCATCACCATGGCTGTCTTCTTGGCGTCATCGCCCATGCACGCGCACGCGTCTGCATATGTGTGCAATGACTTGCTGTTTCTGATCACCTGTAGCCTCTCTCTGTCGAGGCTGTACCATAGGTAGAGCAGATTCATAGTTTTGTTTGGCTGAGAGCTAACCGAGTGACCTGCCTGTAAGCAAAATTTGTGAGGGACATATCTGTAAATACGGGAAAATATAGGCCCATACTAACTGAATTTCCTACAGCTATCCTAACTGCAAATAGCAGGCCCGGGCTACCCTTAGGACAGACAGGCCCTAAAGGCCTATGCAGATAGATGGTCCTATCGCCTATAGCCGGGTAACGTAGAGGCCGAGAGGCCAAAGGGAAATGGTACCGGTCAGTTAGTCAGTCCGGTCTAGGTCGAGTCTAGGCTAGTGTAGGACTAAAGATAGGATGGGCACATCGGTTCAGGGCTTTTGGCAGTTGGTACCGAGTACATCGCTGCTGCGCTACGCGTGAACCGGAAGTGGTGACGACGCAGCATTGTGGGAGACAAACATAGCCAGACCTTCGGAGCGTCGGCCATAGCTGGGACCTGCGCTGTACTTTATCAGCATGCGGGGCTGTCAGAGGTCTGGGTTATCGAGGTCTGCTGGAGGCGAGAGAAGTTGGTGCCCTTCTGGACCCTCCTCCAGAGTGGGGTCACAGGGTTGTGGCGCTGCAGCCATAACTGCAGCTTCCTCCTCAGAGGTCATCTTGTCAAGATTTGGTGGCGCTGCTGCAGACTTCCACCCGGGAAGTCTTTCGACACTTCGTCATCATCGGATATTGTGGTGCTGGTCTTCTTCTTCATCCTCTGAGTGGCGCTTGGCCTCAGAGACCTGTTTCAGGGTGGTGCTGCCCTCTGGAGGTAGTAATTGGGTGGTGCTTGATGTTTCAGGGGCTCAGGGGTGTCACGAGTGGTTACTCAGGGTTGGGGAGTGAAGCGCTGCTCAGTTCTGAGCAGCGCACTGTAGGCCTGAAGTTATTCTGACAATTCGAGACTCTATGTCTAATAAACAATGTGATACTGGGTTTGGACTATCATCGTTTCATTGTTTCTTGGATGTGGTCTACTCGGCTTTTCTTTATGACTGGTTGTGAGGATTGAGTGGAGTGAATTGCACTTTCAGTGTACCCTGTCATATCGCATGGTCAAGTCTTCCGTTGTGTTTATCTCTCCCTGTGCGGTGTGATACTCCTATCCTCTCCCCTTCCTTCTATGTATGTATGGGCATACCTAGGAGTTCACGTGAGTGAGTGTTGGTCTTCAGACAACAGACAACCAAAATCATAACAGTTGATATCAGATTGATTGGATCCAGGCTCTGAAGCGATTGATGAGTTGGAGTAACCATCATCATCCGGCGAGATACTGGAGTTGACTTTCACGGCGATTCATCATCTTCGGGGTTGTTGCCAATAAGGGTGTTGGTGGTGAGTGTGTGGCGAGAAGAATTGGGCAGAGAGTGACTCACTCCTGACTAGGGTTGTACAAGAGTGGTTGGCAATTGGTGCTCAGAGGCCTGAGAGGCTCTGAGAGGCTATGTTAGCCTGGCGATTCATCTAGAGACTGGCGATTGGCAAAGAAGTGATCCCAAGAGGTTGCGATTGTGAAATTGGGTTAGGATCCCCGATTCCCACGCAGCGTAGTACAGGGTGATGTGGCGCTACACTGAGTTTGTCTGTTATCTGCACCTGGGGGTCCAAATTCATTGAATCTGTCAGTTGGGGGTGAAGTGCCTCAAGGTAATCTACTGGATCACCAAGTTTCAGGCACTTTGGAGCCCTCAAATCGTATGCAGCCCTGCCACAACGCTTCTTCTGGAAGGAGATGAGGAGTGACATGCTGCGCTATGTGGAAACCTGTGAGTTATGCCAAAGGAATAAGGTGGTACGTTGACCTCCCCTTGGCCTACTCAAACCACTACCTATCCCTGATGCTCCTGCACAGTCAGTGTCTGTTGATTTTACGGACTTGGGTAGAACTACTTCTCGTGGGATGCGTCAGGTCATGATATGTGTAGATCGGTTCTCCAAATACGCAGACTTCATCCCCTTACCAGATGAGGCTCGCGTTCCAGCCGTCCAGGCGGCATTTGCTGACAGGTGGGTCACACATCATGGACCACCCACCTCTATAGTCAGTGACCGAGATCCTCGTTTTTGCAGCAATGAATGGCAATCCTACTACAGGGGTTACCTTCATTTCAGACTAGATATGACATCTGGTTGTCATCCTGAAGCCAATGGACGGGCTGAAGTGATGAACCAGATTTTATTTCAGTTGTTGCGTTCTGTGATCAGTCCAAATCAGCAGGACTGGGATCTCCATTTGGATTGTGCACAACTAGTATACAATACTTTTGTACACTCCTCTACTGGCTTTACACCGTACCAGGTACACCGGGGCCGTGCGTCACGGCAACCTCTCGATGACATCATCGATAAGGCTACCCCTACGTTGACACCTGGAACTGCAAAGTTCACCGGGCGTTACCGTGTGGACATTGAGCGCACCCGTGCCAACCTGCTCAAAGCCCAAAAGGCTATGGTTCAACAGGCCAACAGGCACATACGCCCCTCTACTATTCGCACAAGTGACTGGGTGTGGGTACTCAGTTCTGAGTTGTCACAAGAGGAGGATATTTCGCCTAAGCTGCTGCCACGATACATGGGTCCATGGCAGGTCTTAGATACAATGGGAGATGATCCATTTGGACCATCCTATACAGTGGATGTCTCTCTGCATCTACGAACCTACCCTGTCTTTCATGCATCTAAGTTGCTGCCCTTCACATCAGCTGATGCATTTCCAGACAAACCTCCACAGTTCGGTCCCCCTATTCCTGACAAGGGATATGAGGTAGAATCGGTGGAGGATGAGTCCTCAGGTACAGGTCCAGATAAGGAGTACCTTGTGAAGTTTTTATACCAGCTGCATACTGAAGATCGTCGGTTTACTTGCAAGGAACTTATGAAAACCCCCAAGTCTGCTATCCTCAAATATGAGGCAGCACAGTTCGACGCTCTGCACGCCTACGCCCCTAGCTCGGAGGTCCTTGCTCCGGGGGAGGGTAGGTCTGCAATGACTTGCTGTTTCTCGTTGCCTGTAGCCTCTCTCTGTCGAGGTTGTACCATAGGTAGAGCAGATTCATAGTTTCGTTTGGTCGAGGACTAACCGAGTGAGCTGCCTGTAAGGAAAATTCGTGAGGGACATATCTATAAATACGGGAAAATATAGGCCCATACTAACTGAATTTCTTACAACTATCCTAACTGCGAATAGCAGGCCCGGGCTACCCTTAGGACAGACAGGCCCTAAAGGCCTATGCTGATAGACGGTCCTATCGCCTATAGCTGGGTAAGGTAGAGGCCAAGAGGCCGAAAGGGAAATGGTACTAGTCAGTCTGTCTGTCCGGTCTAGGTCGAGTCTAGGCTAGTGTAGGACTATAGATAGGATGGGCAAATCGGTTCAGGGCTTTTGGCAGTTGGTACCGAGTACATCGGTGCCGCACTACCCGTGAACCCGAAGTGGTGACGGCTCAACGTTGTGGGAGACAGGCATAGCCAGACCTTCGGAGCGTCGGCCATAGCTGGGACCTGCGCTGTACTCTGTCAGCACGCGGGGTTGTCAGAGGTCTGGGTTATCGAGGTCTGCTGGAGGCGAGAGAAGTTGGTGCCCTGCTGGACCCTCCTCCGGAGTGGGGTCACAGGGTTGTGGCGCTGCAGCCATAGCTGCAGCTTCCTCCTCAGAGGTCATCTTGTCAGGATTTGGTGGCGCTGCTGCAGACTTCCACCCGGGAAGTCTTTCGACACTTCGTCATGATCGGATAATGTGGTGCTGGTCTTCTTCTTCATCCTCTGAGTGGCGCTTGGCCTCAGAGACCTGTTTCAGGGTGGCGCTGCCCTCTGGAGGCAGTAATTGGGTGGCGCTTGATGTTTCTGGGGCTCAGGGGTGTCACGAGTGGTTACTCAGGGTTGGGGAGTGAAGCGCTGCTCATTTCTGAGCAGCTTACTGTAGGTCTGAAGTTATTCTGACAATTCGAGACTCTGAGTTTAATAAACAGTGTGATACTGGGTTTGGACTATCATCGTTTCATTGTTTCTTGGATATGATCTACTCGGCTTTTCTTTATGACTGATCGTGAAGATTGAGTGGAGTGAATTGCACTTTCAGTGTACCCTGTCATATCGCCTGGTCAAGTCTTCCGCTGTATTTATCTCTCCCTGTGCGGTGTGATACTCCTATCCTCTCCCCTTCTGTGTATGTATGGGCATACCTGGGAGTCCATGTGAGCGAGTGTCGGTCTTCAGACAACAGAACCAGAATCATAACATGTGTGTATGTGTGTGTTGTGTGTGTGCATGTGTGTGTGTGTGTGTGTGTTGATGATATGCAACGCCTGCTGTTGGGACGAGAGACAACTATACATGCACTCTGTGCACATCGAATATACTTCTCCCAGTGAAACATATGCCTACCTCACTTCTGGGAGTTTGAGTACAACCCGAATTGGAGAGTGTTTCAGCGACCTGGTAGTCTCCACGCCACACTCTCAGAGGGAAAACAAACATTATTATGGGGGGGAGAGAGAGAGAGAGAGAGAGAGAGAGAGAGAGAGAGAGAGAGAGAGAGAGAGAGAGAGAGAGAGAG
>BFEA01000112.1:1763119-1780509 GCA_003427395.1 Chara braunii | reverse complement strand
TATATATATATATATATATCGTCAAAGAGAACTGCCCGGTAAACCGTAGGCAGAGAGGGAGAAGAGGACAACAAACGAGGGGCTGTGACAAACTGTTTCGTCGGAGTTTCACTGACTCATCAGGAGGCTGAACCCTCAACAGTCTGTATATATATATGTCATCCTTGGGCAGGGTCCATGCCAATCGTCTCTGTATGTTCCAGTGTTAAGGGATGTAAATCCAGGGCTCTAATTCAATCTCCACACACTCTTCTGAGGTCTTTTCAGATGGGAGTGTGTTCTGCAACCCATAACTGGGTTTACTTAGTGTTTCAGAGACTGTCTCACAGCACATAGCCAACCTGTGCTATACATAGCGAACCTATGCTATACATAGAAAACCTATGCTATACATAGCCAGCCTATGCTATTCATGTCCCTACTTGAATCTGCACAGCAGAGCATAGTACAACCTGTCAGGCAGCACTTAGCCAGAACTATGCAGCCAACGTATGCTACATATAGCCAACCTATGCTATACATAGCCAACCTATGCTATGCATAGCCCACCTATGCTATGCATATTCTTACTTGAATGTGCACAGCAGAGCATAGTACAACCTGTCAGGCAGCACTTAGCCAGAACTATGCAGCACAGATTCCTTCTTCCATCTGCATAGCACCTAGCCAACCTATGGTATGCCTATTCCCACGTGAACCTGCATAGTAGAGCATAACACAGCCTGTCAGGCAGCACCTGGCCCAAAATATGCTGCACAGATTCTTGCCGTCCAGATTCAGTCAGGCCGACGTCAGCAGGGTGACGTTGTTGCCGCTGTGGCCTCTTCCCCCCGGCATCACCGCATGTCCACCTTCTCTCATGCCCGTCCTCCTTCGCCCACACCTCACTGTCATCAGCGGCCACGTTTCTTTTTCGTCTCCCTTCGTCTTGGTCGGTTCCCTTACCCCCCAACCCCGGCGCCCCACACCTCGCTGTTCCCCTGTTTTTTGCCAGTGTTTCTACCTCCCTTCTTCTTCTTCTTCTTCTTCTTCTTCTTCTTCTTCTTCTTCTTCTTCGCATTGGTCTTCTTCTTCCATATTGCGCCCACCGCAGCATACAAGCTTCCACCATCCATCCTCTGCCTGCCTTTATACATCCGGCAGTGAAAATCTCTGGATCTGTGGACCATCTGGAGGTGTGCCAGGTTGGATTCAAACTTGAAAGATACCTCTGGATCTGTGGACCATCTGGAGGCTTGGCCACTTGTTTATTTGGGTGGCTTGCTATACCTGTGGACCATCTGGAGGTGTCGCAGGCTATTTTTCGTGGTGGTAAATTGGTGTTCTCTGTCTTGTTGAGGGATGTAGCAGTTATGTTGTGCGGTGTTCTTCGTTCTTGTCTCTTGCATTAGTCATCTGCTTTCTTGCCAGTGTTGCCACCAAGAAGTCTTTTTGGATGACACATCTTTTTTGATTTGTTGTTGTAGCATCTGTTCGCATTGTCAGCTTCAATTGTAGTCTCATGCCCCCTTTTGTCTTTGACCGCTCCTGTCACGCTCGGTGGCCACATCGTCAAGCACAGAATGACTATGACATGGGAAGGTGGGAATCAACGTGACGTCGCTACGTCAGGAAGGTGGGAAGCAAAGACAAAACGGGGCATGAGACTACCATTGAAGCACATTGGGGCATGAGACTACAATTGAAGCACGTTGCTTTATAAAGAGAAGCCCATGGCATGGGGAGGTGGGAAGCAACGTGACGTCGCTACGTCAGGAAGCAACACGTGACATGCGGAAGCAACACGTGATGTGGGGAAGCAACGCGTGATCTGCGGAAGCAACACGTGAGGTGGGAAAACGATACTCGACATGGGAAAGCAACTCTTCATGTGGGAAACCGCAACACGTGACATGAAGAAGAAACACGTGAGGTGGGAAAAAACAGGACTGTCACATGGGGTAGCAACACCTGACATGGAAACCAACAGGACATGCGCTGGCAATATGTGATGTAGCAACGTGTGAAGCAGCAGCACCGGAGTCCGACGATGTTTGCCGCCACGGTGGCAAACATGGAGAAAGTACCGGATTAGCAATAGCTGACTGTACCAATAGCAGACACATGTTGTAGCAACACTTGAAGTATCAATAGCAACGCCGGATGTAGCACCAGCAAGTTAGCAACCCATGACGTAGCCATAGCAAGATGTGACATAGGAAGAGCAACAACACATGATGTGGCATCATGCAGCAGTAGCAGATTAGCAATAGCTGGCTGACTGTTTGCAGACATGTGCCGTAGCAACGCTTGGCACCATCGGATGTAGCACCAGCAGCACGTGAGGTAGCGATAGCAACCTGTGACATAGCAACCCTACCGCAAGACAGGGCGACGGATTGCGTACTGGGGGCCATGGCTGCTTCTCCCCCATTGCTGAACAGTGCAGACCTGGTACGAACCAGGTCTGCCCAACAGTATTCTATTCGCAGTACTGTAGCGGTTTGCTAACGGTAGGCTAAGCTGATTATTATGACTTGAAAGCATTGCAATGAGCTATTCAGAAAGTGCAGCGTTTGGATTCGTATGAACAAAGACTGCTAGAATAATCTTACTACACCATAATTGTCATTAGCTATCTGGTCGTTAGATGATGGGTCAATTATTTCACTGGCCAGTGGCGAAAGGGAGTCTTATGTACTGATGGTTTTGACCAAGATTCTGTGAAACTTCTAGCGCATTATTTACAAGTTGTTTGGAATGTTTACACACAATGTCATGTGGGACCCATTCAAAGACATCCTAAATATCATTAAAATATGGGAATTATAGTAAAATATATTACCGACTCTGGTTCGGAACAGAAGAATTGTCCACAAGTCTTTCAAAATGTCAAAGTGGACTGCTGTGAGCTGCCAGTACACGGCTTCAGCCAGCCTTGCAGAAAACCACGAGTTGCCAACTCAGCCGTTGAACAAGGATTTTTTTTATTTTTTTTTTGCCAACTCCGGAATTTTCACGGCTGCTAGACACCAGACCAGAATGGCTGGAGCCTGGCGGTGTGTCTAGAACATATAACATGCTACCCGGATGGCTGTGTCCCCGCGTGGAACGAGGTATAACAGTGATCTACGGCTTAGAGATTGAGATTGGGGGGTAAGTGGGAAACAGCGCATGTACCCCTTTTCCTCACCATTTTTTTTCCCAGCATAGGTTCTTCTCTTTTCCTTTTTTTTTTAAAACAGGATAAATAGATGTATTCCAAATAATAGACGAGGCCGGGGTCCTCACAGTCTACCCGGACGCTGGGAGCATTACCCAGTTTCTCTTATGGGCCGAAGCCCCGGGAGACCAGCCCCCTGGACAACAATGCACTGCGACTGCAAAGCACTTTACCGCAATGACTCAGACCTAACACGGCACAGTGGAGCCTGAGCTCCTGAGAACAACAGTGGCACTCACTCCTAGCCCCACCTCCCTCAAACTGCTGCCCTCCTGCTGGGGAGAAAAACCGATCACCCAGGTATTTACTCATCACTCACCAACCACTCGTCCAACAACAACTTCCCTTCCTGAACCTGAGCCAATTTCCCTTTCGCCTCCAGTCACTCTTTATGGTCCAACGGATGTGGAGCTTCTCCGTAGCCTTGATGGACTTGTCTGAGATGAACCGGCCCTCAAACACGTTCTTGTTTCTGACCTTCCAAATAATTAGAAACAGACTTGCTCTGAGTGCCTGGGCTATGTAGGCCCAACCTTCGTCCAAGGCGAAGCCTTCGAACAACACCCAGTGGTTGTCCGAGGGTGGTCCTTTCTGGGAGCAGCAGCTCGTACCCTCCACCCGATGTGTAGTCCGTCAGCCAGGCTTCATGGGGAAACTTCTTAGAACCCCACTATGACCAACAGAGGTTTGTTGGGCTGTGATGTACCAGCTTCTGTACCTGAACGATCTTGTGACGAACTACTTTCTGAAACACGCGACTTCTGCACGAGTGTATTTCGGGGATTGAATGGGAGAGACCGACCCAATTGAGTCTTTTTGAAAAAGCTTGGTCCCATGGCGGTTGGTAGTTGGGGCGAGCCTTAGCAAGCGTGGAAATAACTGTAGTCATAGCTTCTTTCTTGTTCTGCTGGAAGTTGAAAAGGGGACTTTGGCGCGATCATCGCGGGAGAAATCTTTTTGAAGTTTGAAATACAGGGAATACAAAAATTAGGACTTTAATTGGGTTAGGAATTGGGGAATTTGGGGGGCAGCGTAATTTCGCCACGGCGTTTTGCTGTTGTAACTGCACAATGCTCCTATCTTGCGCGCGCATTGCTGCGTCCTGGCCTGCCCTGTGATCCCGCCACGCCTAAATTCTAATCGCAACTGTAATCTCTTCTTGCTCCTTCTTGGCGAGCGCGGCTGTAACTGTAATGCTCTCCCTCTTTTTTTTTTCTTTTTTCTTTTTTTTTAACTCCCCCACCAGTATTAGTGATGTTGATACGAGCAGACACCACTAGCACCTGGGGAGAGGCTCCATCTATTGGTGGGAAGCTTCACCTGCTGGAAAACGGGTCCAACGTCCCATATACAAACTGAATATTGAAGAGAATCAGGAAGAGTATCAGGAAGAATTCCTGCCAGCATTGATTACCCTGGGATCAAGGGGATTAACTGAGCAGGATGTTGGGAAGGGGGGAACCTCTTCACCCTGAACCTGGCGCCAGATACCCACAGCTACCCACTAGTTCCCCCCCTCCCCCCACCAACCTCAGACCCAATTGCAATTGCAATAACCAAGACCACCGATCCACGCTAAAACCCACGCCGCTTTTCTATTCATCTCATTGGCTGAAAAGATGCATGACTGGATCGATGCATGGAGAGTGGCTCCGTCCCCCACGCCGCGGCCCAGTCATGCACCTGTAGGCACTCCCTTTCTCTCTCTTCCTCCTGCTGCAGTGTAATCTGGAACTATCTCGCGCAGATACTGAGTGTTATAATTTTTGCAAGCGCGACTAATTTGCTCTCTGATCTACACTTGGGAGTTAGCGCGGTCGAGAGGATCGACTAACGAACAAACACAGGATGGTGAGTAGGGAGTTGGGTGATCCGACGGGCTGGTGCTGGGTATGCGGGGTTGACGTGTGGCCGTGACAGACTGTGGCACACGGGCGAGACTGGCTTGCACATGCTCTGACTAAGTGGGGTGACAACTTCGGGTTGTTGGTAGGTGCGAGGCGACGGACTGCCTGCATCAGAGAAGCGTCGAGAGAGAGAGAGAGTGGTGTGTTGAAGTGGGTTTATCTCTTCGCCTCCTCTATATAATTTTGACTTTGACTATCTTCATCACCGGAAATCTCGGATTTTCTGCTCTTCACTTGATGTATAAGTTGTCTCTTTCTCCCTCGTCTGTAGAGATACATAGAGTGCTACTAGTGTATGTATACTGAGCAACAATAGGCTCGAGCGGGCTAGTGGCCAACATAACAATTAGAACGTCGTGAGACAATTCGATTCCTATCTACCGTTGGTGATTTGAAGAGAACTGAGAGAAGCCATCGATTCCTATGTACCGTTGGTGATTTGAAGAGAACTGAGAGAAGCCATCCCTAGTACGAGAGGACTGGGGTCAACCTATGATGGACCGGTTGTCATGCCAGTGGCATTGCCGAGTAGCTACGGTGGTATGGGAGAACTGCTGAAAGCATATAAACAGGAAACCCCTCTTGAAAAAAAATAGTATTAATATGGCTCTTCTTTGCACAAGAAATTGATAGGTTCGGGCTTGAACCATGTCTCCCAAAATAAATCAGTACATATGGCGTAAGACGATTTCACGGATCGAGGTCGGCTCTTTCCCCTCAATATAGGATGAATGACGGTTGTTAAAATCGATTGATCCTTTGATTGCGTTGATAGCATGGGTGTCGTTGATTGCTGAGTCAGGAGATTCTGGTATGTATGGTTTGGGCGTCATGTTGATGTATGGAAGTTACTCCTCTTTTTCTCTAATGCGCCCGTATTATTTTTGTACGCACGACGTGTTAATCGGCTGTCTGTTTTTGTATTAAATCCGTAGATATCATCTTTCTGAATGGACTGGAAGAATATAGATGTGTATATGACAGGTAGTCTTGCGGCCCGATCGAAGATAAACCATATGCACTCACGTATACGAATGACCACGAAGAGAGTCATCACGTATACGAATGACCACGAAGAGAGTCATCACGTATACGAGTGTCTGCAGGATCCGCCTTCGACCCCGATGCCCCTTCCCCATGCACCGATGTATGAAGCGGGGCTTTCTTATGAGATATGGACATCGGCACTCCATTTTGGGTCACTAACCGTGAATGTCTGAGGGATCGTGAGTATCGAAGGTACTGGAAAAACGAACATCTCTTTCGTCGATCGAACTTAAGGCTTTCGGCCTATCCCTACCAGACTAAGAGCGATCGGCTGTGTGCATTGCACTTTCAGCGGGCCATAGGACAGAATCCTCAAATCCCGGACTAGCCCGACGCACGTAATCACTAGTACTACGTGGAGCAGGGATTCATCGCCATCGAAACTAATTTCCCTCCCTTCTATCTCCTTCTTCCCTACCACAACCTGACGGTCGTCCCTTAGAAATGCAATGCAGTAGCCCCTTAGTGGCCCCGAAGGCCGTGCTCTAAGTGCCAGCAGTATTACGCATACCGGGCCGCCGGATTCATCCGATGAACCCGTTCTGAAGCTGAGCGCAGAGAGTCTCCGACTGAGACCGTCCATGTCAGACTCTGAAGCCTGTGAAACCCGCAGGCGATAGGTGGTGGAACAAAGAGACACCCATTGCGTTTCTCCTATACACAGAATACGAGTCCGCCCCAGGCAGCAAGGCGGACGAAACTAACCGCCCGACTTTAGGGAGCGTAGATTAGAAAACCGGTCCCTCGTGGAATCACTTGCACTTCTATCCTTCAAACTTGACACTGGAGATCTCACTTCCGACCTGGGACTCCACCCCCACTTTCCAAAAATCCTTGGCACACCCCCTTTTCACGCACTTCCGGGCCCCCACCAAGTTCGAAACAGGAAGTCGCATGGGGCATGAGGTTGGGCATCACAATCTTCTGAAGACTGGAACCCTAAATTTGCTAGTCGTGCTAATGGGCATTAAAGGCCTTCTTTTTGGTTGATGAATGAAATCTGGAGTCAAGGCCCATCAAGGCCCTCTCACCTTTTTTTGGTTGTCTTCTTTCTTCGGATTTTTTTCCTTGTGCAATTTCTTTCCGACAATCCGGGAACTTACGTAGGAATTACCCACGCCTCAGCGAGCGCGTTAGGAATTTTGTTCGACAGTTTGGATTCCGAAATTTGTGGCCACGCTTCCCGCTAACGTGTCCTTTCTTGCAAAAAAACTCGCCATTGAAGGCTCTGTGAAATTCCACAAGGGGGAAGGAAGGGAGGGGTGTCTAGAGGGGTGCAAGCATGAACCCAGGCTGTACATAAACGATCTTAGTTGATTCCTTGGGGATCTATGGGGGTTATCTTGTTTGTATGAAGCTGCCAGTGAGGGATTTAGTTGCAGAGATGATTGCACCTAGACGAACCTGCTAGAATTTGGCGTGGTAATTGAAACAAAACACTTAAGATGCCTCATTTGAAACCTTATGTGAACCTCGCCAATATATATATATACTGGTAAAAAAGGAAGTTTGATTAGGAACATGACATGTAGGCCCAGTAAACCCTGGTCTGCTGCCCCCTGCATCTCCCCATGGGGGGGCCCTCTTGATTTCTGGGTACCATGTAGTTTCCCGGTTAAGGGGGGGCTCTCATAGGGGAGGGTGGCACAATGAGTAGTATGTCTAGGTGTTCCCCCTCATGTGTATCTCGAACCTCGAGGGTATGAAGGCTCTCTCGTTTAGGGGTTGTGTGTGTGAGCGGGGGGGACAGCGGGGAGGGAGGGAGAGGGAGGGGTACAGGGGCAAGGGTTGAATGGTTTAAGGGGTTCTTGATGGGTAAGTTCACCACTTGGGGGGAGTAATTGGCTCACATATAATTGGCCTCAAAGGGATGGCGGCGGAGACCACATGGGGGAGCGTGGGAAGTCACATCGAGTGTAGAAATACTACTAGGGGTAGCCCAAAGTAGTTAGAGTCTACCCGATGACTAGTGGGTGCGAGTCTATGCCTCTCATGGATTAGGACCGCCCAGTTGGCTAGTCGTCTCTAGGCAGTGTGTAGTCATTGGGGTATGCTCATAGCCCCCTCATCATGGTCTTCCTTCCAATATATAGGCCTAGTAAAGGGTAAGCTATGAGATGGGTATAGGAGTTTCGGAGGGGACAAAGTAGAGGGGATGTCGATAAAGCATAGCTTGGATAAGGATTGTACCAAGCCTATCTCCTAAGTAGGTAGATTAGACTTAGGCTAGCTGGGGCAGGGGGATAGGCCTGCTACACCCGATCCAGGGGGGGATTGGCCAGGGATCGACTAAGAAAGTCAAGGGTTGGGGGCCAAGCTATCTAGAAGTGGGCCCGTAGTTACATCCAGTTGGAGGTTGGATCTGGAGGGACATAATCCAATCTTTGGTGTCAAGCCGTAGATGTGGGGCCCGGGGACAATGACTCGCGATAGCCTATAGGATTTCAGGGGGCTCTAAAGCTCTTGAAGGACTCCGCTTAGAAAATAGGTATGAAAGGGCCAAAGTGGGTCATTTCGAACCCCGAATGATTGATCCCCAAAGAGCACTCCCGCGCCTGATACCCTGCCTCTACAACAACCTGAGTGTTTAAAAAAAAAATAAAAAAAAATCCAAAAGGGATCTGAATGGGCATAAGAGTTTTCCCGCGTTCAATCTTGCTTGCGGAAATTGTATTTGAATTTCTCAATCTTGAATTAGTTTTAGGAGCTAGAACGGGCAACACATAACTGTTTTGGTGCCTTTTTGTTTATGGGTCGGCACCATGTATGCAAACTTCCCCTCCCTCTCCCCTTGCTTCCTGCTATCCCCAAACATCTTCGCCTCTCCCTTCTTCGTGCCTTCATTTTTCCATGTGTAATTGTTTTTCATCCCCTCTCCCTACGCGTTTCTCTCCCGCTCCTTCCCGTCCGAATCTTGGTCCCGCTCTACACTACTCTTCGCGCCCTCCTTCCCACCTTCATCCCCGTTCAAGAACTCCTTCCCGATCCCCTCCCTCTGTGTATTCGAAACCATCAGGTGACATGGTGTAAGGAGGATACTCCACTCACGTTGTAATTTGACTGGCTGAGAAGGAACTCGTGGGGATCGATGTGGCTTTCCCGGACGATTAACCCATACCCTCCTCTCACCCTTTCCGTTTCGGTCCTTCCCATCTCCTATCTAGCATCTGCCTCCTCGCAACTATAAATCCGCAAGTGGATCTGAAAAACTGTCTCTTAACCCATCTGCCAGCTTTCGGGAAGTTGTGGCTAGATGATGTGTATGCATGGTGAGTCGGAAAGTTATGACGAGGAGATTGCAGTTTTGCAAGGCTGTGCGAGGAGATTGCAGTTTTGCAAGGCTGTGCGCCAGATGGTCACGACGGATTGCGGGATCTGGGCAAGCCGGTGTAGAAGCTGAGTTGGCAGGGTGACGATTCCTTCTTCGGTCAAGCTACGTCTCCATCCGCCTCCTCCGACTTTATCTTCCTTTTTTTTTTATTTTTTTTTATTTTTATTATTCCGTCATGAATATCTGAAAGTTCCTATAACTCTCACGTCCCTATCCGCTCCCGGGACTCTATCCTGCTCGTCTCATCGAATTCAATCGGATCTCGCGAGGATGAGTATCGTTGAACTTGAGAGACCAGCAAGCTCAGGAGAACTAGCCTCGCCTCTTTCTTTACTTCTTAGTATATGACGTCGAATAATGATGATTTATGCATGATTGATGTATGAATGTATGTCGGTCACATACATGTCGAAGGCGAGGCTAGTTCTCCTGAGTTGTCGGTCCGATGATCGAAACGAATTAAAATTCTGATATGATGCATGTTCGTATGAATGTATGATGATTGTCCTCTTTATTGGATTAGCTTGCATAATGCATGGAAGATACTAAGGCATAGTGTTGTGTCTGCTTATTCCCGTGATCGAATAACGGACTGATTGGACAGGTGCAATCCATTTTACTTATGGCATGTGGAACGATTGCCTCGACCCGACTGGGTGTTGACTTCCCGTATCCCTGCCATGCCCGTTCCCGTATAACGAGAAAATGACACGTGTATGCGAGTGGGACTTACGAGAAGTTGTTGCCAGGATCGGTAGGCGCTACTATTTTGCTCCCGAAACGTGGTGCTCCGGATTCGTAAGCGCCGTTTTTTGTCATTATGGATACTCATTTTCCCCCGTGCTCATTGTTATTGCCTTTTAACGAATTGATTGTCATCTTATGGACGTCAGTACCATTGCTTTGGCCCAACACTCTGTGCAACGAGTGCTATTGGGAAACGGGTTCCATTAATGGATACGTGGCGAGAATGAATGCAAGGAAAGAGTGACCGGGCTGAGGCTATCCACGTCGGATTCTGAAGTCTATAATGAACGGTGTCAGGACCTAATTCGAAAAGATGATCCCATGTGTGTACCGCCACCTTTCCCATCAAAAAGACAATAAGTAGGTTGCATGGAGGTTCAAAGATATTTTTTGGATTAACGAACGTTTGAAAGCAGCGCACACTTTTTCTTTCCTACGCAGCGCTGGCCATTTCTCACTAAGCCGGAACCACACGGGGGATTTTCGTTCCGTCTGAGTCCCCACACTCAATTTTCCCAAAAATCCTTGACATACCCAATTTTGGTGTTCTTCTGGGGCCTGTTCCGCATATTTTATCACTCTGATTGGAAGGCAGCGTAGGGCGTGAGGTTTGTATTGGAGCCGACGCGTGTCGGTTTTGGTAATAGTGAGACGAGCTGCCGAGAAAACGAGTACCCACTCGAACAGATTAAAGAAGTCCTCCAGTCACTGGAAATAGGTCAGCGAGGACAAGACAAGAGGGAGTTATGGCCAATGCTAATGCGCATGCTCCTCGTCTGATGGTAAGCATCCCAACCACTTTTCATTTTATCCCAATCACACTCACCCTGAGGCATGGCTTCATTGGCTTGAAGTTGAGGAGGCTCAGGGCTATGACGTGATTGATCTTCCTCGAGTCATCACCTTGCTGGTAAGAAATACTGCTCAAGATTGTTTTAGGCGCCATAGATGGGTAGATTGGGCTACGTTCAAAAAAACCTTCTTGGCAAGATTTGATGAGGTGAGTGAAGACGTTGCCTGGTTTGTACTGAAAACCCGCCTTCAAGAACCCGAGGAGTTGTTACCAGATTTTGTAGATAGATTTCAAACCGCATTGGATAAGTCTTGACAGGAAGAAAATGCTGCTCGTGACTGGTTTATAGACCATCTTCGCAATTCAGTTCTAAAGGCAAAGTCGCAAAAGAATGTCCCTCCCAAGAACTCAGTTGCCGACGATCATTGCCAAGGCACTTTAGTTGGATTCACGACAGACACGAAAGTACATAGATCAAGGAGAGGAAGATATAGTTGATACGATAGAAGACGTGGCTGCAAAACGGAGATCTTCGCTTAGATCAATTGGGCGATTTTATCATCGCCACAATATCGAAAACCCAAATGGACCATTACCGAGTCATGTCCCTCGTGTATCCCCTCCTGTAGTACTTGCTACCTCATCTAATACAGCCCCTGTAAACATTGTCCTACCTTAGTCCACATGCAAGTGCCCATCACCAACCTGCATCTAGCTCATATTATTCACACGGCTACTCCCCGACAATCGGAATGGATGAATCACTTAATACAGACTCGGACTTCGCAGATGAATTGATTAGAGTAAGTCTTGCGGGAGTTGATGAATGCGAGCTCAAAAACGGCACGTGCCCATCCTTTTCCTTCGAACCATTTACTACCTGTCCGACGTTCATCCGGCGCAAATGCAAGTTGCTCTCCCTGCTCCTCTTGTACCCCACCCAGTTGTCGTCCTCACAGGAAGAGTAGAATGCTATAACTGCAAGCAGCCTTGACACTTCGCTCAGGACTGCCCCCTTCCAAAGAGGAATCAACCCACTTCTGCAGCAGCGCCTATGGCTATGAATCAGGGACGAGTAGTTACACTACTCGAAGGAACAAGAGAACTAGGAAAAAGTTTTCTTTCTTCCCTCTCTCCTTCACCATTCGAAATGATTGTGATGATTTTTGAGGCTTCCTTGGAAGCGGCACACATCATCAATCCAGCTGAGTACCTGCAGTTGGCAGGCCTAATTCGAGCTATTCAACTTGGTAAGGACGAGTTTGAATAGGTAGAACCTATGTGACACCCGCGGCCTAGACCGCGGGCAATTCAACCGTTGCGCCCGATTTTTTTTGATATTTTTTTCGGGGTCAAAAAATAAGTGGAAAAAAAATATATATGTATGGGGTTGTAGGGTCTTGGAAGCCCTACAACCCCATTTTTTTCCTTTTGAATTTGACTTCATTTACGATTTGTAAAAAATAAAAAACGAAAATCGGTTAAAAAAAAGAAGAATATAAAAAAAACAGGATTTTTTTTTTTTCATTTTTTTAATGACTGATGTGAAGTTTAGAGTCCTCCTAAACATTTTGCCAAGGTAATTGTTTTTCTTTTTCTTCTTCTTCTTCTTCTTCTTCTTCTTCTTCTTCTTCTTCTTCTTCTTCTATAACAACCGTTTCGTTAAAACGGACATATTATATTTTTTAAACGAAATTGAAGTTGAGTTTTTGGGCCAAAATCCGGTCCGAAGTTTTGGCTGTTGGGGGTCTGGCGTTCCTAGAACGGCGGACCCCCTAGATGTATCTGGTCTCAGCTTGAGGTCAGATTTTGACCCAAAAACTCAATTTCAATTTCGTTCAAAAAATATAATATGTCCGTTTTGACGAAATGATCGTTCTATGTTGTTCGATTGATTGATTGATTGATTGATTGATTAGGGGAAAAAAAAAAAAATGAATGTGCTAGTTTGTGTGTGTGTGTGTGTGTGTGTGTGTGTGTGTGTGTGTGTGTGTGTGTGTGTGTGTGTGTGTGTGTGCATGCGTACGTATGTGTGTGTGTGTGTGTGTGCGCGCGCGTGCGCGTGTGTGTGTGTGTGTGTGTGCGTGTGTGTGTGTGCTCGCGTGTGTGTGTGTGCCGGGGGGAGGGAGGACCCCTCCCCCACCAATCAATCAACCAACCAATCCATCAATCAATCAATCAATCAACCAATCAATCAATCAATCAATCAATCAATCAATCAACCAATCAATCAATCAATCAATCTATCAATCAATCAATATATTTTTTTTCTTTTTTTTTCTTTCACACACCAAAAATCACCCCCCCGAAATTTATTTATTTTTTACTTTTTTTTTATTCAAATGGGTGGGGTCGGGTTTCGGAACCACAATCCGCAACCCCCTTCCCCAACCCCCTCTCCCCTCGGCTGCAGCGGCCGCCGAAGTCCACGGCCGCTGCGGTCATGACCTCGGCCTCACGGCCGCAGCCGCGGGCCGCGGTCGTGCCCGTGGTGACTGCGGCCACGGGGGATTCGTATATTGAGATATACCTTTTTCTTCTTTTTTCTTCTAGTATTTTTTTAACATCCGTTGCGAGGCCGACTTTTGGAGGTGGAAGGATCACAGCCTCAGATCCCTCCGCATGACACAGCACACGGATTCGAACCGACACCCTAGGCCTTGAGAGACAAGCAGCATAACCACTGCAGCCATGACATGGTGTGCAAGAGTGGAACCATACCAGTGTTGATATCCAGCCCGCCTCTGCATGGCTGCAGTATCCGTACTCACTCACACACACACGGCAGTCTCTTGCACACATGCGCTTGATCCAGGACATTGAGCCTCAACCACAAGGGGGCCCCTCCCCTAAAGGCCACTCCTGGTACCATTTGCAGGCAGGTTACCAGGATAAGTACAGATCAGCACTTCCACAGCCTCGGGTTCCTCCGCATGACAGCACACGTATTCAATCCGGCACCCTTGGCCTCAAGAATACCGCACCCCTTTCATTGGGTAACGCACGCTGGACCCGGACTGGGGCCCCGACCGGGACACAACAGGACGTCCGGAAAATCTGGACCAAACAAAAAAAAAAAAACCCGGTTACAGAAGGTTTTTCAGACAGGTCACAGCCGGTGAATTAGGCCATACCTACCTCAAGGCAGTATCCAGCCTGCCTCTCTCTCTCTCTCTCTCTCTCTCTCTCTCTCTCTCTCTCTCTCTCTCTCTCTCTCTCTCTCTCTCTCTCTCTCCGTGGGCTTTGGCAAAGTTTGCCAAATTGTCCGGGAGTCACTGGAGGGCTATGCTCTCTGGTATGTTCCCCGGACTGCAGAGATTTGGGGGTATGGGCTGAAGGAAGTATTTAAGTATGGGTGTGCTATGACCGGGAGGGGCCGTGGGATGGAAGCTGCCGTCAACTAGTCCACGTACAATAGGGAAGCA
This sequence comes from Chara braunii, assembly GCA_003427395.1. Classification (NCBI taxonomy): domain Eukaryota; kingdom Viridiplantae; phylum Streptophyta; class Charophyceae; order Charales; family Characeae; genus Chara; species Chara braunii. The sequence goes on along the minus strand of BFEA01000112.1, from coordinate 1,766,057 downwards.
GATAGAGGGGCAACGCACCAAGTTTTTGTCTTCCGATTTTGGTATTGTTACTTTTATTTTATTTTTTGGAAAATTTCCAAAAGGGCCCCTCCGTGCGGACTTGTCCTGATTTGCCCCTGGGGTAGCTGAACTTTCGTGCAGGCCCCTGTCAGTGAGGAGCGCAACTTTCCGGAATGTCCCTACCGGACTGCTGGGCCCATTTCCCTGGTGCCTGTCTGATTTGCCCTTTTGTGGGGAATGCATCGTTCTGAGATGCCCTTCAGCACGGAGGCGAATGCACAAGACTGGACTCCACGTCGCACTTGCTGATGCAATGCACCGCGTTGGAGTTCATTCGTCCTCTGCTGCAACCCGCCGCCTTGGATGTCCTGGAGTTCGTTGGCCAAGGTCACTGGTCAGTGTTCCTTCCCTTCTTCCATGCCTCCCTCTCTCTCTCTCTCTCTCTCTCTCTCTCTCTCTCTCTCTCTCTCTCTCTCTCTCTCTCNTTTTTGGGCGCGCGACTCCGTCTGCGCATGGCACGACCGCAAAGTTTCTCGGGCGCGCGGCCTAGGCCGCGAGGTAGCGGCCGACCTCCTCGGTCGCGGACGAGGCCACAGGATCCGCCATGCGCAGGTGATGCGTGTGTCCCATTTTTGGGCGCGCGACTCCGTCTGCGCATGGCACGACCGCAAAGTTTCTCGGGCGCGCGGCCTAGGCCGCGAGGTAGCGGCCGACCTCCTCAGTTCCGAAATGGAGAAATTGATGTTTCACAGATCTTAAAAATGTTAGATATCGAAGTCCCTGTTCTGGTTGGTCACCTCTTAACCATCTCTGAGACTGTAAACGATAAGCTCATTCGGCGTGTCAAAAGAACCAGAAACGATTTACTTATCAGCATATTCAAGGAATGTTAAAGAAGAAGGAGGAGATGGTGGAACCAGCACCTTCCCCGTCCGAACCCATAACCATCACCAACCCTCCTGGTAAGCAGGACATATCTGAAACCACCCGGGGTGCAACTATTTCGTATGCAGAAAAAAAATCACTTTGTACATGTTCGACTAGCACTATGGAAAAATGTAGAATGTGATTGCAAGGTGTGAGGAAAGTCGTTAATGCTTCAATCGATGTAGGATCATCCGTCGTGGCGTTGTCAGTTGACACGGTTCGAAAGACCGGACGGTTAAACTCCATACTCCCCCTATCAGGGAGGGACCATTACGTCCCGGCTGATGAAGAAACCATGGACATTGTAGGGATGATTGAAAATGTATCAGCTAAGATTGGCGAGTGCATGTGTTAGTGAATGCACTAGTAATGAGTATGCAATCATATTTCGTATTGCTAGGATCTTTGTGTCACCCTGTACGAATACGGGCCGTTCATACGCCCATACGGCCGTACGTACGGGCCGTACGCACGACCGTACGAGCCATTTCGACGGCCTTCTTGAGGGGGTTTCCGACATGTGAAGGGGTGCTGGGGGGGGGTTGCATGCCGCACCCAGCGCGATTGAAGCCATAAGCTCCATCTCCATGGTTGGCGCTCGACTCGTTGCTGGTCATCATCTCCTCCAGTGCATGACGACGCTCCAACAGCCTCTCTAACATCAAGTAGTGTGTGGTGAATCTCGTCTGCACCGGGTAAATGAGCTCCCGACCACGACAAGAGATACCACTCGAAGCCGATGACGACGTTGTTTGCCCTTGGGAGGGTGACACCACTGACACGAGAAGAATCGTCTAAATAGGGTGAGGGCAGCCTCGTGCAATCGAATGAATCGCGCAACTGCCGTAGCTCTAATGATGGTGTCCTACCTGTGTCCAACGACACCATCTCTCTCATCCTTGCCAATGTCTGATAACGTCAAGTTGCAGGCATGCACCGCACAAGGAAGCTAAGTGATGCAGTTGTACTGAAGATCCTTGTTCTGCGCAAGGAGTTTTGCAACCACAACGTACCTCCCCGCGGAGTCCGTAGAAATTGTGTTGACATTCCCAACGCCGAAGTCATCGAATATCGTCTTCCACCTCCGCACAATAACATCCACTGTGTCTTGCTCAGCCCCGTTTACCAGGAATGTCATCAAAAGGTACGCCCCTGACGATCCGACTGCCAGAAAGTTGACTATCTGATCAGCAGGGATGGATTTGCGACCATCCGTGAGCATAGTCGCTTTTGTCGCCATTGCATCTCTCATAAGCCCTACCAGCATCTCCACAATGCCCTTCTATTGTTGGACAATACCATCGTCAAAGATGCGGTGATGGTTCGGCAGTGACAAATGCACCCGAAGGGGACATCATGTCGTGAGGTGATGCTTGAACGTATTGTACTCTGGCCTCTTCACCACATGGAACGGGATGCCACTGACCCATAACCACTGCAGGAAATACTTATCCAAGTCTTGCTGCCACTTCGGATCGAAGGCGTCATCCATGCGTGACTGACGAAACTTCTTTGTGGCCAATGTCGTTGGCAGACCTTGTAAAAAATTCTTCCTCTTCCTCGACATCCCAATCTCAGTGACTGCTCTCTTCTCCGCCCTCAACGCTCCACGGTCACGTTGCACCTCTCTCTCAACGTTAATTAAAACGTTTGCAGACTTGTCGTCGCCCGCCCCACGCTCGATTTTCACACCTCCCTCCTTAGGCACTTCACACACCCCGACAACCTCTTCGACGTCGTCGCTCGCCACTCACTCAGGATTGTCTTTGTCCTCCTCTCCCGCTTGTCAACTGAGTTGTCCTCTCCTGTGTTGCCCCCCGTCCGTTGTACGGGGGTTCTTTCGTACGGTCGTACATACGACCATACGGACGGTCGTCCCATACAAAGTGACGACCCCCCCCCCCAAAAAAAAAAAAAAAAAAAAAAATATATATATATATATATATATATATATATATCGTCAAATAGAACTGCCCGGTAAACCGTAGGCAGAGAGGGAGAAGAGGACAAC
>BFEA01000112.1:1689717-1702221 GCA_003427395.1 Chara braunii | reverse complement strand
TTTTTTTTTTTTTTTTTGAAAACAGCCTGAGGAGGTAGTAGTGGTGCTGGTAAGAGCAGTCACCAGTACTACTTCTCAAGGCGGCTCCATCTATTGGTGGGGAGCGGCACCTGCTGGAAATCGGGTCCAGCGTCCCTGCACAATGTATCACATACGAACATCACTGTTGGTGATCATAGCTAGATCTGCCTCTTCAGCCCTTCTTTCGGACCGCCTGTTGCTTTCCATAGTCCCTCGCAGTCTAACCTATCTCTTGCCACCTTTTCCTTCACTCTCCCTCATACCATGCCTTGCCTACTAAACTGTTTGCCGGGGGAGGGAAGAAGTCTGGGAATTGATCACATGGTCGCTGTGGGATTGAGGCTTCAAGCTTGGTCCACTCATTGAAGAGGAGTCTGTAATCCCTGGTTACTTGCGCCTCCTCCTGCCCCTCTTTTCCTCCCTTCCATACCACTTTCCCCAATCTCCCCCCCAATTCCCCCCCCAGTCTCTTTTCTGGTTTAAAATTGGAACGATACAGAGAAGATTAGCATGGCCCCTGTTTTAGAAAACACAGGATAAGATAGGATAAGATAGGATAAGATGGGATAATAATAATATAGGATAGGATAGGGTAATGTCCCAACTGATTGTACTCCAGGCCTGATCTCTGAGTTGAGCGGATCTATAGAAGGTGTCCTTTTCTGCTGTTTGAAGACTCAATGCGTCAGTACAAAGTCTGTCGACCTTACGGGAGTCACAAAAATGAGTTATAATTGCACTATGGGCCAAGATACAGTTTCGAATTGCAGTTCGGGCAATGTATACAACCCAGCTTCCTGACCAGGTTGGGTGCCCGAAGTGCAATTGCAAACTGTATCTTGTCCCATAGTGCAATTATAACTCGTTTTTGTGACTCTACTGAAGTTACCCCTTAACTAAGAAGAAGACTGGATAAGATAGGATAAGGTGTGATGAGATAGGGCAAGGTAGGATCAGGCCATATTAACTGATTTGACCTGTCATATATGATCACTGGGCTGATTGGATCTGTAAAGAAAAAAAGAACTTGTCCCTTTTTATCTATTGTTTGATGGCTTTCTTGGATGTTGGTCTCATCCTTGGTCAGATTCGATGAATTTAAACCAGATAGACGCTGGACCCGGTTTCCAGCAGGTGATGCTCCCCACCAATAGATGGAGTTGTTAAAAAAAAAAAAAAAAAGAATTGGATAAGATAGGATAAGCTAGGATAGATTAACCACTTGGATAAGATAGGATAAGATCGAATAATATAGAGGGTAAGATCTTATCATGTTACAGGATGATCATAACTGCTTCGACCTCTTTTTTTTTCTTTTTTTCCTTGCGCAGGGGCCATGCTAATCTTCTCTGTATCGAATAATCTCTGAGTTGGTTTAGTCCCTACTACAAGCTATCTAATTTACAGTCCTTCCGCTATTTACACTACTAATCTCTTAGCTACCGTCTTCACCCGAATAGAACGCCTGGTCATTATAGCCGTATTCGAAGCAACTTTCCGTCTAGATACAGGGATAATGACCCGGCGTTCTATTCGGGTGAAGACGGTAGTCTAAACCACCACTCCATCCTGACCTATTTTGACAGACCAAACGTTACCTTTTCCCCATGCTCATAAAATCTACAGTGCCGCCATGATCAAAAATAATTGTGGTACCCTTCGCCCTTCCTCCCCCTTCCCCCCCCCCCCCCCCCGGGCCCCGGGCTGAACCTCTACCGGGCACAGGCACTGTAGATTTGGGCCAGTACTTGTAGACAAGGAAAATGAACAGTGCAGGCTCCGTTGGACTGGTGTTTTTAATCTGTACAAGCTATCCCCCTTATGACAGTCGTTTGGCGATTTACAACCTACTCCCCACCAATAGAAGTAGCTTAAAAAAAAAAAAACTACCCCGGTCGTAACAAACTTGTAATTGTACGAATCCTTCAGCATAGAGTCAAAGAAAAACATACATGGAAAAACAACAAAAAAAAAGAAAAACATACATGGCCACACCCATTTATAGTATAGTACATCCATCCCCCACAGGGCAAGCAAGCAATGTTAGATAACCAATAAAGCCGGATCTCTCGAACGAAAAACGGACGGACTTCACCGACCAATCAACCAATCAGGCGGATTGGACTGCTGCTGCGACATTATTCATGGTCCTGCTCGCGATCCCTGGTCCCGATACCGCTGTCCCTTGCGGGGGGTTGCCTCCACCATAGTCGGTGGCCATGTCGCGATCTGGACCAGGCACGTAATCGTCGGAAACTGGCTCGCACATGGAGATTGACGCGTTGACTGGATTCAAGATCCCGACAGGGGTTCCATGCTTCATCAACGCCATGGCTTCGATATTCAAGGCGCACACTCCTCTCATGAAGGCCTGTTTGGTATTCTCCTCCAACTTCCTGCTCCTGTCCTGCTCCTTCTGCACCTCCCTCCTCGCGTCTAACAAGTCGTCGCGCACGTGCGCGAGCTGCTCCTCATACTTAGCCATAATTTCGTCCTTTGCTTTCGCCAGTCTGTCAAAGAAGAGGTTCTGCAGTCGATCCCGACCGCTCATCCGGATCTCTCTGTGCCATGCACGTAGCATCTTGCCAAGCAGTACTCTCTTCAAATAGAAGATATCGGCTTGTCGTTCTTTTTCCTTCATCCTTTTGATTCTGGCGACGGTGGAGAACCACCTCCACATGGTGCGCAATTTGATCCTGAGATGGTACATCTGTAGACCGCGGGCAGCAACCAGGTCCGCGGCTCGTTCCTGGAATTCCTGCAGGTGAGCTGCATGTGCCACCACTTGGCCTATCTCTTGCCTCATCTGCTCAATCTCCGCCTGCTTCTGGCAGCACAGCTTGTCTCCTCTGTCCTTTTCAGTAGCAACCAGTTCATCCTCTCTATGTCGTATTTTGTTCTTCATGTCGAGAAAAAAGTTAATCACCGCATTATTCAAGTTTCTCGTTTGTTCATCAAGGAGAAGTGACAAAGTGTCAATGTCGAAGTCAAATGCCAAGAGGCTTGGACGTTCTCCTCCTCCTCCCGTCCCTCTTCCTCCCGTTCCTCCCCCTCCTCCCCCTCCTCCTCCTCCTCCTCCTCCTCCCATCCCCCCTCCTCCACCTCCTCGAATTCCTCCTCCTCCTCCTCTTCCTCCTCCCATTTCTCCTCCTCCTGGCCCTCCTCCTCCCATCTCCCCTCCTCCTAGTTCTTCTGCTATTCCTCCTCCTCTCATGTGTAGGGCGCTTCCAAAGCCCCCAAGATAGCCAGCAGGTTGAGACATCCCCGAGAGACCAGACACAGCTGACGAACCTGACAGACCCGACAGACCAGATGCACCTGACAAGGTTTCTCCGCTGGTCGCAGCTGTGGAAGAAATCAGGTTAGTGGTGGATGGGGGCCCAGGCCCCCCCCCTCCTCCTCCGCCTACTTTGCTCGGACAGCGTTCGTCGAGTCTGTCGTCGAAGGGATGGCAAACTTCCGTACCGAGGACGCCCGATGAGGAGGGGACTGGGATCGAGATCGGGATCGGGATTGAACGTCCAGGAGAGGTCGTTAGGCATGCCATACGTATGGGCAAAGAAGAGTCCAGCTCTCCGGCGGCCGACGATGACGTGGAGCTCCCTGAGGACGCCACGTGTGCCCCCACGGGGCTCGTGTCTGCCCACGTTGAGGAAGTGGTAGGAGACTGCGAAGGCGGTTTGTTCCAGGGCAATGGGGACTCCGCCATATCCACTCTTGCTATCTAGCTTCACTTCACTTCGCCGAAGAATGAGCAGGGTCCACCATAGCTGCCGTCATCGTTCAGCTTCGACCTCCACAGCTCACTCCTCCATGGCTGCGCTCGTTCTCTTAAGCTTGTTGACGCCTCAATCAATCCACTACCCCCACAAATGACAGAGGGAGACGAGACCCCGCTACGGTGACTTTTTTTTATTGTTTTCAGGAGGCAGCACAGTTACTCTGGTCAGCTTGTGCAGTGCAGCACTGGATCGGTCAAAAAAAGAAAGAAGAAGAAGAAGAAGAAGAAGAAGAAGAAGAAGACGACGACGAAGAAGAAAGAACAGGATCTATCAGATCTTCTTTTCGAGAGCGGAACAAAGGTGCGTTGTCGGTTTATCGCGTTTCCAACTCGAGATCAACACCGTACACTTTCAAAGAGGGTAGGGTAAGATGCGAGCGCGATGCAGTATGTGACGATGATCCACAACAGCAGGCTACCTTCTTTGTCCGAATACAACGTACGGTCATTATAGCTGTATTTAGACGGGATGATACCCCAAATGCAGCTATAATGACCGTACGTTGTATTCGGGCGGAGAAGGTAGATTACCTGTTGCGGCTCCGCCCGCAAAAAAGAATGAACATATTGCACATGAAGGAAAAGATCTTATCAGGAGGTTGAACCACGGCAGTCTGTCCAAGATGCATTTGACTGATGGATAAGGACTCGCCACGTCACCCAGAGCTAGCGATACGCCTGAGAAAAGTGGTTGACTTTACTCACACCAACCTTATGGCACGAGAGGTGTGTGTGTGTGTGTGTGTGTGTGTGTGTGCCGGACTTACCACGTTGATCGATCGGATGATCAAGGGCGAGAGAGCATAGAAATCAACAAAGCAGAAAATCGACGGGTAAAAAAAAAAAACAAAAAAAAAACGACGGGTACGAAACAGAAACAGGAGGGTTTACTCACGTTCGGCCATGGGAGCGCGGTCGTCTGAAAGCCAGTATGCAATGCACAACCCGAGCCTGAGCTTCCAACCTTCACGACGCAGAGGCCAATCAGCGTCCAACCTCGAAAATGAACAGCCCAACCTCGTAGCAGAGAAGAGTTACTGTTGTAGCGAAGTCGAAGTCCAGCGTAGCAGAGTCGAGTAGTGAAGTCGAAGTCGAAGTCAAGCGAAGCCAAAGTCGTGTATAGCAGAGTAGGGAAGCGAAATCGAAGCCGCGTAGAGTAGCGTCGACGTCGAGCGTAGCCGAGCAGAGTTTAGTACCCCAGTAGAGTTTAGTTTCGCAGTGTGGAAGTCGTATTCGTATCGGAGTAGAGTGTAGTTCGGCAGTGGAAGGCGAGCATAAGGTAATAAGGTAAGGGCGTCAAAGTCGAGCGTAGCCCAGCATGTTTTCGAAGTCGAAGTCGCGCATTGGGGCGCCGTTACTTCCTGGCAAAGCCTCGCGAATTTCAGAAAGTCAGTCGTAGACCCCTTGCGCGCGTGTACCGGCCAAAAGTTGGCATGGGGAGTGCCAAGGGCAGTACTACAAGGGAGTGCCAAGGGAGTGCCAAGGGCCAAAAGTTGGCATGGGGAGTACCAGTCAGAATTTGGCCTGGGAGTGCCGCGCGCGGGCCTGGGGAGTGCTGGCGGCGGTCCTACCGTGTACCGGCCAAAAATTGGCCTGTGGAGTGCCGCAGGCGGTACTACCGTGCACCGGCCAAAAATTGCCCTGGGGAGTGGCGCGCGAAGTATTGACTTACCGTGAGGGCACGGGTGCGCAGCCCGTAGTTTGTTCGGTGAAAAAAGAGAGAGGGAGAGAGAGAGAGAGAGAGAGAGAGAGGGCGAGGTAGTGTTGTTTTTGAATGTTGGAGTTCTTTTTTTTTTGTTGATTTTAAATTGTTGAACTTGAGGGCTTCCATGGATAGGATGAGCAACACACCAGCCAACAGCCCCTGCGCCAACTGTTTACAAGGTCCAAGGGTGCTGTTAGCACGAACGTGGCAAGGGTGCCGTTTGCACGAGGGCGGCAAAGCGCAAGTGCCGTTTCATCAATTTCCGATGACCTGCGCCAAACATTTCGACCATTTTCCACCTGCGCGCCGTTTCCAAGGTCCAAGGGTGCCATTCCGACCACTGCCGCCTGCCTGCTGCCCAACGACCGTGCCAATAGCGGTCCTATGCGGTCCCGCCCCTTGCTAGGCCCCAAACCTCAAAATGCCCACCCTCCAGAATGACCACCAACATTGAAATTTCAGTGACGTTGAAATGTTCTTGGGGGGGGGAAACACAACCCTGACGGGCTGCGAACTACGGGGCCAGGGCCTACAGGCCCATCGCTACCCACCCAGCACGATTGTCTCCAAACGATCAACACGCAATCTGAACCCTGAGGTACACCATCAACGACGGTCCAGATTGCGAGTTGATGACCTCAGATTGCAAGTTGATGACACCAGATTGAAAATGATCAGCAGCAGGCATGGAAACAAGGGCCCAGATCGTCTGCTGGTCACAGGAATGTAATGATATGGATAGACTTGAAGGCAAAGTGTTCGTCTTCCAAGCAGAAGATACGACTGTGACGCCCAGCCTCACGCCCAGAGTGACTTCCTGTTCGGAGTGGGATGGGGGGCCCGGAAGTACGAAAAAGGGGTGTGCCAAGGATTTTAGGAAACTGGGGGTGGAGTCCCAGGTCGGAACTGAGATCTTCGATGGCAAGTTTAGGGACAACAGTGCATGGTGGTACGCAAAGATCGTATCCGGCGTTTCAGTCTTCGGGGATGGGGCTATGGTCTCTGCCAGTTGCGTTACCGCGGCTGGTCCCTTATTTGGTGGACCGGTGGGACACTACGGCTGTCGCGCTGGGCGAACAGCTGTCGGTGCCGCTCAGCTTCGGTTCGGGTTCGCCGGGTAATCTCTGAAGCTCGATATGCCTGCTGCAGCGGACACTTTTCGCACAGTGTGCGGGGCCAATAGTGGGCTATGGAATTCCACGGCACTACTGTGAGCTGGTCATATGGAAGAAGGAGGTGAAAGGGAGGGAAACTGGTGGTAATAACGACGAAGCCAGGGGATATATAATATTGCGTGTTATAAGTATCCGGGTAGTCGGGGCCCCTAGGATCGTTCGTTACGGCACAGTGAAAGTCCCTTGCGCACAATCGGTCGTTCTCTGTCAGACAGGGAAATTCCCGGTTTCTTAAGTTTCCCCGTCGTCGGATTTATTCACCTTCCCAGTATTCGTGATATTCTGGGTCCCTCATGCTCTCGTGATCGGGGATCCAAGAGGGAAATTCCACAGTCATATCTGCTTGGTGAACTCGATCCCCTGCATCCTTATGCTGAGTTCGCGGTCGACTCATGCAGACGCGCGCATACGTTGCGACTCGGTTTTCTCGAGATCGTGGTCGTACGTGAGCGTGCACATGAGCGAAAGCGGATCGGTCCTTGGTTCAGTGTACCGATTGCGTTCGTCCTGCATGCAACTATCCTCCTCATGCTATATTGGGTGAGATCAAGACATTACATTCATACCCATGTCATTCATGTGACGAAAAGGAGAGAAAAGAGGAAAGGACAATCAACTCTTCACAAAATTCTTGGTGATCCGATTACGATCGAAGACTAACGATTAAACCCAAACATCTATAGCGAGTGCTTCCAATCAGATCTGAGAGTAGTGCTCATGCAAGTGGATAGTAGAAGGTGGCGAAATTTGAATTAAACAGGCATCGCAAAACGAGATGGAAATCCGAAAAGATCACTAACGGAAAAGAGCTCGCATCCATTCCATACATATACACGAGGCAAAAACGACAAAGAAAATCTGAGACGATTTACAAAGAAAAGTCCAAAAGGGACGCAACAAAATCGACCATAGTAGGAACCAAAATTATACAGATAAGCGAAAGAAGAGACCTCATCCTGCACACACAGCTGCTCTCTCTCTCTCTCTCACTCCTCTACATTCCCGATACGGGCAGTCCGTCGCCGAGTATCAACACAAAGTAGTCACCCTGCCTGGTTCGAGTATGCAAGCCAGGTTCGTCCATGCGCCACAGTCCGTCGCGGCCCGCACGTCAACCCCGCATATCCGACACCGGCTCGTCGGATCGCCCAACTCCCTCGTCGACTCACCTCTCAGGCTGACTCGTTAGTCAACCCTCACTGATCATGCTAACTCCTGACTCGTTAGCCGACCCTCACTGATCGTGCTAACTCCAAGATCCATAGAGAGCAAACTAATCGCACTTGCAAAATTTAAGCATGCATGTTTGCATGGCCACACCACGGCGTGGGGGTCGTAGCCACACTCCGCGCATCGATCTGGTCAAGCAGGCGTTCAGGCCAATTAGAACAGAGTATGCAAGGCGAGAAAAAAAGAGAAGGTGGGCAAACACGAGAGAACCAAGAAAGAAGAAAGATACAGTTACAATCGCGCCCGCCAAAAACGACAGTTACACAAGATTAAGGGTGCGATCCAGTCAGAGCCTAGCTCCTAGTGCCGCAAGATGTGCGCGAATGAGTAGCGCGGCGCAACAAAATTTAGAGTACCTAAATTTCTAGCCCAAGTCCTAATTGCAAAAAGGAAATTCTGAAGAGCCCAAAAACAATTTTGGGAGCCCGTGGGGACTCGACGTCAGTTGAAAATTCAAAAACGATATTCCCACGCGATGATCGCGCCAAAAATTCCTAGTGCTCACAGTAGAACAAGAAAGAAGCCAAGGCCACCGTTGTCTGTCGCGCTTGTTAAGGCATGGTTACCCAACCGTTGGCGTGGGACCTTCCCAACACCGACTCGACAGATTTCCTCATGAAACAAAAAGAAACGAGGGCATCCACGCAATCAGCCCGACCAACCCATCTTTCCCGCAGCTCACCCGTGACCCATCCGACCCGTCTCATTTCCCCAAGGTAGCTTCGCGCAGAAAGTCGCGCGATTACAGAAAATGGTTCGTCACATATCTGCACCTGCCTGAAAAGAAAAGTGAAAGCATTGTACAGTCAGAAAAAGGGTAGGATGAGACTCATGGGAGTGCGACTTGCTAGGACGGTGATGATCTGCGCTACAGCTATCACTGCCTCCTCCTCCTCCTCCCTTCCCCACGCCAAGTAAGCAACCACCTTTTCCCGTAGCCTTAGTTCTAGGAACTAGAGTTGTAGGACTCCTCAAAACCTTTCCCGGCCCTCCACAACAACCCCCGCACCCACCCCGTCACATGATTCACTGGGAACTCTCCACTTTGACGGGCACAGAGAGAGAGGTGGAGGAGGTGGAGGAGGGATCAGGCGGTTCTGTGAAGCACCAATACCGGTAGCGGTTGCAGTTTGTCTACAAGCTTATATGTCAATCAGCACTACCGAGAGTATGAGGTCTCGCAACACTGGTATTGTACCTGCACACCAACTTAATGCAATAGTGCGAACACGGGAAAATCACGTACATATGACTGGTCTAACCTAGTATGAGGTCTAGCGCTCATTGTTGACTCTCCTCCTCAGAGTGACGGCAAAGAGGAGAAAGGGGGGAGTCAAACTACCGGGCATGCTACTTGCTAAGTAAGCTTCTTGGAAAATTGGTTCTGCTACCGGTACTGTGGCCAGCCAGCTGCTGCAATAGATCCCTGTCACGATGCACCTCTTTCACCATGATGATTGGGGCGACTACACTGCTCACGTCGAAAGACGTGGGGGACAATGAACTCGCCCAATGCCCACGTTGGGAGAGACTAGGAACTCGTCTTATGTGTACGTCGAAAGAGACCAGGGACTCACCGAATGCTCACGTCGAAAGAGATCAAGAACTCGTGGGGGACCAAGAACTCGCCCAATGTGCAAGTAAAAAAAGACTAGGAAGTCGCCTAATGCTTATAGCAAAGAGACCAGGAGCTCTTCGGGCACCATATCGAAAGAGACCAGGAACTCGTCCAATGTGCACGTCAAAAGAGACCAAGAACTCACACAATGCTCACTTCAAAATAAACCAGGAGTTTCTAGAACAAAAGAAGAAGAAAGAATAGACTACGAACTTGTTGGGAACCAGAAGCAAGCCAAATGCTCACAAAGAAAATTACAAGGAACTCGTCAGAGACTCGTCCGAGTCGTCCCTGCCTGATGCTCATGTATGCAGTTCTGGTAACGTGAAGTTGGGCTGTCAAGAGTTTGTTCAGTTGGTATTTGTTGAGAGATTGCTCACATCGCTTCGGCCTCCTTTCCTTTAGGTGCTTTCAACTAACAGACAACAGGTTCATCGAACTGCTCCTGCAGGTCGGTTAGCTGTTATGGCTCTGTCGACCTGCTTAGGAAAAAGTCTTGAGCACATGGAGCTGCAATTAACTGCACTTGACTACAATTAAGTGCTGCCATTTTGTCTACAACTTATGACGGGAAAGAGTAATGGTCGCAATAAACAGTTCATGATATCATAGGCCAGGTAGTCTGAGTGCCTGCGCTAAGACAGTTGGGATATCCTCCATGGCACGTGCAACCTCCTGTAGCAGCGGATGTGTTCAAGTCAGCACTTTACCCAAGTCGTCACTTCCTGAATTTTTTTTTTTTTCTTCAACTTTGTTTTTTTTTTATGTCCCCTTTAGGCAAAACGAACGTCTGCGGCTTCAATGGAAGTGTGAGGTTAACATCATTAACCACATTATCCATATTACCCACATTATCATATATGTGGATAAAAACAAACTGAATCATTATCATAACAAGGTAGGTTTCTAGCAGTCAACACGGAGGCCTAGGGGAAAAACGATGTGACAAACGACCGGAATGCATATACCCATTGAAGTTGAGAGAGAGAGAAAGAGAGAAAAGAGAGAGAGAGAGAGAGAGAGAGAGAGAGAGAGAGAAAGAGAGAGAGAGAGAGAGAAGGATAGAGAGAGAGGGAGAGAGAGAGAAAAAAAAAAATGAAAGAGAAAGAGAGAGAGTGGGAGAAAGAGAGAGAGAAATGGAAAAAAAAGGAAAAAAAAACAGAGAGAGAGAGAGAGAAACAACTCAGTGATGCGTCTAATAATCGTTACTTGTTGTCGATTGTTTTCTCTGTGGGACGTCAATGATGTGACCAGAACCAATTCACGGACGATGATCCAATAATGAGATCATGCTTTGTATTCCTCTCTCACTATGTAACCATCAATCAACAATTTCACCATGGCATAAATGTTGACCCTTCTCCTTCTTACGCCTTGGAATGACAATAGTGGGGTTGATGTCAACCACCGATCCTCGCCGCAAGACTGGAACAACTCGATTTTAAGATTCTCAACCATCAAACGTAGACCAAACTGAAAGACATTTGTCTAAGAATTGGAAACCACGATGCAGCAGCACAACGGCGAACGATAGGGAAAATAGAAAAGGAAGTATCTTCACATCTGAAGATGGAAGAGTCTTCATAACATTCAAAAAAATAACTTATTCGTGTTGAGAGAGAGAGAGAGAGAGAGAGAGAGAGAGAGAGAGAGAATAACGATCTCCCTTCCTCTTGTCGATGATCGTTTAACAGCCTCACCTGTAGTCGTAAAGTTGTAACTACGTTTTCGTTAAAATTGAGTTTTTTTTCCGTTTCGCAATATGCACATGCCTAATGTGAAGAGGTTGCCAAGCCTATCCGACAAGCGTTTATATATATATATCTATGATAGATATATAACACTACCATTTTTCCATCCTTTTTTGAACCATCGTTGCATAACGATCAACCATAAGAACAGTATAAACTGGTAAAAAGTTGTAAGCGGTGGTGGCATTAAGGAGCGGTTGGGTCCCCCAAAACTATTTTTCATGACTCACGATATTATTATCACATGTGATTAATTCAAGCTTTATTTGTAGGAATGATAGTTGTCTGCATGAATCGAGTGTCAAACTCTATAAAAGTATGTCGCTCATATACTTAAAGGCTTTGAATATGGCAGAAGAGTGTGACCATCGGGATAATTGCAAGAAGAATAGCGAGACCCTTCAAAATCACTGAATTATGATGAGCGATCAACAACGAGTCAGGGAACGTCAAACTATACGTATTTTTTTCCGTTTGTTTGGTCATATGTAACATCATCGTTCATCTTTCTCTCCTCTTCATTTCTATTTGTTTTTCCCATTTCTTGACCACCATCACATTATGATCAACCAAATCGATATTTGTACATACTAGATACGTAGTAGTTGTTAACAACTTTGAGTAGTGGTTGCATTGATGATCGCTCAGTTCACATTAGCCTTAGTTTTTTTTAAGATTTGCACCGATATGATGACATATCATAGTTTCGAGGTTGTGGACAGAAAATTAATTATGTACTAGTGTTGCGTGACAAATTTGATTACCACTGTTGTCTGACTCATGCATAAAATTTCATGGGACGTGATTGCTATTGTTGTCTGACTCATGCATAAAATTAATTACTTATCTCTTTTTGCACCGTACACTAGTATGTTATGTGTTACCCTCGATCCCATTGTGTACGGAAAGACATTTGCAAAGTCGAATGGTGTAAAAAAAACAGCTCCGCATAAACGAGAATATAAACCCTTATTTGATGCACGTCATCCATTTCACTTTCCTTTCTTTTTTCTCTGCACTTAGAACTTTGGCAAAATTAACGATTAACAATTATTGGGAAAAAAAATTGAATTATCACAATTTCAAGATATCACATAGCGTAAAGTTTAACATATGATTTGAAACCAAGCAGTGCGTCAGAGAAGAAGAGGTTTCAATGAGTGTTTGTGTGTGTGTGTGTGTGTGTGTGTGTGTGTGTGTGTGTGTGTGTGTGTGTGTGTGTG
>BFEA01000112.1:1675178-1689481 GCA_003427395.1 Chara braunii | reverse complement strand
GGAGACAGATACACTGACAAACCGAGAACCAATGGTTTCCTGGTCTACTATGACTGGTCAACCTAGATTATCACTTCCACCACCTCAAACAAACAATCAACAACTCGTTGAATCTCCACCCAAAGTAACAATGAAGTGAAAAAGATTGAACGATTTTGAAGTTTTATAACATTGGATTTTTATGATTTAAAATGTGTTGAAAATGTCGAATGCCCCCCCTTTAGATAATATTGAGCATTCTGAAATTCTTAAAGTGGTGAAAGTATTAAATATTATATATGCCCCCCTGATATCCGAATGCATATAAATGTTAAGGATTCCGAAAAGTTAAAAATTTTGAAGTGGTGAAGACGTTGGACCAAACTAAGACGGGAGTTGACCTCCTCCGTGTGGCAAGAGTTAGTCAGGACCCATCACAACCTGGATTAATTTGTTTCCAAAATGCTAACCCGAAATACCCACCACACTGAAGAAGAGGACAAAAAGAAAGAAGGAGAAACAAGCGGGGAAAACAAACAGGAATTAAATAAGGATGTAGTTTACCAGAACATCATACAACTCGAAGAAGCATTGCAGACATATAAGAAAAAGAAGGAAGTCATGAAACAACAAAGAAAAAAGAGAGAAGAAGAAGAAAGGAAAATTAATTAAATTGGAAGTAAGGTACAAATGAGAAAAAAAAGTGATATTGCAACTCTTGATCAGATTCTTCAAAAAATGATGTCTTACCTAGTTCACGTGGAGACAAAGTTAGACGAAGTCCTTGCGGATAAAAATCTGTTTTCTGCCGAACATGCTATGTTGGCCAATGCAGTCAAACAAAAGCAGTCGATGACCAGACAAAAACCGAAAAAGACTCGAGAAGAACCAAAGTTTGAACCAGCGAAGAAACTGATGGGAGATGCAATGAAATTCACCTCTAAAGACGAAACCCCAAGAAAATAAGTGAAGCGGAAAAAATGAAAATGAAACTCCTATTCACATTTACCAGAAAGAAAGGAAAAAAAATATTGTTGTGGATAGCCGAAATCCAAACATACTGCTCTACGACCCCGGTAGACAAAGATAGCAAGGTGGCGTTCACCACCTCATGTTTTAGCGAAGACGCTAAGGCATGGGTACTATCGAAAGCGAACGCCACCGGATTTGAGTTTATTGGGGATTAGACGAATACTCTAAATTTAAGGGAATTTCTGAAGAAGATCAAAGAAAGATTTTTTGATAAGACCACAATAGACAAGGCGTTTGACCAACTTACCGCCATCAACAAACGACAATGGACATCCGTTGATGCTCTCTCTCATGAAGTAAATTGTCTGATGCAGGAACGAGGGCTAAACATCCATGATTATCAAATCCTCTACATCTACTTACGAGCTTTACCTGAACCTATCCGTGGACAGTTGGTTGTCGTGTTGAAATCAGGTAATTAGACGTATAAGCAATTTCGGGATCTCTCTTTGCAGCGAGAATAAATGCCTTCGCAAGTGAAAAACAACTACGCCCCCGATGAAACAGAGAAAATGAGATTTGAACCCATGATACAATCTTGTTGTATGTTGATTTAGCAAACCAATGCCTTCAGCCACTCAGCCATACCTCCCGGGAAAAAACGAGATTTACCCGCGACTTCTGGTGTGATAGATCAACACTCTAACCAACTAAGTTGTTTTCCCATCTGGGTAATAACAGACTTACCAAGACAGGGTAAGGGAGTGAACAAGGGAAATGGATCCTATGGAGGCAGAAACAACAAGACCACGTTTTTGTCATTTTTTATGACGATACCACTGAAAGGTGTCCCTTGAAGGAAGCGAGGGACAAGTGAGTGTGGTCTGGGAATTGCGAAAGGGTGATGTCACCGCCGCAGTTGTCAACAATAGTGACAACAACAATAGAAATGAAAACGGATAAAGGAGGAGACCTCGTTCCTTTTCAACTCATACTAGTATAGGTGTTGGGAGACCATGGGGGAAAATAGGCCTTTCCCATGACATATGGCAAGAGTGTGGCACTAGAAAAAAATGAGCATTTCCCAAAACAACCATCAGTGTTTGAAGTGCGACATTGCGGTGTCGAGCGCAGCGGTCCGGCACCGCACGTGGCAGCGCGGGACTCTCTCGGCCGCCTTGTCGCAAACACACAAATGGAGTTTCCTTGGGCCGCTCCAGCCGAGTGCGCCAACCATACCTCTCGCGAGCCTGTACGATAGGATAGGGCCTACGCGAGGCACAACTTACCTCCACCTTACGCTTACGGGAGTTGTCACCTCCCTTCGGTGGGCGTATCCCCGCCGAGCTACCAGTCCACAGTACGAAAGCTACTCGGTTGCAATCGCAGAGGTGGACCAGCCGAGGGCGTTTCTCGTTCGCTGTAGCATAGGGGGTACGCGTGGTAATACGCCTATCAGGCCCACACGCGAGCCGACATCTTAGGGGGCTGAAGTCCCAAGCGCAGCTCGACGTCGGTCGACTAGGACGAATTCCACACACCACGGGCACACTTACTTACGACACGAAAATAAAACACGCACACACACGAAAACGACACAACACAAACACGTGACAACACTCCTATCCCCTCGGTAACCAACCCATAACCTTCCGACGCGGAAATCGAAAAGGCGTTGCGCGCGAGTCTCAGTATAAAACCGCGCGGACGCAAGGCTAACTCATATCGACTCGCAATGCAAGCGTACGCAAACAGTCGCAATGATGACGTACTATATAGTACCCATACTCACGCGGTCCCCGTTAATCGCGAGGGTCGCATTCGACACTCAAGTGTCGGCTGATACGCGCCATGAAGGTTAGTCTCTCGGCGCTGGACAACCGCCATGCGCAGTTGAAGACTACACCCTCTTCAGCACCCTGTGCAGAGGGGTTGAGTCAACAGCCTTAGGCTGTCGTGGCGGTCGAACATCAAGGGGTTTGACTTTGACGGTCGCCACGGACTATAACGTCCAACCATGAAAACGCAAAAAGGAAATGCACTCCAACCCCCATTAGCTGATGACCCTCCTAAAATGGAAAGGGGGTGGATAAGCCCAAACGATGCGCGCGCGGAGGAGGTTCGCTATCCTACCCATAGGCTACCCGGCGTCCGGGATAATGAGGCCCATACACGGACTCCCAAAGGCTGACCGGGACTAGTCTTCCGCCCACGTGTCGCTTCACGTTACCAAAACCACAAGTTTACTGGCCGTGACGCGCTCGTGGTCTCGTCGCCTGACCCGTAACTCTTTTAGTGCGGGGTGCGACGAGTGCCGCGCGCGAGCCTAGTATAAGATCGCGAGGGCGCTGGACTTACACATGCTATCTCGCTATGCAGTTCTACGCGAATAACCGCGATGATGGCGGGTTATGTAGTGCCCCCACCCCAACGGCCTACTTTGAGCCGAAGGGTCATCTTTCGACGCTCAGGCGTCGGCTGAAGCGCGAGCCAATGGGGGTAACCATTTAGCGCGTGCAAAACCCGGCCTGAGGGCCTTTCCGTCTTCTGCACCCTGAGGTGTCCCAACGGGTGCGGGGCAAGACGGCCCCTAGGGCAGGAGGGAGCTCGGAGCGGTGGTGAGTTATCTGGCGCATCACCAGCGACACGCTGACCCCTCCACCCGGAACTTTATCGTTCCACCGAGATGAATCGCAACAAGGAAAATAAACAGGAATTGGCGAGGGATATCCCCTCCCTTCTATTCACCCCAATCCTCGACTTACCCTTAGTACGCGGGCACTTCAGGCCACGCTAGCTCCATACGTAGGTACACATGCACTGGCACATATATATATATGCACAAGGGGAAATAATTATGTGACGATCACTTCTCACAGTCATAGTGGGTCTCCTCCTGGCCATACATATATATATGCGATCGCAGGGCAGCCCAATCAAAACCCGAAGTCTTTGAACATACCTGCAACCACATCAAAAGTCAGACAAGAGTCCACGCACTACGTGGAGTTAACTCCAACCAATTCCTATACTCATACCCCTCGGTTTAGCCATGCAAACCCCAACGTCCAGCCAACCAACCTCAATTAAAAACTCAGTACCTTTGTTAAATGGTCATTCAATAAAAGTCCGGGTGAAACCCTTAACAAACAAAAAGATCACCAGGGTTAAAGCCTTTTAGGTTGAGTATGGGGAGCGAGCAGGAATTGAGTCGTGAGCCGACGAATCGGCAACCGACCTGTTATCAGTGATAACAGGTGATGATCCTCGTAGGATCAAGCTGAAGCTAGCTCAAATCCTGAATCAAACGGTCAAGAGGACCTGTAACACATGACAGGTCAATCCCCAAGCTAAAATCATAAGCGTATGGAAAATACAACTCCATAACATATTCTCCTCCAAGATTCTTCTGATTGACTAGGCCTGAATCTGCCTCTAAGCCGCGCCGAAAGCAAAGGTAGACCCTGACATAATCTCCCCCATACAGAGTGGATCGCCAGAATCACTACCTGTCAAAATATAATCTATCTCTTTTAAACTAAGAAAATTTCGGCAGCGCTTCCCGTAGGAAAGGTGTCTTTTCAGAATTTATATCAGTCCGAATATGAGAACAAAAATAGTGTTTGACTTTCCAACGTCCAATTTTGTCTAACTCCCTGAATTTCCAAAAATTTGGGCAGCACTCATTTTAGAAAATGAGACTTTCCAGATTTTTACTAAGCCATATATGAACCTTAGACAGGTTGAACTTTGAAAAGTCAAGAATTGACTAACTCCCCGGATTTGTAGAAATTTCGGCAGCGCTTCCCGTAGAGAAAGTAACTTACCAGAATTTATACAAAGCCAAGTATAACAAAAGATCCCAGAAAATGCGATAATCGATCTAAGTAAAAAAACTTAGCTCATAAAAGTACAGGAATTGACCTAACTCCTATCGCTCTAGCACAAGGCGAGCATCTAAAGCAACTACCTGTCAACCTGACACTCAAATCAAGTAGTAGCCTCACTCAGCCTCATGCAGGCCAAACCACAAAGGTGAGTACTCTCGCCACCCCAAGTCAATCTTTGCAAACAAAAGTTCATAACTTCTCAATGCTTTATCCCCTTATACCCAGCTTACATAGGGCATAAAGTCAATCCGTCCAATCTTATGGAACTTGCCTGACTCAGCCATTGAGTATACACGAACAGGTGACACAACTACTTCTTTCTTCTTTTTGGGCATACGACTAGGCCGTTCATCTTAGAGCAAGGCTTAGTCGCCCAGAACTGTTTAATATCCAACTTATATATATTTCTCTGAGCTTGGTGTTCAAAAGTTGGGCATAGGACCGAGCCGTTCATCTTAGAACAAGGCCCGGCCTGCCCAGGGTTACCTTCAATTATACTCTTAATTATACTCTCTTCATTTTATGATAGGCTATAGCCAGACCGTCCAATCTTATGGAACCCATGCCTGACTAGCCTGTTCATAAATAGGATAGTATAAAATATAGCCAAAATTTAACCCTTTGGGTTCCCGCGTGTGCGAGGCATTGGGCCAGACCGTCCAATCTTATGGAACTGGTCTGGTCCTCTGCCAGGTTCGTTTCTCTCTGACCCAACTGTGTACAGCATGAGTCCAAGGCCGTCCAATCTTATGGACATGCCCTGCCCTCAGCAATAATTATCCCCTCAGAATAAAACAAGAGGGGGGCTGGGCCGTCCAATCTTATGGACTTGCTCAGACCTCCTTAATCAGAAACAAAAGAAACAGAACAAACCCCAATCAAACATGGCAACCAAACCCTCCAATCTTATGGTACAGGTTTGACCCCCGAAAAGTCAGCCACAGTCAGACCCTCACAATTCAGAGCAATCAGACCGTCCAATCTTATGGAACTGGTCTGACTCTCGATGTAATTCAAAAATAAAACACAGCGGTCAGACCGTTTAATCTTATGGAACTGGTCTGACCCCATAGGACCCACTCACGCTTAGGGAAAACCACCTTTCACCCACCCTTCCCCCAGATGCAACCCCTTTTATTCGCAATCTACCTTCAGGCAATCAACAAAACTGAAACTGAGATTGCAAAGACATTCCTTTACTTAGTCTGACTTATGTCCTGCCAGTCAAACTTAAGTCAAAATAGGGGCGCAYGCAGCATACTCAGTCAAACATAGCAAGATGTACAGGTAGGGGTTATATCAGGGTATATAAAGGGGAAGGAATGGTTACCTCTCAATTCCCTGCCTCTAGAGCCTCGCCTAGGCTCCGGCAGAGCTCCCGCAATCGGTGGGGCAACCTCCCACAAAGGCCTTGGTGCGGATTACGGGTTGCAATCCCGCCTGCCGCCTTCCTCTCAGAACCTTAGACTAGACTTAGAGGAAGAAGGGCAGAAGTAGATAGCTTAGAGACTCTCAGATCCAAAAGAGGTGCATTGAGACTCGCAGGAGAGGGCCTTGATACCTTCGATCGCCTGAGGGCCCCGCAATGATGGCCAAGCGTAACAGCTCGGTCACAGCGCAGTCAACCCGCCGAAGTTGAACCCCTGACGGCCCTCTAGATCGCAACAATAACCCCTCTTACTCGTCCTCCCTGACCACCCCTCTAAGCCTCCACACCTCTCCAAGTCACTTCGCGCGGCCGCACAAGAATCTGGAACAGTTACCAACAGCACCCGTTCACCACGGTTAGCAGCGATGTGCAGCGTTCTGCCGCAACCAGTAGTCTGCTACCCGCAGTCCGTAACCTGGTCTTCAATCCGCCCCACAAGGACTGCTGCTAACCGCCTACTCAATCAGCCGCAGACAACCTGCCCCTCTGCGAGCTCGCCAGCCAACGGATTGGCCTGCAGCCTGCACTCCTTGCTTCACCAGCTGATCCTCAAACCCGCCAGCAGGCGGCTCTCTTCCCCTTACTCCCACAGTTCTCGAGCCCTGCCCGTTCGCCCGCTGTCGTCGCTCAGTCCCCAATGGCTGGCAGACAGTGGTATCCCTCCCTGCTCGGTGCTCAGGGATGTGACCTCTCTCTCTCTCTCTCTTATATGTGCGACACTCCAATTCACCCGTCTGCTCGCTGCCTCCCCACTACTTCTCTCTTGAAGTCGAATGGATCTACTGGCCAGGCCAGGCCAGATGCATTGTACCCAAGACGCAAAACTCGGTGCGGCTCCTACTCACACACGCAGACCAACAAGCATATCCCAAAACCTCCCGCGGCTAACTCCCTATTACTGCTCGATGGAAACGAACAAAATCGAATGATTTTCTCTGTTGGGTCACGGAAAGTTACACTATTAAATTTCGAATTCTGCTTCCTCACCCACTCCCCCTGTTTCCAACCTCACCGCTGTCTTTGTGGCCTCCCGTTGTTCGCTTTAGTAAGGATTGAATGAACCCACCACTAGAACGTGGGCGGATACACCCTCCAGCTAAAACGCTCTCCTTCCTCACACAGCCTCCGCGCAACGCCCTGCCATCTACACCGCTCCAACTCCTAATCTGCCTTCACCCCCATACTCGCCTCACCCCAAAGCCTTGGTATAGGGTCTTCTCACGTCGGAATCGGCCAGACGGCGACCGAAATCCCGTCATTCCCACCTTCCTCCGCCATAGCTCGACACCCCCCCCTTTCTCTTCTTTCACCTAACCGCTAATTCTAACATTGAATCTAACCCGGCTATCACACTCGCATGCCCACAAATCCCCCAAACAGCCACTTTCCCAGCTTGATTCCGTCACGGATTGAGCGGGCTGAGCTCTCCCAACTGCGCCCTCCTCCCTCCTCCCGTAACTCTGCATTCACCAGATCGCGACCCCCATCCGAGTTCGTCCACTGCCTCTCTCCGTCCCACTTCGCTCCCTTGGTGTCGTCATCCGCTACGCTCCCCCGCTGCCTCCTTACTGTCTCGTCCCCCGTTCATCCGCGGCCCGACTACCTCACTCCGTCGCTCGTCACCCCTTTCCTTCACCTCCGAATGTACCCGACACGATTCGCCGTTCGGGTTCATCCCCGTTCCTTACTGTGTTGCCGCCAACAAAAACCCGACACCGCGCTGCCTGGCACCGCCCGATTCCCGCACACACAAAAAAAAAACTCCCAACCACCGAAGTTGCCCTTACTTATGCGGCCCGCCCGCCCGCCAGGGGCACACTACCTTCCCCGACGTTGCCCGATCTCCCACCAACACCCCAGTGATACGGCCGGGGTGATGCCCCGTAGCGGTAGTAAAAGCCACCCAGCCTCCTCGATCTCGGTCTGCTAGTGGGTGGGGGGTGAGGCGGACACTGTCCCCCCCTTTTTTGCACGCACCTTTCCCCATCTACGTCCGGGTTCGTCCCCGGCCTCTTGACGTCACCCCGACTTTATACACATCGTCTTCGCATAGGAGTCGGGCCGACCTCCTCTGTATCATTCTGATTCTAACGGAGGTCTTGACGGACCCGACCGCGGTAATGCCCCGCGGCGGTCCCAAAGGCCGTTTCGCCTCCCTAACCCCTGCTCCGTCGGCATGAGAGGGTGTGGCCACTGCCCCTTTTGCTTTCCACCCGCATCTGGCCCCACTGGCGCCCGGGTTCAGCCTCCGGCCTCCCACACCGCGCCGTGTAACGGCATCCGCCACTCCGACAACCCTCAGCCGCGGCCCCGCCCCTACTCCGATCTACACATATCCTCTGCTTACGGGGCCGTGCTAACACTCCCCTGCGGCTCACCACGGTCTGAACTACCAGCCGCGGTATCACGCCCTAAGCCCAAAACGGGCCCATGAATAAAAAGGAAAGACGAAAATAAAACAAAATATCTTAAACAAAACCAGAGGGGGATAGCCCGACCGGGCCCTCAACCCCTCGGTTTCCTCCACCGCCACTGCTGCTGCGCTGACGTCCGCTGGCCTCGATCCTTGAATCCCCGTAGTAGTAGTCCGCCACCGTAACCTATAGGGCTATGCCCCAGCCTGGCACCGTAAAGCGCGAACTTCGATATGAAGTGATACCGCGCCGTGCCTAGGCCTGGAAACAACAGCCTGGGCCTTCCTCTCCTAGCCGCGGCCGGCGTGCCAACGCCAGGCACCCGCGCCGGCTTACTTGGACCCCGCCGTGACCGCCCCATATGCCTACCGGCGTGTCAGTCCTACCATCGGTCGCGCACGCCAACAAAACTGAGTCTTCACCTCCTAAACAACCCGTAGCACGGTCCAGGTCGGTCGACTAGACCGGCCGCTTACTCAATCAGAAAAATCACAAGCGCGCCTTAAAACTGCGCGCCCACATACCTCCTTACGTAGTCGGGGCGGGCCCCGAACGCGGTTGTGCCTTGCACGGCTTACTTCAACCAAACCCATTTTTTCTGTCACTTGCGAAAACCAGGGCGGATACCCTTGTAAGGGTAATCGCGCAGACATCGGGGTACATTATAGCATGGTGCCCTTTGATTTCGAACCCAAAAGGGAGCAGCCAGTAGGAGTACCATATGCTGCTGCTAGTCGAAGGGTTCAGACGTAGACCCGGTGTTGGAAACCCCTTCCACCCTTCAATTCCTATGATAGAGGATGCCTCTTCCTTGATCCCTTACTCAGATCGCCCTAAACCTGTGATACATAGAGTTCATCTGAGTAAGATCCTTAATCAGCTTGGCATTGAACTCGTTAACCAACGAAGCTCGTGGGTGAAGAAGCCGAAATGTAAGGGCGATTTGATGCTTACAAACATGATGGAGATTGCAAGAACACGGACAAGTGCTCTGTTAGACTCGGACTCAACTAGATTCTACATATCCGAAGGTGCTGTAAAGAAAATACACTTGGGTATGTGAGTGAAGAATCCGACAAAACCTATTATCTCTATGTTTGCAGATCAGTTTACCATCACGGTTTCGCAATGTGTGGAAAGCGCGAAGTGTTACTTCGGGACACAAAATAGTAAGCGTATCATGCATGAAATAACATTCTTGATTGGAAATAATTTATCGTTTGATTTGGTGTTTGGAATGGATTGGCATGCGAAAGCAGACCCTGAGGTAAAATATAAAGAGTGAACTGTGAAAATTAAGAATAAAAATAATGAATTAAAAACAATTAAATTGTATCACAAATCAGGTTTTGACTCTACATTGTCTTTCTGTTGTATGAGTTTTCTTGTGTTTCGATCGATGGTTGTGAAAAAAAAGTTGGCACAGGAGGTCATGATGGTGTTAGTAAAATTGTCGGTGAATGTTCCTCCTCCTACCCTCCTTTTATTGAAAAACTACTTGGCGAAACCGACATAATGAACCAGCGGGGATAACTGGAAGGAAGATAAAACATACCATTCAGATTGTTCCCGGAAGTAAGATTCTCAAAAGACCAATCTACCGTATGTCCCCGAAAGAACTTGACGAGTTAAGAAAATAACTGCAGACACTAACTTACAAGGGATGAATAAGATCTAGCCCATCTCCTAAATGTTCATCCCCCTACCCTCCTTTTTTAAGAAAACTACTTGACGAATATAAGGACTTGCAAAATGAACCAACGGGGTTAACTGAAAGGAAGATAAAACATACCATTTAGATTGTTTCTAGAAGCACAATTCCCGAAGGACCAAGCTATCGTATGTCCCCGAAAGAACTTGATAGAGAAAGTAACTTAAGGACTGACAAAGGGATGGATCAAACCTAGCCCGTCTCCATATATTTGTTCTAAAAAAGGAAGGAGAATTACGACTTTGTATTTACTATCCAGGGTTGAATATGGTCACTAATAAGAATGTTGAACCCCTCCTTTGAATTGCCGACCTTTTAAACCAACTGCAAGGATGCAAGTACTTCAATAAAATTGACTTGAAGTCTGGCTATCACCAGATTGAGGTAGCCCCTGAAGATCAACACAAAACGGTCTTCAGAACAAGGTATGGTCACTGTGAGTTCGTAGTGAAACCGTTTGGGTTGACTAACGCACCTGCTACCTTCCAAAGGACAATGAATGAGTTGTTAAAATAATGGTTGGACCAATTCGTAGTAGCATACCTTGATGACATCCCGGTCTTCAGCAAGACATTGGAAGACCATGAAAAACATAAGCGTTTGGTCTTATCAAAATTAAGAGACGAAAATTTCAAACTGAATCCTAAGAAGTCTGATTTCGCAAAGTCTGAAGTTCTATACCTAGGACACGTTGTGAATGAAGATGGGTTGATACCAGGGGACAAAAAGATTGCCGCTATGAGAGATTGGCCTAAGCCGAAAACTCTAACTGACTTGCGCTCCTTTATTGGACTAGCCAGCTATTATAGGAAGTTCGTTAGGAATTTCTCCTCCACAGCTGCCCCAATGAGGAGGCTCCTAAAGAAAGAAACCATTTGGCTTTGGGATAAAGACAGTGAGTCCACATTTAGAAAGTTAAAATATGCGCTTACTACCTACCCTATTCTGAAAATTGCAGACCCATCCTTGCTTTTCGTCGTAACCTTGCAGTCCACAGTTGTCCCCCATACCTGTCTCCAAGAGAAATAGTGAACCACCATAATGGTACATATGTGTGATCTACAGATTGACTGACCCCCAGCAGTATGGGGGCTATACCTGGTCTTGGAAGCAAGAGAAACCCATCGCATCATCATTATCCTTAAACCACCAGTACACGGCCCCAACCTTGCTGAAAAAGAATCGCATCGCCTATGAAGTGTTCTTAGGCTCAGGGGAGGACAGGTACCGCTATGGGGGAGGAATCTGGTGGGCCTGACAAAGAAGGCCGAATGGAGTACTTGTTTTCCTCGAGTCCGCCATGTGGAAACACGTGCACGTGAGGGGGCTCGAAAAGGAAAGAAAAACGAACGTGAGATGCACACTGGAGGGGGTGTTTTCTGCAAAAAAGAAACAGAAAAGAAAAACAGAGAGACACTGGAGTGACTGGACCTCGTACTTTCCTGAACGTATCTCACTAGCAAATACGGGCAGGGCTGGATGAATCTGATAGCAATCACATCTATAGCATAAAAAAGGAGAACTAGTTTTATCGTGCCCTCACTCGTGTCAGTGCCGGCCTCCCTGCCGTGAGAGGCGGGCATTGAAACGAATTGAATATTTAGCCCAACAAATCAAATCTGAAGTCCACATGCTCCTCAAACAAAAAGGGAAAAATAAAAAAATTCCACATGCTCACCACATACTCTGGCTACAGGTATATGAATGCATCTGACTGCATTTGCCGACCACCCTCGATGAATCTGATGGCAATCAGGTCCAGAGCTAGTAGAACAAGCCCTACCGCGATTCTTTGCTGTAATATTTTTTTTTCTTTTCATTTTCTTGATTTTTTTTGGAAAGATGGGCCTGCCAACATCACAAATCACGTTTCCCTGCTGGGAGTGGCGGGAAGCGATGGAATCAGAGGGGCTCGTTCGACACTCCTCGGGCGCGTAAAGTCCCCCAGGAATTGTTCGTTCCACCTATCCTCGGGGATGCAGTCGGCAAAAAAAAAGTGAAAACACTCCAAAGGAAATTCCTTGGGCTCCAAGGATTCCCCAGCCATTTCTTCCTTTTGCCCAAGGGACCTCACATGGGTAGAGAGACGTTACAACCGAGAAGCTGGATCGTGGCGGCACCCTATTGGCTGAAGGCCTCAAACACATCTGATTTTTTTTTCTTTTTTCTTGTCTGACATCGTTCGAAGGAAATGTCCTCGGGCGACGTCCCCGAGGACAGGTGGAACGATGGCAGGAATTTCCTTGAAACCCCCCAAGGAAACTTCCTTCGGCCCCCAGGACGCCCCAAGGAGCGTCGAACGAGCCCCAGAGTGTCAGGCCATTTCTTTTTCTTTTACTCCTTTTTTTTTTTTTCCAGGCCGTTTCTGTAAAGGGCATACTAATGCTAGTACTTTTCTCTATTTATCTCACAAAAAATGCGGATGAATCTGCCCATAGAGTGAGTCTGCCCTTCCTTTTTCTTTTGCCCTTTTCATTTATTCGCCCTTTTCGAATTCATGTTTTCTCCGTCTCCATGCCGTGAGAGGCGGCCTACATGAAGGTGGCGGGCAGGAAATGAATCAGGGCCTCGTTCCACAGCACTTGAGTTCAAGAGCGAAGCGAAAAATCATCCCAGAGGTACCTTGAGTTCAAGACTCAAGTGCCCGCGGTTACCGCCAGCACTCCAAGTGGGCCCTTTTTTTGTTTTTCCTTTTTTCCAGCAGGCGATCCTGGTCCACGATTGGTCAAGCCCTGCAGTTCGGTTTCAAGTGCAGCGATCCTGTTGAAGGGTTTCCTCAAGAGTAAAACTTAAACTGTAAAAGTGTCAATGAATCACAATTTCTCATCTAGTGTGCACTTGAAACTCAACCATTTTCAAGTGGTGTGTTGTGTCAGCCCGTTTCTTTGAAGGGCATACTCACACTTGCACTTCCTGAATGTATCTGTCGAAAGTTACGCCCATCCCCACACGAGTGAAAACAGATGGCTTTGGGTGGCACATCAGTGGAAACAGCAGCCTTTCCTTTGTTCGTTGTGACAGCAGCAGGTCCAGCACTCAATCTAAGAGCGGCCGGTGATGGTCTCAACCTCAACTTTCCAAGTGTTGCTTCCTGTCGTTTTCAGAGTTGACAAAATTGAAGTTCAGGCTCGTTCATATAAGCCCCCCGTGTACTGGTGGTTTAACACACCTGAAAAAAAATAGCGCTCCTCGCATAACGCTACCGCGCGGGCCCAACAAAAACCGGTTGGGAGGTGGTACCGGTGGGGCACGGCCATTGGGAAGTGCCGAATCGTTTTTTCTTTTTTGCAAGCAGTGCACTTGGGCTATAACTTTTGGCGCCCGCGGCGCCGTTTCGCTTTTTTTTGTCGGTCAGGGCAGTTGGGCCCGTAGGTAGGGGAGGTGGCACCGGGGCAACGTGGGGCGCGGAGTCGAAAGGCCCGTTTTCTTTTGGCTGCGGGTTTGTGGACTGAATCTTTTTTTTTTTTTTTAAACCGCCTCCACCGGTGTTAGTGCTGCTGATAAGAGCAGACACCACTAACACCAGGAGGGGGGCTCCATCTATTGGTGGGGAGCATCACATGCTGGAAAACGGGTCCAGCGTCCCATATACAGAAAATGAGAATGTCTGAGAATCCTGAGAACTTGTGACAGTGAGGTCCGCCAATATTGATTGCCCTGCAACCCAGGGGGTTGACTGAGCAGTCCTAAATAGTATCCTCTTCACCCTCATAAAAGGGCGCCAGATAAACCAGTTAGGGCCTGGAACTATTTAGCTTTGGTTTGTGGACTGAATCTACAAGTGTGGCAGTGTATATTTCCATGTTCTAGCGGAAGATTCATTTGCTCATCCTATCGATGAAAGTAGCGTGAGGCCAGCCGCGGGGTTGGAGACTTACCTGTTGGTCGGTGCGTTGCTCATCCTTTCG
>BFEA01000112.1:1642636-1655311 GCA_003427395.1 Chara braunii | reverse complement strand
CACACACACACACACACACACACACACACACACACACACACACACACACGATTGCATGCAAGGGAGAATAAAGGAGGCGATTATGTCAGGGAGATGATAACAGCGAGAGGAGGAGGGAGATGACATTGGTTCAATCTTGTGTTCTTCTTCTCTCTTCCTTCATTTTTCTTCTTTCTTCATTCTTCATTCTTCTTCTCTCCTGATCTATGTGTCTCAAAGTTTAGTCTTGCATTAGGAATTGAGCAGGATCATAGCAGGTTCCACAGGACGGATTAACTTGAACTCACGGTCAAAGGTTGACCTCAAAATTACGCAATGTGATTTGATTTAACCTGGGATTAAACCTGTTGGATGTTCGATTCAAACCAACCACGCATCAAACACACTTCACACAGTCCCCAAACCACATTGTGCAGACATGAAGCACACATGAGAAGTGAATCCAAAAGTAGTCGCTGCAAGTCGACCCTTATATACAAAGATTGTCTTCTTCAAGCTCGGATGGCTATGGCCACCAGCAACAACACACAGGTATGGCCTCTCTCTCTCTCTCTCTCTCTCTCTCTCTCTCTCTCTCTCTCTCTCTCTCTCTGTCTCTCTCTGTCTCTCTCTCTCTCTGTCTCTCTGTCTCTCTCTCTCTCTCTCTCTCTCTCTCTCTCTCTCTCTCTCTCACCCATTCCCGCAGTCATGATCCTCTCTGAACACCCAGCACTTCTCTCTCTCCAACCTTGCTACAGCTATGGGCGCCCTGTGCCGTCGACCACCCTTGCCGCATGCAAGACTTGGTCACAGGCAGCACTGCTGATGACTGTCTCAACGGTTGGACTTTCACATCTCCAACACTTGGCTTCCAGACTTCGTCTTCCGGCTCAGGACTGGAACCTGCAGCCGATGTTGTTGCTTCCGGAAGTTCCCTGACCTTCCTGGGACTTTGCTGCGGACTAGGACGGAGAGGCACACAGGCCTACCAATTTCTACCAACTTTTCCGGAGCCAACCTTTACCTAACAGATTCTCAGACAGTCTGTTGGGACTAGATTCTACCTGGGACACACAAATATTGTACATGGGACCGAGAACGGGAAAAGGGGCAGATACCCATGAATGCTTTCACTGTGCTACCAACTTTTGCTGGGCCAACTGTTTGTTTGTTTTTTTTTATTTTTTTATTTTTTTATTTTTTTAAAACGGGCCCAGTGCCCAAGGCTGATATTATCAATAAGAAGATTGAGGCCGGGGTGGTTCCCACAGTCTACCCGGAGTGACCGAACCGAAATTGCTGAGAACCGGGCTCAGCGTCCCTCATATCATGCTAATGATAGTGATGATGATGATGACGATGATGATGATGATGATGATGATGATGATGGTGAAATTCTACTGATTCTATGTAAACTGTGATCATACTAATGATGATGATGAAAAATATAGAAGACTATGTTATATCGGCAATTCTGGCCTCCTAATCCTAAAACAGCTCCTAGCCCTCCCCGTACCAGGACATTACATCTCAGAGACAATGCCATCCTAACCTACCATATCCTACCTAAGATGGCCTGTTGGGACTAAGA
Organism: Chara braunii; assembly: GCA_003427395.1. Classification (NCBI taxonomy): domain Eukaryota; kingdom Viridiplantae; phylum Streptophyta; class Charophyceae; order Charales; family Characeae; genus Chara; species Chara braunii. The sequence goes on along the minus strand of BFEA01000112.1, from coordinate 1,653,741 downwards.
TTCTACCTGGTGGGACACATGATGGGACCGAGACTGGAACCAGGGAAGATATTTCACTGTGCTACCAACTTTTCCTACGCCAACCGTACGGCCTGTTGGGACTAGATTCTACCTTGTGGGAAACAGGCATATTGTACATGGGACCGAGACTGGGACCGAGGCAGACAGCCGTGAACCCTTCGCTGTGCTTAAACCAGGGCCTTTAACGGTTTAACCTGCGCCAAAATAGGGGCTTAACCCTGCAAGTAAACCTGGGATTTACCCCAAGGATGAAGCGTGATTACAATTTTTTTTAATTTTTTTTTTTTCATGATTACGAACGTAGTTCGAGGCACATTGCAAACTCGGATATGACACACATTCTTTTTTTTTTTTTTTTTTTTTTTTTTTGGACCATTTCTCGATTTATGTGTGTCATCCTTGCGCAGGGGCCATGCTGATCTTCTCTGTATCGTTCCAATTTTAACAGATGTCCCGAAGGACGATAAGTTGATAACACACATTCTTCAGTCTGATAAAACATGGAGTATTAACTCAACGGCCCTCAGCAGATTGCACAACCCAACCATCCAACCACCACAGCCCACCACCCGCTCTTCTCCCCTCCTCTCGCCCCCTTTCTCCAGTCACAGAAGAGTCTTCCGATGACTTCTTGAAGCTTCTGTCGAAGCCAGCATCATACAGGAAATCACCAGCGCACGACAGGTCTCATCACCAACAAGAAACTTTGGTAGGCACTGTGAGCCCTTTGCCCCGTTTGAAAATCCAGAGAGATTTTCTGATATTTTTCAGGGGTGGCTGTCTAGTACCTTTCTTTCCGCAACCTCGCAGGTGGCACTGATAAACAAGAGGATCATGGGTGCACAAACAGACTTCTTGTGAAGTATAAACAGGGCTCCCCCTCTATAACCCATTCGGCAGGAGAGGTTATTTGTGACAGCACATGTAACTTTGATGGCCCGCTGATCGTTCACAGGTCTGATGATAGGCTGACAAATTATCCATTGCTGCATACAGAAAGGCCTCACAGAAATGATATAAAATGATATAAAATTTTAAAATCCAGTTAAAGCTTTTTACGATGGTAGACATTTTACTGCAGAGAAACACATTTAGTGCAGGGCTTGTGGGAAGCCAGTGGTCAGTTGCACACACACACACACACACACACACACACACACACACACACACACACACACACACACACACACACACACACACACACACACACACACACACACATACACACACATACACAGAATCGAAAGGTTGGTCGGGTTGGACAGAAGGACAGCCAGCTGTACGGATGGATCGACCCGACAAACGGACTGGTGGACATATGGACCCACCGATCGACCAACCAACCGACCCAACGACAGTCGGACACAACAATGAGACGGAAGGGAGGACAGGACATATGGACAGAGCTACCTACCCAATGACGGTCAGACACAACAATGGGACGGAGGGGTGAGAGGAAATACAGACGGGCGGAGGGAGGAGAGGACATACAGACGGGCGGAGGGAGGAGAGGACATGCGGACAGATCGACCTACCCAACGACAAGGGAGGAGAGGACATACGGACAGATCGAGACACAACAATGGGACGGAGGGAGGAGAGGACATACAGACGGACGGGGGGGAGGGATGGACGAAAAGCAGGTGTGCTCATGAATGGACGAACGACTGGATAAACAGGCAGGCAGGCAGGCACAGATGGACCGACGGACAAATGGATAGACAGATGAGCAGCTGCACAGACAGGTTGCCAGGCAGGACAGACGGACAGGCCAATGGACGCACAAATGGATGGACAGTCACACAGATACACAGAAAGAGCAGCAGCAGCAGCACACGCTTTTTTGGAGGAGAGAAGAGATCCAATGAGAAACGCAAGAACAAATGCTGGATAAACCAGAGCGAGAAGATATTATGTGGATGACGATCATTGAGAGGTGGTGCGAAAAATCAATCCTAACCATAGATTGGATATCTCATGCCCGGACATCAGACAAGAATACTCTACATAGATATATATTTTATTGTCATGTGACAATATATTATACTGTCAGGTCCCTTGTCGTACAAATGGTCGGCAATCACAGCAGAAGCTTCTGTAGGACTCCCAAGTCACAATCTGCTGATACCTCACAGACAAACATGATGCTCATACGAAGACAGTGTGTTGAAAAGGACAAGAGCAATGGGTTTCTACTACTTTCTAGTTCTTTTCTACATGTACTTTTGTGTTTACTTCATGGTCCCCTGACCATAATGTCTACTTCAGGTTGGAGTCGGTCTTTGAAGCACCAGTACGGTTCACAGGCAAATTGTTCCGACGTGGTTCCTACACACGCCGGGCTCGGCCCACCGAATTGGAAAGGCTGACAGCACGACCCAAAAAAATGCAACTGCTCAACAGAACTCAGCGTGTGGCAGAAATTGCCTCATGGAGAAGAGACTTTGTCAAACAAATGTAGTGTGCTTTAAGGAAGCTTTTGCCAACTTTTGTGTTTAATTTGCAAGACAATTTTGTAATACTCCTGCTGGTGGACAGAAGAAGGTGCTATGGATCTTGCAGAAAGGGCGACAAGGCGAAGGAAAAGCAGAAGCGGAAGCGGAAGCGGAAGCGGAAGCGGAAGCGGAAGCGGAAGCAGAAGCAGAAGCAGAAGCAGAAGCGGAAGCGGAAGCGGAAGCAGAAGAAGCAGCAGTGGAAGACGAAGACGACAACGAGGACGAGGAAGAAGAGGAAGAAGAGGAAGAGGAAGGAGGAGCACGAGGAGCAGGAGGAGCAGGAGGAGCAGAAGGAGCAGGAGGAGCAGGAGGAGCAGGAGGAGCAGGAGGAGGAGGAGGAGGAGGAGGAGGAGGAGAGACGGGCCGAAGACAACGACGACGACGAGGACGAGGAAGAAGAGGAAGAGGAAGAGGAAGAAGAGGAAGAGGAAAAGGAAGAAGAGGAAGAGGAAGAGGAAGAAGAGGAAGAGGAAGGAGGAGCAGTAGGAGCAGGAGCAGAAGGGGCAGGAGCAGAAGGGGCAGGAGCAGAAGGGGCAGAAGCACGAGGAGCAGGAGGAGGAGGAGGAGGAGGAGGAGAAGGAGCAGGAGGAGCAGAAGCAGCAGGAGGAGCAGGAGCAGCAGGAGCAGCAGGAGCAGGAGCAGGAGCGGCAGGAGGAGCAGGAGCAGCAGGAGCAGGAGCAGGAGGAGGAGGAGGAGAAGAGACGGGCCGAAGACGACGACGACGACGACGAGGACAAGGAAGAAGAGGAACAGGAAGAGGAGGAAGAAGAGGAAGAGGAAGAAGAGGAAGAGGAGGAAGAGGAGGAAGCGGGGGAAGAGGAGGAAGAGGAAGAAGAGGAAGAGGAAGAGGAAGAAGAGGAAGAAGAGGAAGAGGAAGGAGGAGCAGTAGGAGCAGGATGAGCAGAAGGAGCAGGAGCACAAGGAGGAGGAGGAGGAGAAGAAGGAGCAGGAGGAGCAGGAGGAGCAGGAGGAGCAGGAGGAGCAGGAGGAGAAAAGGAAGAGGAAGAAGAGGAAGAAGAGGAAGAGGATTAAGAGGAAGAGGAAGGAGGAGCAGAAGGAGCAGGCGGAGAAGAGGAAGAGGAAGAAGAGGAAGAGGAAGGAGGAGCAGGAGGAGGAGGAGGAGGAGGAGGAGAAGGAGAAGGAGAAGGAGAAGGAGGAAGAAGGAAGAAGAAGAAGAAGAAGAAGAAGAAGAATGGGAATGTATATTGGGTTCAGTAGGAGGTACGTATATAGTAAACTAAGTGGAGGGTACCCGCTAGTCGGACCGACCCCGGATTTCAGAAAAAAAGAAAAAGTTGAGGGTAAACAGTGTTATGATCCTGGCCAATTGTGAAGTAGACATTCATGAGAAAGCACAATGCCATCCAATTCCAAAAACAAATGAATGAACTTGAGAGGAAAGAGAGGGAAAGAAGAAGAAGAAGAAGATGTACACCAGCAAAGGCCGATGATAATTCCCTTCTTCTCGCCAACCACTCTCCTCCTCCTTTTCTCCCCCCCTCTTATTCAACCGATAAATAATAATGTTGAATGGCTGAACCAGAATCAATGTTCGAGTCCCTCTTCTACTGCAGGTCCAACATGAGGTCCACCATAGCCATGGCCACCCTTCTCCTTCCTCTTCCTGAAGGCCAAGGCTATGGCGGACTGCTAGGGCCATGCCCTGATGTGGAAAAGACAACTCAAAGCAGCTATGGCTGCTCGAGCTCAGGCCATCATGCCTGACTCTGCCTCGAAGCTTCTTGGTGTAGCTCTACCCCAACTGGGGCCTTCCAGATGCAGCGCTCACCAAGGTGATGAAGATGGCATGCACCATAGCCAGGTATGGACCTCTGGCGCTCCCCCTTCCTAGTCCTCGTCTTCCTCCTCCTCCAGCCTGTGCTCCTCCACCATAGGTGGAGAGCTGGGCGCTCTTTCCTCCCCAGCAGCACTGCTCCAGCCAGCGCTCCAAGCAGTGTGTCGCCAAACTTGCACACCGTAGAATGAGGAGCTCTTTGCTCCTCCAGGAGATACAGCGGCCTGCTTGCCTCACGGCCTCCAAGCAACCGGTACCTCCTCCCTTTCGGAGGGAAACATCATTGCAGACTCTGATATTGCCCGTACAGGCCCTAGACTCAAGACTACTCAGACTGGTACCCGCCTAGACTTGGCCTACAACTACTGGGGCTCTAAAAATGCCAACTTTGTCTTCTTCTGCTCGGCATCGAGTACCCGGCACAACTACCTCTACTGTGTGGTACCGGCCTACCTGCTACTTGAGTGTTTTTCCACTGCTTCAAGTGTCGCAGGCCTCTTTCCCCGCCGCTTGAGTGTTTTCCCCGTTGCAACCCTCAATGTCACAGCCACAGGTAAGTACCGGCCCTTCGGGCCTCCCGCACGGACGAGTTCCCTTGCGGTTCACACACACACACACACTCAAACCGACAAGCACTCAGACGGGCACGCAGACCAGTAAGGATGCACACACACAGACTGAGAAAACTCGGCAACAAACGGGAAACTCAGCAAGGCATACATTCCATTGGTCAAACTCAGAAATCAGCTGTGTGTCTCAGTCCGTGTTTGGCAGGTCAGCTGTGTGTCTCAGTCCGTGTTTGGCAGGTCAGCTGTGTGTCTCAGTCCGTGTTTGGCAGGTCCTTACAACAGGAGACAGTAGAGGGGGGGTAGATAGGCAGTCGGGAAGCTGGGAGGGCGGTCAGCTGGAGATATTGGGCAATAGATAGCAGGCTATAGGCAGGAGGCCATGTTCTATAGGCAGTAAGTTATAGACAGTAGGAAATACGCAGTGGTTGGACGGCCAGGAAGGTGGTCAACAGTAGAGAGTGGGCGATACACCACAGACCCTAGGCGGGAGGCTAAGTCTTATAGGCAGGAGGCTATGTGCTATAGGCAGGAGGCTACGTCCTTATAGGCAGGAGGCTATGTGCTATAGGCAGGAGGCTACGTCCTATAGGCAGGAGGCTATAGACAGTAGTGGGTGGATAGGTGACACGAGCTAGGTAGTCGCTGGTAAGCACGATTGGCAATAGGCTCAGTAGCCAGCTCCGCTCTCGAGATACATGCCATGGAGAGGTGGTGGATTGGGATACCAGCTGCAGGTGGCATACATGGGGTCATAAACTCGAGCCCGTGTAGGCAGAGTAGCCTTAGGTCTTGACTGGTGCCCCTCTTGTGATTCACGAATGGAGGGCAGTGCGGCAACATAGAAGGCCATACGCAGCGGGCTATAGGCATCAGGTGCGCCAGGCTATAGGCAGCATGCTAGACAACGAGCTAAAGGCAGCAGGGTACAGATGAGTGGCTGTAGGTAATAGGCAGTAGGTTGTCTGAAGCGGGCTATAGGCAGTAGCTATAGGCAACAGGCTGCATAGCCAGTGGGCTACAAGCAGGAGGCTATAGATAAAGAGCTGGTTAAGTACGAGGGCTGTAGGCAATAGGCCGTAGGTTGTGTGCAGCGTGCTATCGGCAGTAGCTATAGGCAGCAGGCAGCATAGGCAGTAGGCTACAGGCAGGAGGCTATAGGTAAGAGGCAATAAGTACACGGGCGTGTGCAAAGGAGGCCACACACGGGCAATTATAGGCCAGTGGAGACAGGCAGAGGCCACAGGCATGAGGCTATAGGCAGCAGGTTGCAAGATGTAGGCAGTTGGTTATAAATCGCAGGAAGCAAGACTAGTCAGTGGACTCTGAAGCCATAGGCTGACCATAGATTTCAGCACTAAAGCCTACAGGCTGCAAATTATAGCAGTGGGCCATAGAGCAGAGTGAATGGGAATCATCAGTAGGCTCCCTTACATCTTCAGGGCATACTCATTCACAATGATGCAGAGAGTATGTCCTATGTACTAATCGGAGATCAGATTCAGGCAAGTAAGTCCTTCTGAGAGTATAGTCTTAACCCACCAGTGCATGTCATACATCGGCCGCGGGCCCCCGAAACACCGCCCGCGGGTCCCCGAAACACCAGTACATGTCATTCATCGAGGGCACGCGAGCCTCCAAAATTTTAGGAGACTCTCAATCGGCTTCTCAACTTCGCTGGGACCACGGACTGGTGCTTTATACCAGCAGTACACCCGGGTCTGGCGGCGCTGCACTGGCGACAGCCAGCGGTGCACCTTTTTTCTTTTTTGGGCTGGTGCCGCCAGCCATTGTGGTCCAGTAGCCCCCAGCGTCCAAAATTTTAGCAGCTGATTAAGAAATCTTGCAAGGCTGGGGCCATGTTCTGGCCATTCGCTAGAATGACTGAATGGAACTAATGGCTCCCTGATGCTCTATTCCATTACCCAGCACTTGTCACAGACATTCTCTCGCTAATTCGTTACTCCACTGTTGTTTCCTACCTGTCACTGACAAGCAGAGTTGACTTCTCCTTTTTTTTTTTTTTTCACAAAGGCAGATTTGCACGGTTGCACTTATTCAACCGTGCCACGTGATGAAGACATTCCGCACACAAGGACCACCTATGCGTTAAAGACACGAGGACCGTAGCAGTGCTGCCCTCCATTGTGACGCCGGCAGTAAGGGCTTCTCTTGCTATTCGCTGAACATCCGCCTAATGCGGTATAAATATGTATGTACGTGATAGCCATTGGTACGGCGGCTGTTGAATGCACCACGATCAAGATCCCATTGATTCCATGTCCATCGACAGTGGGTGTTGAGTATGCCACCACAGTCGTTCGTTCCCCGCCTTGTCAGAAAAGCGGAAGATAATCCTAGCCACGTATTGCAGGTGAACGTCGATTAGTTTGCGGGTCGACCTGCATATCCATCAGCAGAACAATACTGCTCATCACTAGCAAGCCGTCAATCAATGTGGACGGCGTCGAACATGGCCTAGATTTACCACAGCAACCCATCAATCAATGTGGGTCGTGCCGAACATCACCTCGCATCTTCTTCGCTTGTGTTTCTTTGTTTTCCATCTCCACTAGGCAATAAATTGGGTATCAGTTTTTTTTTCTGTAAGACTGTGTAAGTGGTAACCATTTTGAACCACCACCCTTGCTGTTGACTTGAGACAATTCCAAGTCCGTAACAGGCAGGTCCCAACCAGGCTCGTAAAACAGGCTCCGCCCAGGTTAGGGCAGGTTGAAAATGGAAAACGGTTCCCCGGAAAGGTTTGGTCGGGACACAGGCCCAGGGTCGGGGTCAGCAACAAGACAATACATGGCGGCTTAAACCACCATTACCTTTCAGGCTGGAAGGCGAAGTCATAAATATAACCTATATTCAGGGCTGGGCCGACAACCGACTGGTTCACCTCCCCCGGTCCAACCGGTTCCGGATTAGTCCAGGGGGGGTGAACCGGAAAAACAAAAAAAAAGCCCATAAACTTCTTTTTTTTTTTTTTTTTTTTGCGATTGTGGGATCCGACCGCGCTCGCCGAGATCTGTCAAATTCCGCAATCAAACTTTGAAGGTACGTTTTTTTTTTGGAGGGAGGGGCAGCAGAGACGGGGGGTTGGGTAGTTCCTCTTTCGCCGGGCTGGGGCTACGCCACACTCTGCAGTAATTCAATACAGAGGCGACATTGAGGGGTCGGGCATACAAGCTTACTTGTTCGACGCCTCCTGGCCCAATCAGCTAGTTCCACATCGGGCAACTTGATGGACCACAAATGTAACATTGATAGTAATTTAATACCCATGAGGCCATGTTTGGCACTATTTATACACTTCCTCGAGAGCGCCATGCTCTTCAGGGAAGTTATGGGTTCAGGTATCAGCTTGTGTAGTCAATGCAGATTCGGTTTGCTTCTTTGGATTACCGTGGGTCATCAGTCCGAAAGTCTCTCGTCCGGTAGTCTGTCCAGACACATGTAGTGGGGTGAAGTCCATTCTTGGGTTTGCACATCCTACAACATTGGTGCTCTGATTTCATGAGCGGAAACCCGAACCCATAACTTCTTTCTATATAGCACAAGGACGCAGGAGAAGCATATAAGCTTGGCAAAGCCTTCAAATGAATTCATGGTCTCAGTCTCCTGGCTGAGACGAGCTGATATTCTGGACTGGTCAGTATTAACTGGTCTGTGGGCCATCAGACCACACGATTATAAAGCATCTCCTCTGCGGGAGTTGAAGAAGAACATTTGTCCTCTAACCACATGCTCCACCGCTTGTGTGGGCCCCCGTCAATTCCCGTAATAAGTCTACTAATGCTCTTACAGTTGTAGATTTAACAGTTCCTGTATCTCCCATAACCATAACTCCACCTATTTTTGGATCAATAACATTAAGTAAAAATTGAGTAATCTGATCTGTAGAGGCCATGTACTCCCCCCCTCTGTTTTTCTTCCAGCGGGGGCGACCTCCGTAAGGACGCTGGAGGAAGCCAAACCTCTTTCCTGCCTGAATTCCGACCCCAGCCAAAATGCGCTGGGGTGGACCGGAAGCCAACCGGGACAGCCTACCCGCCCAGTCCAACCGGGAGGCTCCCGATCGGGAGAGGGGTCCCCGGTCCATCTAGGGACCAGCACTGACCTATACAGCATTCTTCGGGGGCCGGCAGAGCCCGGACGCTACCGGACCAAAAAGGCCAGTGGCGCCAGCCAAACAAAAACAAAAAACACCGCACTGGCGGTTCGGTCAAAAAGCTTGGCGCGCAGTTCTACTCCGCCTCGCCAAAGAGAGGCTCAGAGGTAGTTGTGGTTAAATGCCAACTGAAGCTACTGCACCCGCAGCAATCAACATAAAGGCACCTCGATACCCTTACAACTGCTTGATTGCACACAACTTGCAGCAAAATGCATCGGTCAAGCTGAAAAAGCACCTTAACGTGACACCGCCGTAATTGCTTGATTGCACGGGACTCGCTGCAATCACCTGATTCAGTAACCGGCACGGGTGGTGCAACTTATTGGCATTCATGGTAAGCATTCCATTGCTGGTTGACTTGTTGCCTCTGCCCCTCCTCCTTTTTTCCCCCTTGCATTATTGTATCCAGCGGGACTTGAACCGGTCATCAGTTTCTCGGCAGGCATACCATTCGGCCATGAAAATGCCGCGGTTTTTGCATTGTAAAATGCAAGCACACCTGTGTGGTCCATCGGGATCATAATTCTTATTGCCATGGGAAAAAGTGCGTCTTACAAATCCATACTTCTTAAGTCGTTCTACAAACTCCTTGATAGGGGCTCGGCGGAGAACGAGTCTCGGGTGCATGCTTTTCCGTGCGCTTCGCGGATAACACCAGAGAATTGATTTTGTGCCTTCCATTTCACGGCATGAATTTGGGTACTTGGGGGACATATCCCATTATGCCCCTGTGAGAACAACTACATGTGAATAATGTCCCATGTTGTTCAGCGAAACGGAAGACACCAACACATACTCGTCAATGGGCGATGAAATCCAAACATCAGCTGAAACAGTCCACAACTACGTGTGAATAATGCCCCTTGTTGTTCAGAGAAATGGAAGACGCCAACGCATGCTCGTCAATCGGGCCATGAAATTCCAAACATCAGCTGAAACTGTCAACGACTGCGTGTGAATAATGCCGCCCTCGTTGTTCAGCGAAACGGAAGACACCAATGCATGCTTGTCAATGGGCGATGAATCCCAAACATCTGCTGAAAAAGTCAACAGCAAGATCGACCTGCTCACTGGCTATTACCGGTGCACAACGCAACATCAAAAGTGGTCCCCACATTCGGAATTGTGAGTACATGATGACCCGAATCGGACAGTGCGATCACCACCGGGAAAATGATTTTTTCATAAGTCGCTATCGCTCGCCCATCTGCCAGCACTCTCGCCACATGGCAACGGCAAACGCACATTGAGAGACCACGATGCCATGACTATTCATATCGAGCTCACTTGACAATATCTAATCCATGCCAACTCATCAAACCATTTGATACCATGAACGACGATTACCTACTCTCCCAATGACTGCAAGCTTATTCACATGTACGAGCATTCGGTACAAGGACACAATGTATGACCAGGAATGGGGGAGCAAACGCAATCCGCCATTCTGATACCCAAGGACAGAACCAATGGATGTCCTGTACATGCTTCTGTTGGCGTCTTTTCGGATATACATCAGAAACCCAGGTCCTTTTCAGACTGCACTTTCAATACAAGCAGTCCGGGATTGACAGCTGCTGTGCTTTCGACATAGACAGTCAGACCTTCTCATGTGTCCCCGGAGCCTCCCAATCTAACCCTGGAGCCTCCAGAGATAGATGTCCAGGGAACTTCCACAGCTGTCAAAAAAACTTAACATACAACATCCTGCCACATCACATATGGTCCTTATCTCAACAGCCAGCTAAACCCCTTTCCTTTTTGGCACGTGGATTCCAGGCTTTAGCAGCCCACACGCGGCTTTTGCCATTGCTGGGAGTCAATCTAACATTCAGACGACTATTGCCAATCTCGTCTCACAAAAGCTAGGTCGTAACGCACTCATCCATCTTAAGATTCTTAACGCACCCATCCATCTGTTTTGGGCAAATGCAAACAACAATTGTCCATTACCAAAAGAAAACATAGAGGATCTCTCTCTCTCTCTCTCTCTCTCTCTCTCTCTCTCTCTCTCTCTCTCTCTCTCTCTCTCTCTCTCTCTCTCTCTC
>BFEA01000112.1:1586999-1601878 GCA_003427395.1 Chara braunii | reverse complement strand
TCAGAAAAATAAAAGAAAAACAGATTTAGAAATGGCAGAAGCCCAGCTATCTCGTGAGATTCCGAGATAGCTGGGAAAAAGAAAAGAAAAATAAAATAAGGGCATTAAAGAAACTGCCCCACACTAAGGTTGTGGCTGTGGTGCGGCCACAGTCAGCCCTGGATCTTGGCAGATCAAGGGCTCACAGTGAGCCCGCGATTTTGCTTGGGGGCTGGAGTGACGTCCAACCCTCCTCAGCCAATATAAAACAGGCAGCTACCACACAATGCACTCGTGATGCCAATGTGTGACGAGCACACTCGAGTTCTGCTGGCTGCTGGAGCTGCTGCCTGAGGCAACATGAGGAGAGGCTGGAGGTCTGCAGAGGAGCGCAAGGAGAAGAACTGGGCAGCCATAGCCAAGGCAAGGAGCACTCTGCTCCCCTCCCCTCTGGCTGCTGCTGGTCCCACGGGACAGACCCAGTGGCGCTGCGAGACTACGGCAGTACGACACAGTGAAATTTGGGTCTGGGGCCCAAATTTTACTAATTTTGGCCTGCTGTTTTTTTATGGCAGCGGTACGGAAGTGTTGCCGAAATTGCAGCGGCGGCATGGGTTTTTATGGCAGCGGTACGGAGGTGCTGTCGAAATTCTGCGGCGGCGGCACGGGTTTTTACAGCGGTGGTACGAAAGTGTTGCCGAAATTTTTGCGGCGACGGTTCTGTTTTTTTCGGCGGTGGTGCGGAAGCACTGCCGGATTTTTGCGGCGGCGACTCCGTTTTTTTCGGCTGTGGTGCGGAAGCGGTGCCAGATTTTTGCGGCGGCGACTCCGTTTTTTTTTTTTTTTTGGCAGTGGTGCGGAAGCGCTGCCGGATTTTTGCGGCAGCGACTCCAGTTTTTACGGCGGTAGTGCGGAAGCGCTGCCGGATTTTTGCAGCGGCGACTCCGGTTTTTACGGCGGTAGTATGGAAGCGCTGCCGGATTCTTGAAGCGACGGTACTATTTTCACGACAGTAACGACAATATTTTTTTTGCACTAAGTGGAGGTGGGACGTTGACACAGAGGAGGTGCGTCAAAGCGGTATTTTATTTTGAAGTGGAGTGAGGGTGACGCCGAGCAGACGCCGTGCTTTAAAGCCAAGTGGCAGTAACAGGATAACGCCACCTGATCATTCGGAAGTGATTCTGTGTTGAAAGGGTACTTTGACAGGAGGTCATCATAAGAGAGTGGTGTCAATCACTTTGGTGACGACTAGGTGCGACAACCTTCTCGTCAAGAGAACGTACTTCTATACGGTTTTCTTGGGTATACCGTTCAACTTCACTCAAGGTCAGTCCACCTAATTCAGTTCCCTCCACACCTGTGTGAACCCACACTTGCTTGACCTTAGCTCTCTGAACGTTAATTGGAAAGGAAAAGCAAATGTGTGTTTGCAGGTATGACGGGGAGTCTAACGATAGCAAAGGAATGTATGGTGGTTTATGTGTGATCTGGCTTTAATTGCAGGTACGGCATGTGGATAAGATGGATGAGGAATGATGACGGAAAGTATGGTTGTTTTTCTCACCTCTTTACTTGTGAGCACATGTAAACTAAAGGGAAAAGAAGACGACGAAAATTAAGCGGGCACAAAGAAGAGAAACGCAATTTAACTTAGATTTTTTTCCCAAGGTCATAATTTCTTCCCCAAATTACCCTTTTCTATCTGCGCCCGTCCGTCTGAATGACTCTTTTGTACAATTTTCTTTTCTTCGTCTAAGTAGTTCCTAAAGTCAGGCGGCAAGAGTTTTTTTTGTCCACCGTGTAGATGTTTTTCCTTTTCCTAGGAGGCATCTAGGGCGGGGGCTCGTTGCCTTAGGGGCCGGCCCTGTTATCGACTCAGAGTGGACCGCTTTGCGGGGGGGTACCATGCAGTTGCGGTGGAGCCAGCCCAACTTCTGAGTTCCGAGGTTCACTCGGAAGAGGACGAGGGGTATCCCATACCACCTCCTAGGGGGATGGATAAAAGCATCTTCACGAAAGGACTTTAAGTTCTTGATGCCTTGCGTAAGGAGAAACTGCCATAGCACTCCTTTGGTGGCCGTTCTAGTGAGCCACTGACATATGGGGAACTGGTGCCACAAGCAGCCTAGTTCGTGTCCTACTAGCGAAACGGAGTGTATTTAGATACTCCGGACGTGGCTGGCCATGCCATAAGAAGCACGAGCCAGAAGATAGACAAATGTTTAGTATACACTTAGTTTTAACTTGATCACCTTTGTCTTCACTTCTTTCGGATGGCAGTGGGAACGACGGTCTTTTACCTTTTCGGCAATCGTGAGGAAGCGGCAGAGCGGGTCGAGTCCCAGAGGCTCAACGAAGAAAGATTAGAGAGGACAGGATGGCTCGTCTACAATCCTTATGAATTATACTCTGAGGAGGACGTCCCGCGGTTCCGGGGAGGCAGTGCTCGGAATCCCCCTAGACGACTTATTTTTAGTTCAAGTACCGGAATGAACATCTTACATTACGAGTTTGCGCCGCCACTGCCCGAACGTGATTTCGCCAGCATGAATCTGGCCGTAATGCAGCCGTACGTATTGAACCCTCGAATGGACGAAATTCCCGAGATAAGGTTGACGTTTGTTCGCTCTGTACTCTAGCTGAACGAACGGCAGGGTCCGTTCTTTGGTATATATCATACAAGACGAGTGCGGGCAAACAGATTCAGTATTTTAAGAGTTGAACCTTTTTCTGAGTATGCATGGCAGGATGCGGAGGACGAACTCGAGGAAGGATTACGTGACTAATGTAATTTCTGTTCTGACACGCAGATGCCTGGAGTACGATGCGACTTGACGATCCCAAGGTACCTGCTGGTTCGCGACACACATGAGGCCGATCTTATCAGAGAAGCGGAACAGCTTTTACGGGTTCAAGACGGTTCTCCTACTACATGGATTGGCTTCATCGGGATATTACGAAACAGCGAGGGATTTTTTCACACTACTCGCGCGGATTTTCGGGCAAATACAGCCCGAACTCATGATGAGTTTTTCGGATATACCTTATACTTCCACGGCGCGAGTAATCTCCAATGCCTCTCACGAGTCATTGTGAGTATCACGATGACCTCGTCCGGCAGACGTTTCGGCGTCATCCGGATCCGGGATACTGAGACCAGACACTTGTTTGGACTCAGTCGGCCTTTACGAGTCATAGTGTGGAGACTAGCCTCACGGATGACCTCCCTGTATGGTACTCAGACTTTTAGAGTCATGCGAAGAGGGCGAGCGACAACCCTGGTACTTAACAGCGACGAGCGTGCGGGTTTGGAATTGCTGGACGCACAGGTGCGCGAAGGATGACAAATTTACCAGGGTTAGACGCCACTTTCTGAGAATCTTACTCAGATTCTAGAAAACCTCTTGCATAGACCAATCTCGTCGAGAAAGTCATAAGATTATGACTTCACGAGGTAATCCCAAAAACAAAAACAAAAACACTTTATGTAGTTAGGACCGCCGGATGGATAGTATTTGGACTACCCCGATGATTTCACTATCATGCTTATGCATTGAGGGGTAATCGTTCACATAAAAACAAGCGGAATAAAGTAAAAAACGAGACATCTGAAAAAGATGCAAAGCGTAATAATGAGGACAAAATAGTGAGAGATGAAGCATTTTTGTGTTGAGTTACTTGGTGTTGGAGATGAATACTCCGTCATTCGTGGAACAGAAAAAGAAATTATTGTCCAGGAGGACAAAGCGACCAACAAAGTTTTCAATCGCTTCTCCAAGCAGTTGCATATGGTACGGAAATGTGGTCGAACCGAGAGTTCAAAACATCGACCAGGAACCAGATCACTTTTTGATTTGCATGGTAGCAGTGATATTTACTTGTAGAAGTTTATTCATGACTAGTTTCAGTAGTCATGATAGGAAGATCAGTCTCAATTTATTTCTTCAATTAATAATTTTGGAGTGACAATATAAAAAGTTTTAAGTCATACAGTTTGAAAAGAAACACTTTGGCAGGCTAGCTCATCAAGTCGATATTTTGGATTGTGTGATTTTTTTTAAAGGTATGGGGATTTTTGTTTGTTTGAATGCTAGGGACTAAGGATTGTTTTCACGATTGGTTGAGACTATCCTAGTCGACCGGTGTACGCTTCGTATTTGGGAGATCAGCGCCACAGGGAACAAACGACGTTCGAGTTCATTCGGCGTTAGCCAAACATTTCCTATACTGCAGTGAGACGAGCAAACGCCCTCGGCTGATCTACCTTTGCGATTGCATTTAAAAGCCTTCGCACGTGGGTCAGTAGCTCGGTAGGGATACGCCCCTAAGGGTGGTGACAACCCCTTAGGGAATCCGATGCAAGTTTATGTCCCGCGGGAACCTGTCCTGTCGTAGGGTACCGCGGGATGTACACCTAGCGCACCCGGTTAGAGCGGCGAAGGAGCGATGCAACCACGTCCGTCTGGGAAGTTCACGAAAATGTTATGCGTCGTTCCTAAGTTGTCTCTTGAAGTTATGTTTTAGGTAAACTCCTGCGTGACATGGCCGGGAGGGCCCTCGTTTTCGCACGAGGGCCGATGCGCTCGACAGCGTTATTAGTGAGAGGCGTGGCGAGGCTCCTATAGTTCTATTTTTGTGAAGCGCGGGGCTATGGTTGCAGTTCGGTCCGATTTCGAGAATTTTTCAATACGGTCCCGCTAAGGCCGTTAGATTTTCAGATTGGATGAAAGGGACTCATGCATGCTAGAAACCATTACTGACTTACCGTGAGGGGACGGATGCACAACCGGTAGGGTTTGTTTATGCAGTTCGGAAAGGGTAAAGTTGTGATTATGTTGTGTCTATCTCTTGTCTTGTTCGCTATGCACAACTTCAAGAGTATATGGGGTTGCAGTTGGTGCTTTATTCACTATGTTCATGGGACGCTGGACCCAGTTTCTATTAGGTGTTGGTCCCCACCAATAGACAGGACGCATGATTTTAATTTTTATCGGGGAAAAAAAGGATGAACTAATTAAAAAATCAGACTTGATTAACATTTGGTGTTGGCGTCAACAACGCCGACACGCACAAAATATGAAAAAAAGAAGCTTATGTGTTTCTTCATGCTCACGGTATCAGCGCGAATACCCTTACAAGGGTATCCGCCCTGTTTTTTGCAAGTGATAGAAAATAGGCGGTTCAAGGTCTGAGTACATCGCGCAAATCGCAGTTGTGTGAGATCATTTAAATTGACTAAATGGTTAACTAGAGTAGAGAGTGTGTGGGCGCACAAATTTGAGATGCGCGTTAGTTTTTTTATTATTGATGATTGAAGAGCCGGCGTGGTTGCAGGCCAAATTTTTAGTTCTGTCTAAAAAAGGATTAAAAGGTTGTCTAATGATTGAAATGTTTGAGTGCAACGTTCGCGTACGTATGGAGGACGACATCGACGATAATGTGGCTTTGAAACGTTTTAGTAGATCCGTGTGCGCGTTGCGCAATACCTGCTTATATAGGTTTTCGTTAGTACAAGACTCAGCCTGGGCCTAGCACTATAGGTTACTGTGTTAGAGTTTCGTCCACGAGATTCAGGATCGAGGCCAGCGGCGATGGAGTAGGAATATTGGAACGACGCAGAGAGACCGAGGGGTTGAGGGCCTGACGGAGCTATCTCCCTTGGTTTTGTTGTCGGTGGCATTGGAACTATACTAGCGTTTTTAAAAGTTCTAAATATTTTTTTTATTATTATTTTGTTCCGCTGCTCCTTGACTCAAGCGTGACGGTGGATTTGGAGGTCGTCGCGATGGTCAAGGGCCTTGTATGTTCTGAATACCGGTGAAAATTCTCGACCTTGCCGGTCATGAAACATGGACTGAGGAGGTCAACGCAGCCCGAGAGAGGAGGGGTCTGTGACCATGGCCTCCATCACTTCCCACTGGGAGAGCGTTGATAGTCTAAAGTGGAAGGGGAAATGAAGAACATTCTGGGCCGCCCGCGGGGCTGTAGCGATTGGGCACTTGGAACCAGCTCAGTCCCCACCCGAATATTTGTCACCACCATCAAGGTTTGTATCGGGACAGTTTCACATGGGCCCGCACTTGGGCCTTACAACAAGCGACGCCCTCTACTCCACGTTGGCTGTCCATGCAGGAGTTTGCCCGTTGGGGGCCCGGGAGGTAGCCAGCGCTACCTAAGTGGAGCAAATAAGGAGCACCCCGAGCAGGGCTCGTGGTGACACTGCTAGGCAGCTTGTCTGTCGAACTTGCGAATAGGGGCGAAAGAGCTATCCAGACCGGCCAGTGGCTGGTCCCATCCGGAGTGCGGGGCTGCTGAAACTGCTCATACGGTCAGGGAACCGATGTCGTTTGGCGTTGTGCCAGCCAGAAGGAGGTAGACAGGGCTTAAGGCTGGTACGAGGAGATAGGCAGCGAGGGAAAAAGGCCAAACCTAACCGTCGGGATGAGCCAGATGCATGAAAAGCAGGCAGGAGCAAACTGTAGAGGAGGGTACGCAGCAACACCGACGTGCAAATAATTTTCGTCGGACGTACGTATAGCTGCGAAAGTCTACCGAGCCGTTTAATGGGTAGTTTCCTTCGATGCTTCCTTCAGGACAGTGAGAGTTATTAGACGCCTCGTCGGTCGTAACAAGGTCTACCACTATCAGGAGCAACGCTGGTCAAAAGGGACGAGTCGGATGACCAAAGAGACGAGGCGAGCGAGGAGGCTAAATCTTGACAACATATGGCGTCGGATGCATGCAGGGCGTGAGAGAAAGGCATAGCGGAGGAAAGAGGCAGCTATGGCAGAAGGTAGAAGGTATGCCGTGTTCGTCCTTGATAGAGATAGGCAAGAGAGGAGTCTAACTAACGGTTTTTCACCAGGGCGAACCCATTAGTAAGGTTAGTTTTTTGGAGTAGGTTAGTGGGATGGGAGTTAGTGGAAAAAGAAAGCGAGTGAAAGATGACGACGAGAGAAGAGCATGAGGAAAGCGCAGCAAAAGGGTAGTAACAAACTCGTTTCTCAGTAAAGGCGAATGGGGAAAGATCCTAAATCGGGGTTTCGGGATATAACGACCCCGAATATGAAGGCAAATCGGTACGAAAGTTCGTACAAGAAGAGCTAATAAAGGGAAGAGTGTGCGCGGTGGTGTCGGAGAAGAAGTACTGGTGATATTCGATATTGAAAATCTCACCGATTACTTAATGAAATTTGGGTAGGGAAGGTGTATAGTAGAGGTTTAGAGTATAGGCAAATCTGATGGTGAAGTCGGATTGAGAAGTTAGTGGATGGGTTCAATAATATGAGAAATACAGGCCGAGCGAAGAAGAAAAACATTGCAGTGGGAACATATCTACTCGTGTTCTGGCGGAACATTCGTTCGATATTGCTCATCCTACCCATGGGACTAGCGTAAGGCAGAGATCGGACGCGATGGTGAATGAGCAGGGGTGAGAATGTACAAATAGCCGGATTACGAAGAAGAGCAACTTGAAAGAGCGATAGGAGATACTTACCTTCAAGCTGGCAATACGGGATGCCGAGCGTCGAGCCTCAAAGCCAATTTGCTCACTGATATGGGCACGAACGAGCAGAGAAGTGTATACCTCCATGCTCCAGCGGTAGACTTATTGGATTTCGCTCATCTTATCGATGGAAATAGCATGAAGTCAGTTGCAAAGCTAGAGGCTTACCAGTGGGCTGACGTGTTCGAACAGAAGCGCCGAGCTGGAGGGCAACACATGTGCTCATGTTCTGGTAGTAGATTCATACGGAGTTTGTTTAGCCTATTGACTGAAGTAGCGGGGATTTGCTCCCTAGGCTTATTACTTACCTGTAGACCGGTGTGCTACCGAGCGAGGCAGCCACAGACAAACCACGAGCTTGCGATAAAAGGTTAACAACAGTCGTATTTTTCATCACCACTTCAGGACACCCTTCACCACTTAAGGATGCATCCTGCCTAAACAGTGGTTTTCAGGGTCTTCGGACCTTTCACCACTTCATGAGCATTCAGGGATCATTCAGGTGTGAAATCTTGAATTGTCCTGAAGTGGTGAAAGCTTCGAAGACCCTGAAAACCACCTGTTTAGGCAGACTGCATCTTGAAGTGGTGAAGGGTGGTTTTCATGGTCTTCGGACCTTTCACCACTTCAGGACCATTCAGGATTTTCAGACTGCCCAAAACTCTCACTTGACCACTTCAAGACACCCTTCACCACTTCAGGATGCAGCCTGCCTAAACAGGTGGTTTTTAGGGTCCTTGGACCTTTCACCACTTCAGGGTCATTCATGATTTTCAGACTGTCAAAAACTCTCACTTCATAATTTTCATTCATGAATTTTCAACTACCCGATAACCACTTGTGAAGCTTGCAGGCTTGCCTGTCGGCCGGTAGGCTGCCATCTTAGCGATTAAAGGTGCGATGCAAGTTGCGGAATCGGGGACTTACATGTTAGCCGGTGTGCTTTCCATCCTGTCGTACGAAGTTGAAGTGAGGCCAACCGCAGAGGTTGCAGACTTACCTGATGACCAACATACTGTTCGCTGCCGAATGAAATAGCTGGAGGCAAGCGGCGAGGTAAAGACTTATCTGTTGACCAGCACGCTGCCTATCCTGCTGAGTGAAGTAGTGTGAGTCCGGCCTGAAGCTGAGAGCTCACCAGGGCTCAGTAAGAAGTATACAACTGGTATTTGTACAAAGTCCGTCCGCTGCACAGTCAGCAAGATCACACTGTCGTTGAAGGAGAGAAAAAATCTTAGTTGCGATTGAAGGTCGCCAGAAAGTCAATGTTTGGTGATTTGGCTTAAGTATTGACTAAGTTGTTGTTGCATTCTAACCATCATTGCGGGGACCTCACGTAATTGAAGATTGCAAGGCCCTCTCATGATAATTGAATTTGTCCTCCTCCTGTGTCTCGAGAGTTTGAAACCCCTCCTTCTACCCTTCTTACTCTAAGTCTAATCCTGTTCAGAGGGAAAGGCGGTAGGCGGGATTGCAATTCGCATGACCGCATCAAAACTATATGGGGAGTCTGCCCACCAATTGCGGGAGCTCTGCCGGAACTCAAGAAGAGTTATGGAGGCAGAGAGCTGAGAGGTAACGGTTTGCGTTCCCTTTATAAACCCGGTTATAACCCATATATGTACTTCTTGCTATGGTTGACTGAGTATACTGTCTGCATCTCTACTTTTACTATATGTTTGACTTTCAAGACACAAACCAGACTTAAAAAATGAATGTTTGTGTTAAATTCAGTTTTAATTTTGTTATATTGATTGAAAGCAGATTGTGAAAAATGTCTGCATGGGGGGAAAGGTGAGAGAAAAGTGGTATTGCTTAAGTTTGACTAGGTCAACCAAAGGTTGTGAGAGTGTTCAAAAGATTGAAGGGTCCAGTGCTATGTTTATTTTCGATTGCTTAAAAGACCAGATAGGTTCCCATAAGATTCAGTGGTCTGGTTGTTTTGACTTGTAAGGGCTGCTTCTGTTTGATTTTTCAGGGACAAAGCATTTTTTCATAATATTGAATGACTTGGTTGTCTTGTTTTCTTTTAGTTTTCTAATGCTTTATTGGTTTCTGAAAGAGATTTGCGCGTGTTCCATTTCCATAAGATTTGATGGTCTGACTATAGCTTATCACCAATTGAAGAGGGTATGAATTAAGAATAAACTTGTGGTAAGAAGAGGCAGACTGAACCTTGATCTAAGATAATTGGTTCAGTCATATGCTACCTCAAAGACTAAGTGCAGACAATTATATGTAACTTGGATATTTAAACAGTTCAGAGCGACTAGGTTGGACAAACAGTCATATGTCCAAGGAAGAGAAAAGTTGTGGTGCCCTGTGTTTGTGTATATCTAATGGCTGAGCTAAACAGGTTTCCATAAAATTGGATGATATAGCTTTACGCCTTATGTAAGCTGGGTATAAGGGATAAATCATTGAAAGATTACAAACTATTGCTTGACCAGGTTGACTTGGGCCTGGTGAGAGTATTTACCTTTGTGGTTTGGCCTTACATGAGGCTGAGTGAGATTACTACTTAGTCTGAGCTTCAGTTTGACAGGTAGAAGTTTTAAATGGTCGCCACGTGCTAGAGCTGTAAGAGTTTAGTTTCAATTTCTGCATTTTTTTAGCTAAGTTTTTTTACTTAGGTCAAATTCTAGTATTTTCTGGGATCATTTGTTATATTTGGTTTTGTATAAATCTTGGTAAGTTATTTTTTCTACGGGAAGCGTTGTCGAAAATTCTACAAAACCAAGAAGTTAGTCAGATTTTGATTTTTTTTTAAATTCAGTTTGTCTAAGTTTTATATGTGGCTTAGTAAAAATCTTAAAAATCTTATTTTATAAAGGGAGTGTTGCCCTAATTTTTGTTAATTTAGAGAGTTAGACAAAACTAAACCTTGAGAAGTCAAAATTATTTTTAGATTCTGAACTTAGCTTTGTATAAATTTTGAAAAACTGCTTTCGTAACGGGAAGCGCTGCCGAAATTTCTACAAATCTAACGAGTTAGTTAAATTTTTATCTTGATAGAACTCAAGTCTTATGTTTTGAGTTCGTATCTGAGTCAGTATAAATATGGAAAGTTTGTTTTTCTAACGGAGATGCTGCCCAAATTTTTACTAATTCAGAGAGTTAGACAAAATTTGACTTTCTAGAGTTAAAAATTATTTCAGTTTTCGTATTCGAGCTAATATAAATTATGAAAAAATATTTTTCCTACGGAAAGCGCTGCCGAAATTTTGTTAGTTTAGAGGAATTAGACTATATTTTGACAGGTGGAGACTCTGTCAAATGTTTTTTTTTTTTTTTAATACTGGCTTAGGGGTAGACTTAGACTTAGTTGGTAGATAGATTTGAGTAAGAATCTGCTATGAAGATTCATTCCCCATACACTAATAATTTAACTTGGGCGTTGACATGTCCTGTGTTATACGTCCTCTTGATCGTTTGGTTCAGAATCTGGACTAGATTCAACTTGATCCCACGAGGATCATCTTTTGTTATCACTGATAAAAGGTCAGTTGCCGATTCGTCGGTTTACGACTCAACTCTAATCCACTATCGACTACCCAACCTAAAGGTTTTAACCCCCGGTGATTTTAATTATTTTATTAAGGTTTTCACCCGGACTTTAATTGAATGATAATTTAACAGAGGTGTTGAGTATTTATTTTGGAAGGTTGAACAAAGGTTGAGGCTTGCATGGCTAAAGCAAAAGGTGTGAGTACAGAGAATGGTTGAAGTTGACCCCGTGTAGTGTGTGAACCTTTGGTTGAATCTTTGATGTGGTTGCAGATATGTTTTTCGTTTGGACTTTGGATTTCACTGCCTGCGATCACATACATATATATGGTTGAAAGAAGTCTCATTGTGATTGTGAAAAATGGTCGTTATATATTTATAACCTTATATATATATATATATATATATATATATATATATACACGTTTTCAGTGTTCGCGCGATCTATTGTGACTGTGCGCATGAGTTACATAAATCATGCTTTAAGGGAAAAAGGAGATTCTCTTTTATCCTTTGCTTTTTATAGTTTTTAAAGTTGGACGTTGTAGCCCGTGACAACGTCAAAGTCAAATCCCTTGAGTTCTCTCTAGATCCTGGATGATGGATATGGTCTCCAGGGCGATAAGAGACGATTGTCACCATAGGTATGAACCTATGTACCACCCACTCTCCGCAGGATGCAGAAAAGGGTGTGGTTCTCAACCACATTTAGCGATTGTCTAGTGTCGAGAGATTAACCCCTAAAGGCGCGTGTCAGCCGACACTTGAATGTTGAACGTGATCCTCGAGATTGTTGAGGACCGCGTGACTTTGGGTACTACATAGTACGCCATCGTGACGACTGCTTGCGTAAGTATGCATTGCTAGTCGATATTGAAAAGGCCCTGCTTCCGCGTGGTTTTATACTAAGTCTCGCGCGCGACACCTATCGGATTGCCGCGTCAGAAGGTTATGAGAGTAAAAAAAAAGACTAAAAGTGTTTTTATGTTGTTTTGTTTTGTGTCCTTTCGTGTGTGTGTGTGTGTTTTATTTTTATGTTTAAACGTGGTGTAACGCGTGGTAAGTGGGATGCGTCCTAGTTGACCGACGACGAGTCACGCGTGGGACTTCAGCCTCCCCAATGCGTTGGTTCGCGTGCGGGGCCGATAGAGGTGTGAGACCACGCGTACCCCCTATGCTACAACGAACGAGAAACGCCCTTGGCTAGTCCACCTCTGCAATTGCAACTGATTAACTTTCGTATTGTGGACTGGTAGCTCGGCGGGGATATGCCCACCGACGGGAGGTGACAACCACCGCATGTGGAGTAAGTTGTACCTCGCGTTGACCCTATCCTATCGTAGGGGCTTGCGAGAGGTACGACTGGCGCACTCAGCCGGGCGGCTTGAGGAAGCTCCTTGTGTAACGCGATGCAGACCAACTCTTGCGTGACGCGGTCCAGAGGGTCCCACCTTGTGAGGGACTGATGCGCTTGACAACGACCATAAAAGTTTATTTGATTTTTTTTAATTTTTTTTATTTTTTATTTTATTTTTTTTTACCGAAAGACTCAACTCATTTTACTACCACTTGACATGATATATGTGGTAGTTGTAATTATTAGTTAATACTGTAAATCGAAATTGTTTTTTTTTTTTAACAATAACAACTTTACTATAGTCCAAGGATAATTAATCGAAATTGTGCAGGGGCATTGACTTGACTTGTACATATTTCAATTTTCGGTGTTCATATACGGACATAACGATATTTATTGACGATATATAGCCCCTCGTTTTGTTGTCCTCTTTTCCCTCTCTTCCTACGGTTTACCGGGTAACTCTGTTTGACGATGTATAACATATAAAATGATATTTCATTGGGATATCTTTTTCTCCCTTTCCACCTCCTTGCTGTTCTTTCCCTTCCTCCCCCCTCTCTGGCCCCACCAATAGACAGGTGCTGGTCCCCACCAATATCCAGGAGCATTTTGTCGATGGGAGGATGCTTATATCTAGTGGGTTGAAGTATAAATATTTTGAGGAAAAAAAAAAAAAAGTGTACGTGCGTTTGTGCACGTGTGTAAGTGTTTTTTTTTTTTTGTGTGAGAGAGAGAGAGCCTGCAAGATGCACAATGTTAGTGGTGGAAAGCACAATAACAGACTAACCTTGAAAAAACAAATCAAACGTAATGTTTCATTCAAATACAAAAGTTTTTTCTTTTTGAAATCCGAATAGAAAAGGTACATGTTCTATTCCAATACAATGCTTACGCGGTGTATTCGAAGGGCCCTTCTATTCGAGAAAAGTGGACCCATGCCGTTTCGGTTTTGAAAATGTTCGACTCAACGACCGCAGCCTCATCGGCCTCCTAGGGGCAGCCTCATCCGCAAGCAACAACTGTCCGTTCCTCATGAATTGGCCTCCCAACAAATTCACCACGCTTCCAACTACCATTTAGACCCGAACAAGTGACGGGTACGACCAAACGACGAAAAATTGACTCATGGGTATAAAACGCACCCATGGCGGGCTGCAAACTCATGGGTGAAAAGTACTACAAACGCAACCCTACGGGCTGCGAACAAGACGGCCGTGATGAGGTATTGTGGAAAATTGACTTACCATGAGGGCATGGGTCTACAGCCCAAAGTTTGTCTGTTGACGTGGTTGGGGAAGGGTAAGGTAGTGATTATGTTGTGTGTATGTTTTGTCATGTTCGCTATACACAACTCCAAGAGTGTGTTGTCATATTTGCTATACACTCAAAAAAAGCATGACTGCACCAGACTATTTCGTCGGACTTTCACCGGCTCATCAGGAGGTTGAACCCCGACAGTCTGCCCAGGATGCATTGACTGATGGATAAGGACTCACCACATCGCCCAGAGTTAGCGATACCCCTGAAAGAGAAAAGTGGTCGACTTTACTCACACCAACCTTGCAATCCTAGCAGACTGCCGGTCCAAACCCTGACAAGAACGGTAGTAAGTCTGAGAAACTAATCTGACACAGTCATAAAACCCACTCTACACAGAGTGTGTGTGTGGGGTTGCAGCTGGTGCTTTATTCAGGATGTTCATAGAATGCTGGACCCAGTTTCCAGCAGGTGCCGCTCCCCACCAATAGACAGGAGCATTCTGCTGTAAGTCCACTATAGGGGGATGCTCATATCACCTCCTCTAGCGGGCTGAAGCAGAAATATTTGGGAAAAAGGAAAGAAAGAGTGTGTGTGTGTGTGCCTTTGTGCACGTGAATATATGTGTGTGTGTGTGTGTGTGTGTGTGTGTGTGTGTGTGTGTGTGTGTGTGTGCCTTTGTGCACGTGAATATGTGTGTGTGTGTGTGTGTGCCTTTGTGCACGTGAATATGTGTGTGTGCGTGTGTGTGTGAGAGAGAGAGAGAGAGAGAGAGAGAGAGAGAGAGAGAGAGAGAGAGAGAGAGAGTAGGGCAGGCTAACCTCCCAAAAAAAAAGAAAAGGTAATGTTATTTTCAAAATTCGAATAGAAAAGGTATGTCTTGTATTTCAATACAATGTGTACACAGTCTATTCTATTCCAGAAAAGTGGACCCACAACGTTTCTATTTTGAAATGTTCAACTCGGCCTCCTACGGGAAGCTACGGGTGTTCCAGAACTGCCCGTTCCCCATGAATTGCCCCCCAAGCAAATTCACCTCCCTTCCCCGGTACGAAAATTTGATTCAGGGGTATAAAACGCACCCCTGACAGGCTGCGAACTAAACCCTCCCGATGAGGGTACCCCTGGGCCTCCTTCGATACAATATGGCAACGGCTGTTTGAACGCACCAAGAGCAGTCGCGAGGCCGGGTCTCTCTCTCTCTCTCTCTCTCTCTCTCTCTCTCTCTGTGTCTCTCTGTGTCTCTCTCTCTCTTTTTTTTTTTTG
>BFEA01000112.1:1570595-1581608 GCA_003427395.1 Chara braunii | reverse complement strand
CTTCTCTCTCTCTCTCTCTCTCTCTCTCTCTCTCTTCCCCTCTCTCCCTCTCTGTTTCTTTCTCTCTTGTCGTCACTCCGTTTGCGCTATTCCCATCTGTCTCTTTCTCTGTTGATCGTCTTACCTTCTCCTCCTCTCTCTTCTCTCTTCTCTTCCTCTCCTGTACTTCTCTCCCTCCTGTGCTGCCCATTTGTCCAAATGATTTGTCCAAAAAAAAAAAAAAAAAAGAGAGGGAGACCTGTCTTGTCGGCATTCTCAAGGCTCGTCGTAATTGCATATTGTCGGGTTAAAAAAAAAAAAAAAAAAGCATATTGTCGGGGTTTCTCCGTATTGCTGCCAAAGCCGTACTTAGAGCATATTCACACTACCTTCTTTCCTCCAATACAACGTATCTTTCCTCGAATACAACGTACGGTCATTATAAAGATGCCTCAAATACAGCTATAATGACCGTACGTTGTATTCGGCGGATGAAGATATAGCACATTTGGAATTGAGCTCAGATGCATCCGGGAAATTCCCCGTGTGAATATTCTCTCTTAGCTACTGGGGTATGAAGGTATGCTACTACCCCTCTCTCCTTCCCTCCGTTCCATTCGGCGGATGAAGATATAGCACATTATGCTACTACCCCTCTCTCCTACCCTCCGTTCCATCGTGCATTGTCCGTTTGCCATTTTGTTCTGTTGGAATGGAGATGACCCCCCATGTGTTTATGGTCCACGAATGGAATCCATTCCACTGGAAAGGAATGAAACCCAATTTGTATTCCATTGAAATGAATGGATTTGATTTTGCATGCCATTGGAATGGAATGGGAATTTTTTTAAAACTACAATCAAGTTCCATTTTTCATTTCTATCGAAATCGTGGTTTTACATATCACAATCTTGTTCCATTTAGGGAATGAAATGGGACCAAATATATGGGCCATTGGAATGGGATGAAGGTCCATAATTCACTTGATTAATTTGTCAATTAATTAGTCAATCCAATCCGATCCAATCCAATCCAATCGAATCCAATCTAATGAATCCTATGAAATCCCATCAATCCAATCCATTGAATCTAATCAATTCCAGTTAATGCGTAAAGGAATCCAATCCAATGCGATCATATCAATATATCAACCAATCAATTAGTCCATCCACTCTAATCCCATCCAATCCCATGCAATCCAATCTATCCCAATCAATCCAATGAAATGCAGTTATATCCTGTTAATGCGTAAAGGAAACCAATCCAATGCGATCATATCAATCAATCAATCAATCAATCAATTTGTCCATCCACTTCAATCCCATCCCATCCAATCCATCCCAATCAATCAATCAATCAATCAATCAATCAATCTATCAATCAATCAATCAATCAATCAATCAATCAATCAATTTGTCCATCCACTTTAATCCCATCCAATCCAATCCATCCCAATCAATCTAATGAAATGCAGTTAAATCCATCAAGGATACTAATCCAATCCTATCAATCCAATCCAATCCAATCCAATCCAATCCAATCAACTCCAATCCAATCCAATCCAACCCATTCAATTCCAATCCGTGCATCCAACCACCAATCAATCAATCGACTTTCGGTCCGTTAGGTTTTGTTTTGTGGTTGACAAGAACATTAAATTAACGGACACAGAGAGAGAGAGAGAGAGAGAGAGAGAGAGAGAGAGAGAGAGAGAGAGAGAGGCAATAACTATGTGGGGAATGAAAATGAGGTGAATTTGAAAGTTTTGGTAAATGGCTGGACTTGCAGGTGGATGACCTCAGACATTTGCTGGATGCCTTTGGCCAATGGCATGCACAGCTGTTTCCAAAGATGAAATTCGACGAGTTCGTTTCCAAGGTGGAGAAACTTGGGGCGAAACGACTAGTCCGGGTGAGTTTTCCTTGATCTTCCCAACTGGCTTACATGGACTGTGGATTCCCTTCTTCTTCTCTATGGGGAGGCCTTCTTGTTCAGAGGGAAAAGGTGTACCTCTTCTCTAGTGCGGGTGTGATGACAGACAGGATAATCAAAGAGGGAGGGAGGGAGGGAGGGAGAGAGGATTCCTTGAGTGCATTATGGAAGAGAGAGGGAGGGAGGATCGTTTCTGTGTGAGTCTCTGACAGGCATTCCTGAACAAGTGCATTTAGTGACCTCTGCAGATTGACGCTTGAGAGAGAGAGAGAGAGAGAGAGAGAGAGAGAGAGAGAGAGAGAGAGAGAGAGAGAGAGAGAGAGAGAGAGAGAGAGAGAGAGGATTATCAGTGAGTGCAACATTTACCTCTTGATGGATGGGATTAACAGCCCCACGTTCCAAGGTTTTGTAGTTGGAATGATCGAGTCATTTCTGCGTGGTATTTGTGTTGGCATCATCAAGTACATGTGTGGGGCATTGTGTTGACATCTACCTTCTTCACCCGAATAAGACGTACAGTGATTATAACTGTATTTGGGGCAACTGTGAGCTGTATACAGCAATAATATACATACGTTGTTTTCGGCTGAAGACGGTAGCTTGCCAAATTGGAGTGCGCACCAAGCTAGCTGCCATTATGTTGGGGAGTGTGGGAACCCTGATTTCGCAGTGCCTGTCCAATTCACAAGGGGCGCAACGGTTTTACTCGCAGCGGTAAACCACCAGTCCCACGTGTGAATCCCGATTTCATTGTGTTGGGGGGGATGAGTGCCACCAGTCCTCCGTGTGAACTCCAATTTCATTGTGTTGGGGGGACGTCCCACTGTGAGTCCTCCACGATGCAGACTGGGGAAATGCGGGGGCAGTCGGCCTACCGCACGTGAGAGAGGTCCTCAATGGTGCGCAGCAAAAATATAACTGCGCCAAATTTGATGCTTTGTGCGCTGAGAATTGTGCACGGAAAGTTGTGCAAAAATATGGGGCGCATAGATTTGGTGCCGATCTTTTAGTGAAAAACTTTTAAGAAAGATTCTCCGATTGGATGTTCACTTCTTTTTTTTCGCATCTATTTGCTTCCCGCCACTACTGCTAGGCCCAAAATTTTCTGCTTACTGGCCATACGTGTACCCCAAATTTGGAAGTGCCAGGGGGCCTGGTGGCTTAAATCACCTGTACTTGGCCCAGCTATCGGCCGCGGTGCTTCCCCGTTACAGGGCTTTGGGGTACCGGACCACAATGGCTGGAAGCGCCAGCCAAAAGAAATTTGAAACGATGCCCTGCCAGTTCGGCAGAACTTGGCGCGCAGGGGGTCGGCCGGCTCGGCATCGATAGCTGGGCCAAGTACTGGTGGTTTAAAGCTTGGAGCAAGCAGGGCATCAGTCAAACTGGACCAAGGCCAACGGGTTCCACAGGACCGAGGCAAAGGGTTGCAAGGGACCTCACAGGACCAAGGGCACGGGGTTCCACAGGACCGAGGCCAAGTGTTCCACAGGACCGAGGCCCACCGAAGGGTTCCATGGGCTGAGGCCACCAAAGGGCTCCATGGGACTGAGGTTCCACAGGACCAAGGCCAAAGGATTCCATGGGACCAAGACCAAAGGGTTCTGTTGGACCTTCGGTCCAAAGAATTCCACGGGACCGAGGCCAAGGGATTCCATGAGGCTCCTTGCAAAGGTTTTCATGGGACCAAGGCTGAAGGGTTCCATGGGACGGGACTGAAGCTAAAAGCACTTGAGGGAGCACTAGGTGCAAAACGATGAAGCGGTTAATCCGGAAATTGCCCAATGATTCGTAAATGGTTAGCCATATGGCATATGCATCATATGACTACCCCAGGCCCTAGCCCTAAACCCTAAACCCAAACCCTAAACCCTAACCCCACCCCTAAACCCCAGCCGTAAACCCTAACCCTAACCCTAAAACCTAACCCTAAATTCCAACCCTAAATCTCAGCCCTAAATCCTAACCCTAAATGCTATCTGTGAATCCTGACCCATGACCATAATTCCTAAACCGCTAGCCCCCCAAACCCCTAAATCATAACATCCCTAAACTCGGGAAGCTTATGGAGAGTCGTGGTTTAAACTTTAAACAGACGATGATGTATCTATCCACTAATTCGTATCTATCCACTAATGCGAATTCTTATTTCTTTTCAGGGAAGATTATATATATTATACACGATATTAACATCCAAACTTCCGATTTCTTGATGGTTTTGGGTTTTGATCAAAACTTCGCGAGTGATGGATCAGTAATTGCTACAATTCTTTTTGACGGACCAGTCAAACGACACGGAAAGCACATAATCGCAAAGTTTGGATATAGTTAGTTACTTTCTTAAATTCCAAATGAGAATTTTACGGAATTGAAATGAATTGAATCGAATCGAATCGAATGGAATGAACGTGCAATCGAGGGTTCATTTGGGATCTGCCGAGGGCCTTCGGCCCCGCAATAGCTTTTCCGAAAGGAGAAAGGAAGTTATGCACAAAAAAAAAAAAAAGGGAACGATACAACAATCAAAAGTTCAAAAAAAAAAAAAGAAAGAAAAGGGAGGAACGATGCCAGAATCGAAAGGAGATGCGCTTTTCTGAAGAACAAGGTAGCTATGGTTTGTTTGTTTCGCTGGTATGCCTCCACGCAATTGGCATTTTGAGTCTTTGTGGAATGTTAAAATTTTCCAATTGTTGTGACTGTCTGTTTTTTTAAGTTTGAACTTTGAAATTTGTTTTTTCAACTTTTTGGGTATAAATTTACTATGAAAACTTAAAAACGGAGGTTCACTTTCCTGAAACAGAAAACCCAAAAAAACTCCTTTGGTCTGTTTTGTTCCACTGCTGACATTCATGCATTTGACAACTTGAATATTATTTCGTTATGTACCTTATATATTTTTTTATTATTTGGCAATTTTAAAATTTGAGAATCTTTTGTACTTTCCTTCGCGACATCTGCTGAATTGGAACGATACGGAGGAAGAAGATTAGCATGGCCCCTGCGCAAGGATGGCAGGCATAAATTGACAAATGGTCCACATTCAGGGCTGGTCGCCGGTTGGACGGGGGGACCCTCCCCCGACCGGTAGCCTGCCGGTCGACCGCGGCTTGGCAGACCCCCCCGGTTGAACCCAGAGGGGGGGTGGGGGGTGGGGGTGTACCGAGGAGTCACGGGCATCCCTGCGATTTTTGCCCAGCACCCGGGAGGCCGCTGCTTCCTTAAAAAAAACAAGTCGACCCAGCGTGGCGAAGCCACGCTCCAGTCCTGTCTATACATGCCAGGAAGCGTGGCAATGTCGGTCTCTCTGTGTGTGTGTGTGTGTGTGTGTGTAGGATGAGAAAAACCGGAATGAATCTTCAGCCAGAACATGGAAATATACACTGCCACACCTTTTTTTTCTTTTTCTTTTTTCATGTGTGCATCAACTGAGCAGCCAGGCAATGTGCAAAATGAGAAGGAATCTTCCGCACGAACATAGGAAGATACACCGCGACGAACAGATACATTGAAAAGGAATCCCGGTGGGAGTATGGACTAAGGAGCTGTCAGATGCAAATGTTGCCGCACGGGCCCGCACCTTGTTCCGCCGCCAATTTCCCAACACAGGGCCCTCGGGTTCCTGCAAAGTGGAATGTGTTTTTTTTTCCCCTTTTTTCCCCCCTTTTTGTCCTTTTCTTTTTTGTGCATGAAATGTGTTTTTTCAACTTTTCTTGGAAGAGAAAACAGAAAGTAGGTTAAGTATTGAATATTATGAATAACCTAATTGGCTGACCAAGTATCATGCAAGCTTTTCTTTCTTTTTTTTTTTCTTTTTTTTTTTTCTGCGGGGTCTTGAGGGGGCGGGGGGTTGAGTGACAGTTCTTTTGTCGCGGGTGGTCGGTGCCTGCTTGCCTTGTTCAGATTACGCTGGATAGCCTACGCTCCAAGATTGCTTATGGAGCACCCATAACCTGGCCCGCATACGAGGGTGATGCCTCTAAGAGAAAGAAGGGGGGTGAAAATGAGAAAGAGCAGGACCAAGGAGAGAACGTATCTGACAGAGGAGGAGAAGGAGGAGGCGGCGGCGCTAGCGACGACTCTGCCCACCTTGGTCGGCAACGGGATAATGAAGACGTCGTCGAGCCCGCGGATATCTTTGATGAGCTGGTTGCAGATGCTGGTGGTCAAATGGATGACAAGTATCAGCCGCAGGATGATGACATGTATCAGCGACAGGATGATGCAGAACTGCTAGGAGATATGTTCGATGATCTGGTTGGCGAGGCACCGCGACAACGCAATGAAAGGGAGGTAGGAAAAGTTGAAAACCCAGCCAAGCTGTTTCCATATAAACTTCCGAATGCTGTAATGAAATATACAAGACAAGAAGAAGACAGGAAAGAGAGGGAGAAGAGGAGAGGAGAGGAGAAGCGGAGAGAAGAAAAGAGAAGTGAAGGGAAGAGGAGAGGAGAGGAGAAGCGGAGAGAAGGAAAGAGAAGTGAAGAGAGGAGAGAGAAGAGGAGAGGAGAGGAGAGAGGAGAGAGAAGAGGAGAAGCGGGTGGGAAAGGGAAAGAGGGGAGGAAAGGACGTGAGGTCCGGTTTCGCTAGGGAAGGATGTGAGAAGAGTGAATGCTAGAAGCCTAGAGGAGAGAGGTGTTGAAATGTGGACAAGATTTGAAGACGAGAAAACTCGTGAGAAGACATGAACGTGAGGGGAGAGAAGGGACAAGAGAAAGGAGGCTGCGTCGAAAGAAGAAGAAGACAGGTCATGGCCAGGTGGAGAGAAGCCTAGAGAAGAGAGTTGAAGGCAACTTTAGAATGGAAGACAAAACTTAAGGGAATCAAAACAGGAGGGTAGAAAAAGAAGAAGAGAAAATCAACCATAATCGAAGGAGGAGGACGACGACGAGGAGGAGGAGGACGAGGAGGAGGAGGAGGACGACGAGGAGGAGGACAAGAGGAGAAGAAGAAGAAGAAGAAGAAGAAGAAGAAGAAGAAGAAGAAGAAGACAATCGAAGAAGAAGAAAAATGCGATGATGAAAAAGAAGAAAAAGAAGAAGACGAAGAAGATAGGACAGGACATTGCCAATTGGATACATTGCCGATTTGGTTCCTCTCCTCAGGTGCTAGTGGTGTCTGCTCTTACCAGCACCACTAGCACTGGAAGGGAGTTTATTCAAAAAAAAAAAAAAGAAAAAAAAAAAAAGGTTCTTCGACCTACCACTATGTTGGTCCACACTGTGCAGCAACTGGGTTAGCTTGTGCTGCCCTCTCTTCTTATAATAACAAAAAGCGTCTTCGCCGTGTTGTATTATTTTACTGTTTGATAATCATTATATAACTGCTCAGCGAACAAATGGCCCTACTGATTTACGTAGACGAACAACTACGCACATCCATGTACCTGGCTGACAGAGGAATGGTATCGCGAACAGCTATTAGTCGACGGGTAATGGTATCGTGAACAGCTATTAGTCGACAGGTAGGGGGTTCCAATCCTGTTCTCAATGCGATCATGTCCGCACTTACATCCCCCACCAAAGCACACTGCACTCTGCTGTACACAATAAATTCAATAATTCAATATGTTTGGTGCCAGACCGAGGCGGTTGTTGTCCTCTTCGTTGGTACCGAAGCGGTTGTTGTCCTCTTCTCACACTTGTGTCCTTTAAGGACGCAAGTACCTTTGGCGCGTGGGAAAACAGCGGGCCTCCGGTGGGCCACCGACCTTTTTGGAGGCCGAAACGAAACGACGGCCCCCAATCAGATTTATCAATGGCAGTCGTCGTCGGGCCCGGCCTCCGAATCTTTAGGAGTTTGGGAAAACAGCCAGTTTTCCCTATTTTCCCACGCGGGAAAGGTACTAGTGGACACAAGTGCATGTTCGACATCGGTGAAACTCCAACGAAACAGTTTGTTGTCACAGCCCCTCCCTCGGTTGTTGTCCTCTTCTCCCTCCCTCCCTCCCTCTCTGCCTACAGCTTACCGTAGGCAGCTGAGCTCTGTTTGACGATGTATATATCGCGGAGGGGGTCCTTAGGGACATCCTGTTAAAATTGGAACGATACAGAGAAGATTAGCAAGGCCGCTGCACAACCAAAAAGAAAAAAAAAGATTGTGGATGATGTGCACTGCTGCGAAATCTGTGTGCCCTGGATTACATTTTATCGAACGACTTGCCTCTTCGTTTTTTGTTAATTAAATAAATTATCCTAGAACAAAACTCGCTGGACCCGGTTTCCAGCAGGTGATGCTCCCCACCAAAATAGATGGAGCGGCCCGCTGACAAAGCCTCAATCCCGGTGGTTCTCTTACCACCACTGGGATAGAGGCCTTGCACAAGGGCCTTGGTAAAMAAAAAAAAAAAAAAAAAAAAAAAAAAACAAACAAACAAACAAACAAACAAACTTGAGTAAAACTACGTTGAAGTTTGAACTAACACAATTCATTTCTCGGCTTTTTTTTTTTGGGCTAATAAGTAAAGATCGAGTGACCCCAATGGGCCCAAATCTGAGTTTTCTTCTTCTCCTCTTTTTTTTTTGGTCTAATAAGTAAAGATCGAGTGTGGTATCTGTTCTGAATTTTCTGATCGTCAGTTCAATATCTGGGGAGGGGGGGGGGGAAGAGGAGAAGAAAAAGAAGGAAAAGAAGAAAACTCAGATTTGGGCCCATTGGGGTCAAATGACTTGGCTCATGTCAGGGAAATGGGACAAATGGCGCAGCATCCAAAAACGGGCCATCTGCAGGAGAAGACGATCTGGCAGACGCGACGAGGAGTGATCCTAACTCCAGCGAAGGGCCACCGCCTTCTAAACGCATCCGTCTGTTCATACCGGGCCAGTCATCGCTGTCTCAAGGAGCACAAGGGAGAAATGCAGGGGGCTCAGGAGCGGGAGACGGTGATAGAATGGCTAGCGGCAGCGTCGTTGAACCAGACCATACACGAGGACCGCATAGGGAGGAGAAGGGAAACAGTCATGATGTTCCAGAGCTCGCTGCAATGGATTCGCGTGGGAACGGCAATGGGCCCCTAAGGGGCATGGAGGAGATGGATAGGAGTCGTCCGATGGACACCGGGCCATCTTCTGAAGGTCTTGTTGACAGACCTGGTCCTTCAGGAAGATCATCATCAGCAGCAGCAGGAGCAGGCGCAGAAGGAGCAGGAGGAGAGAGAGGAGGAGGAGGAGGAGGAGGAGGAGGAGGAGGAGGAGGAGGAGGAGGAGGAGGTGGAAGGAGATGGCAGGCGTTTGACCAAAGCAATGGAGATGGAGCACTATGGGGAGGGCGAGACAGCAATCAAGGGAGTGATGAAGGGAGGGGAAATGAAGCTTTTGCTAGGGCAAGAGATCCAGAAAACGTGAATGATGATCCAAATGGTAGCGGGCTGACCCGTGAGCAATCCGGAATGGGAGTCGGGCCCAGTGATACTGGGACCGAGGAAAGGCGGACTCACGGAGACCGAGAGCGGGAAGAGGGTGTCTTGAGACGAGACGATGCTGCCAAGCACTCTAACACTTTGGTCATAGTGGATGATGATGATGATGATAATGACGGTCATCGTCATCTTGCTACACAGCGCAGACGAGGGAAAGAGCCCATGAATATTGACGATGATGATGATGATGATGATAATGAAGATCGGCTTGCTATGCGGCGCAAACCGAGAAAGCAGTTGCGGCATCTCTCAGCAGGTTCCGTCTCGATAGGGGAGCCTATTGACATTGACGATGACACTCAAATGAGCCCCCCCGCGAAGGCTTCCTTGAGGTTAGGTGGTGGTGGGACTTCTACGTCTGACCGACGGCCACGCCGTGTCATCCTTTCGAGCGACTCTGAAGGTGATGATGGCGATTAACAAACTTCATCAAATTTGTGTTTCTTGAACTTTCTTTGCTAATTGCGCTTGTCGCAATGGGTTGTCCATGGGTAGGAACCAGGGGTTAATCCGTAAGGCGCCTTTTTTTTCGGAGCAAGATCGTAAAGAGGAGATATGCTGGCTGCTTTTATATCACTCTCAAGCCACAAGTGGAGTTCTGCCTAAGGAAGCAATAGCAATAGTGCGCGGATGCTGCGCACAAAAGACCTGTGCATCCAACACTGCAGTTGGGCAAGTTCACAGCTCAGAGTGGGCAGGAGTGAATTAACATGAGGAGGATTTGGTAAAAGTCCGACTGTGGTCGGGGTTAGGTAGGCTTAGGCGGAGCGCCTCGCCCCCATCGCACCGACCCTGACCGCAGTGAAAGATGTGAGGGACGCTGGGCCAGGTTTCCGGCGCCCGCTGATGGGTACTAGAAACTCGAAAGTGACAAAAAAATTGAATCCGCAACCTGCGGCGGTGGTTGGCCTGTCTGTTTATCGACGAGTCGACGACCCTTTAATCGGCAATGCACAACAAAGAAATCCTCTTTCTTTTGTCAGCCACCTTTGTGGACTTCCAATCTATTGGCAAATGCCGTAACCGCTGAAAAGAGGACCATCTCAATCTATTGTCAAATGCCGTATTTGTGCCGTCAAACAGAGCTGAGCTGCCTACGGTAAACTGTAGGCAGAGAGGGAGGGAGAAGAGGACAACAACCGAGGGGGCACTGTGGACTTGCAGAAGCATGTTTGCACCATGATTTCAGCTGTTATGGCATTTGCCGATTGATTCAGATGGTCCTCTTTTCAGCAGTTACGGAATTAGTGCTTATCCAAGAGAGAAAGAGGAAAAACGAGGAGTTAAAAACTTCGTACTGACATTGTGTCGATGGATCCCGTTTTCGATCTGGAGAAAAACTTAACCATGTCAAGGTGAGGCATTCTCAATTGGGAGGAAAGTTTACCCATGTTTCCAGATCCGGGGCCCAACGAGTGACTCTGAAACTACTAAGCCAAGAAACTACCACCCCCAAGGGGACCAACCCAAAAGACGAAAACGAGGCGTGAAACTGACCTTAAGAGGCATCGGCAGCTTTATTGGAACAAGAGCGCATAGGTTGCATTATTTTCGTTCACAGCATGCGGGAGAGGGTGTTTCAGTGGGGTAAGGTCAGTTTGGTTCTGGGGAAGAGGAAGGGAGGGGGGAGGGGAGGGGGTTCAGTGAGGTAATGCCAATTTTAGGGGTCAAACTGGGTCAGGGAAGAG
>BFEA01000112.1:1506538-1525404 GCA_003427395.1 Chara braunii | reverse complement strand
CACACAAATCATCATCAGCTCTAATAACAAGACCGACAAAGAGGACCTCCCCCTCCTCCTCCTCCTCCTCCTCCTCATCATCATCATCACACAATCTTGTCTTTCCCCCTCCCCCCCCACCCTGCCTCCATCCACGTCAGGACTGCCACACACCCGGATCACCGTACGCGATTGCTCCCTACGCAGCAGCTTCGTCTTGTACTACTAAGCTCCTGTCGGGCCGCGGTCCTCCACAACAACTCCCCCTTCTACTTGCACGATCACCTCGATCCTCCTCCATCCCTCTCATCGCGATCGCGATCCCCGTCGCAATCCCGATCGCCATCGCCAGCAGGTTCAGATCCAGCACCACCTCCTCCTCCAGCAGCCTGCGCCTCTACCTCTCCCTCCGCCTCTACCTCCGCCTCCCCCTGCGCCTCCGCCTCCACCTCCGCCTCCGCCTCTACCTCCGCCTCCGCCTCCGCCTCCGCCTCTACCTCTGCTGCCGCGCGTTTGCGCAGAGGCACACACGTGTCCAACGCTCGTCGCCAGTCTCTGTACTCCATGTACTTCAACAGGATGTCGAACACTTGATTGACAGTCAGAACCCTAGAGGATGACAGCTTCATGTGCTCCGCGATGGGCAGCTTACACGTGGCGATTCCCTGTTCGACGGCCTTGTTGAGTGTGGCATGCTTACACCTATTCCGATCCACGATCCCGCCGATTATATAGACCTTGTCGGGATCCAGATCGTCGATCGTGTGCGGGGAATCGGCTGTCAAGTACACTAGATCCTCCAGCTTCCGCTCCTTGAAGACGTCGATGTACGGCCTTTGGTCTCTCGAAAGGGTCCAGTGTTCGAATCCCGTGATTTTCTGCAAATGCTCAAAAACCGGAGATTTGCATCCGGTCAGCCATAGCTGACAAGGCGCCGGAGATCGGATGTTGAGCGCATAGCAGTACATCACTTGCTGCGCTAAGCTCTTCAACTCATTAGGCGTCAAGTCGGAGGCGAACTCTAGATCGATCACCACTCTCTGCCCAGATTGATGGGCACGAAGGAGCCTCTCGCGGGAGTCGATCCGCTCTTGTCTCTTTCGTTCGCGCAACTCCATCTTCGACATCTTCAAAGCTTCTCTCGCTTCAGGTGACAAGGCCTCCATCTTCGCCTTGTACTCCTCTTGCCTCTTCTCCCTCAACACTTGCCTCTTTGCCTTCTCCGCCATCTTCTTCTGCCTGTGCTTCTCTCGCACCAACTCCCGCTTTTGCAATCGCTTCACTGCTGTTCTTGATAACGCCTTATCCTTATCCTTATCTTCTTCCAACTTATCTTCTTCCATCTTATCCCCAACCTTATCCTCCTCCTTATCCTCCATCTCATCATCGTCCACATTATCTCCCACCTTATCCTCAATCTTATCCTCAATCTTATCCTCAATCTTATCCTCAATCTTATCCTCAATCTTATTCTCCTCCTTAATATCTTCCACCTTATCCTCAATCGTATGCTCTATCTTATCCTCTAGCTTATCCTCCTCCTTATTATTCTCCTCCTCCTTGACCTTATCCTCAAGGTTATCCTCTTCTTCCATCTTATCCCCAACCTTATCCTCCTCCTTATCCTCCATCTCATCATCGTCCACTTTGTCTTCCACCTTATCCTCAATCTTGTCCTCCTCCTTCATATCTTCCACCTTATCTTCCGCCTTATCCCCAATCTTATCCTCCTCCTTATTATTCTCCTCCTCCTTGACCTTATCCTCAAGGTTATCCTCCTCCCTCTCCTCCATCTTACTAGTACTATTTTCCACCTGACCACCCTCCTTGTCCTCATTCGTATCTTCCACCT
Source organism: Chara braunii (assembly GCA_003427395.1). Taxonomy (NCBI): domain Eukaryota; kingdom Viridiplantae; phylum Streptophyta; class Charophyceae; order Charales; family Characeae; genus Chara; species Chara braunii. The sequence continues at coordinate 1,523,573 of BFEA01000112.1, read as the reverse complement.
TACCCTGGACCTTATCTTCGATCTTATCCTCAATCGTATCCTTCATCTTACCTACCGCTGGTGCTAGCTGTGGAGCAGCAGGAACAGCAGCGATGGCGGCGAACCCAGCTTGCTTATCCTCTCTATCCTCTCTCTCTTCTCTTCCCTGCCCCCCCTCTTCTCTCTCCTCGTCTCTCACTCTGTCTCTCTCTCCTCTGTCTCTCTCCACGGCTGCAGCAACGACGTCGTCATCGTCCTCCTTCGCTTTATCGCCCGCCATCAATTTTTGGTTGCCGCCAACATCGCCAAGCACCACCCCGCCGTGCCCAGTCTCGACAGCATCCGTAGGAGGAGCAGCCACGTCATCCTGAACATTCATTCATTCATTCGTCACAGTGATAACGATGTTATTTTTGTAGGCTATGGTGGGTGCGCAGAAGGAGCAGATGCATTTATCCATCTCCCTCCTCCCTTCTCCACCTCCTCTCTTCTCCCTCTTCTTCCTTCTCCCTCTTCTTCCTTCTCCCTCTTCTTCCTTCTCCCTCATCTTCCTTCTCCACCTCCTCTCTTCTCCCTCTTCTTCCTTCTCCCTCCTTCCTCCTCCCTCCTCCCTCCTCCCTTCCCCTTTCTTCTTCTTCATCAATCAATCAATCAATCAATCAATCAATCAATTCATCCGTCAATCTATCATCGTCGATCTCCCTCCTCCATTCTTCACTCTCCTTTTTCTCCATGTCCGTTCTTCTTCATCAACCAATCAATCAATCAATCAATCAACCAATCAATCAACCAATCAATCAATGGCCGATTTCAGATTGATTTTCTCCCTCATCCGTTCGTCCGATTTTTAGTCCCGCCTCCCACCAACACCGTTTATTTCCCACGACCACCACGTGGCCTGACCACGTGCCATGCACCAATCAATCCATCAATCAATCAATCAATCAATCAATCAATCAATCAATCAATCATTATTCAATACCCCTTCCTGTTGGTCCATCCACCCTAACAAGGCATAACTTCCTAATTGGCTGCAATGCGTCGAGATTCACTGCTCCAACCATGTTATTCCTCACTATCCATCATTACTATTAGCCATAGTGGACACGAGGCACGCATTCATCCATCATTAGTCATACTGTCCACGTGGCGTTCAATCCGTTATTTAGAGATAGTGAACACCTGGCACGTGTCTGCGCACGTGGGCGACACGTGGCAGGCATCCAATACGTCGACGACTCGTGGCAGCCATCCGATGATACGTGGATGACACGTGTCAGGCGTCTGGACACGCGGCAATCACCCATAAGTAGTCATAGTGGACACGTGGCATTCACTACGTTGTTTGGACGTGGTCGACGCGAAGGGTTTTTATCTTATTCCGTTTTTTTTTGTTTTTTTTTGTTTTTTTTTTTTTTGCTGGAAAACGACCTTCGATTCTAGCCAGGAAACGGGTTCTGCCGACTCTTGCGCCCCTCACAAAAAAAGGTAGGTGGTCACTTTTCCCTCGAGGGAGGAGGGAGGGAAAAGAGACCGAGAGGATTATAAACATATGACATTGATTCCTCGTCCTTCTTTTTTTTTTTTTACACCTTTCCCCCCCTCGAGGATTGGGCCCTAATGCAACATCTTTGCTTTTTTTCTTTTTTCTTTTTCTTTTTTGGTGCAAATGGGTGCTTTGTTTTGCCACTGCCCTTGCTATGCTCCTCCGCTCCCCCCCCCCCCCCGCACCCCCACCCGCATCTTGTTAAGAATTTGTCTTTGTTTTTTTTTCTGTGCATTTGTAAAACGAGTCTGAAAGGCAAAAACGGCGCTCGTTTTCAGGCTCGCTCACCTGCTCCTCCTCCTTTTTCTTGCTTCGCTCCCCTCTCCTCCCCTCTCTCTTCCCCTCTCTCTGCCCCCCATGCTAATTGGAACCTTCTCTAATCAACTCACCTATCAGAGAGTTTTGCATTGGCAAAAACTATTCGCACGTAAATAAAGAAAAACAGACCCCTTCCCCCCCCCCCTTTTTTTTTTTTTTGTGAACGAACAAAGCTCCAATCTGATCGAAGGGAGCAGCACCGGCTCCGTAGGCCTTCGCAGTACCAGATATGGACCAGGGAACGAGCCTTTTTTTTTTTTTTCCTCCTTTCCCCCTGCCAGTGCGAGGCGGGGAAGGGGATATATATATACTGTCTCTTATACACATCTAGATGTGTATAAGAGACAGATATGGACCAGGGAACGAGCCTTTTTTTTTTTTTTCCTCCTTTCCCCCTGCCAGTGCGAGGCGGGGAAGGGGATATATATATATATATATATATATATATATATATATATATATATATATATATATCGTCAAATAGAACTGCCCAAATAGAACTGCCCGGTAAACCGTAGGCAGAGAGGGAGAAGAGGACAACAAACGAGGGGCTGTGACAAACTGTTTCGTATATATATATATATTGCGCTCTGATATTCATGTGATGATATATATTGTCACATGATATCAGAGCGCCAATGAACAGATGCAAGTAATCCCGAACGAACAAAAAAAGGTACCTAAAAGACTGAATAAAAAAGTAACAATGTTTAGAAAGAAGGTCCAAGAATTTTATATCTATATGTTTGTGACGATATATAGTTATATATAGATATATATATCTGCCTACGGTTTACCGGGCAGTTCTGTTTGTGACGATCTATTTGACGATATATATATATATAGTCAAACAGAGCTGCCTACGGTAAACCGTAGGCAGAGAGGGAGGGAGAAGGAGAAGAGGACAACAAACGAGGGAGGAGCTGTGACAAACTGTTTCGTCGGAGTTTCACCTACCTACTCATCAGGAGGCTGAACCCTCAACAGTCTGCAGAGCCCCCTAACTGATCTGATTACACTGTGAGTGATCCACCTTAACCCCGGCTGTGGTTAAGCATCAACGACTGCCCGACAACTGATACCCCTCTGAGGAGGTGGGGACCACCAACCACTGCCCTCAAGCAAGGTAAAATATATTGTCACATGATATCAGAGGCCTAAGCGAAAAAACCAAAAAAACAAAAAAATCTTAAATTCGTTTTTAATCTTCTTCCTTACAACTCCCCCTGTTCAGAAACTCTTGCGTACAAGGCCGCCCACGTGGATGTAGGTTGAGCGGCGGCTGCCCCCACCCCCGTGTGTCATATCGACCCACTTGCACACAGCCAAAAGGCAAAGAGGCAAAGAAGAGAGGAAGGGAACAGCCAAATGAAACAAATAGAACAGAGGAAAACAAGACAGATCCCAGATGACAAGTCCCACATGCAAGCACCGCCCGCTCCGTCAAAGGCCAAACAACGGGACAAGACCACCCAGGACAAGACATAAAAACGCGACGATCCACAGTGTGACAACCAAGAAAAAAAGAGAAGACAATCCTGGATGACGATTCCCACATACAGGCACCGCCCCGCCTCTCAAAGGGCCGAACAACGGGAAACAACCAACCAGGATGCCAAAAACCCGAATCGCTGGTCCCACATGAAAGCACAGCCACGCCCATAAGATAGACCGAACAACGGGACCAAACCAACCGAGGTACAGACAAAATCAGCAAAACAAAAAGGCTCCAATCCACAATAATAATTCTCACAATGTGTACAAATTTAAAATGAAATGCAGCAGAATTAATCCCCAGAAAAATGCATTTTGCTACAATTCGCCGTCCTTTTCATCCATTTTCGTGCTTACATGTCCCATTTTTTTGTTCTTTTTTTTTTCCCAAAAAAACTGAAACAATGGGACCATTTCTCGATTTATGACACGTGTCATCCTTGCGCAGGGGCCATGCTACTAGTCTTGTCTTCTTCGTAAAAAAAAAAAAAAANNNNGGGGGGGGGGAAGAGGGGGGGCAAGAACAATTTCTCGAGTTATGCGTGTCTTCCTTGCTCGGGGCCTTGCTCTTGCTAATTATAATTTATAACCTTCTCTCTCTGTATCGTTCCAAATTCCAATTTCCAATTTTAATGGACGTTGCGCAGCGAAGGACGTCCCTTCTTTTTTTTTTTTCCGCATTTCTCGAGACGCGAAAAATCTTTACCATTTTTTGGCAATCGATGCGTATTTTAGTTTTTTTTTTCGCATTTTTTTAATCGGCAATACCATAGTCCGTGTAAAATTTGAGCAAAAAAAAAATTCAAAATGTAGTCCTCCCGGACATCCGTTAGAATTGGACGGATACCCAAAAAAAAAAAAAAAAAAAAAAAAAAGGACGGATACAGAGAAGGGTAAATTAGCAAATGGCGACTGCGAATGGAAAGCACGCAGCATAAATCGAGAAATGGTACAAAATGAAATTCAGATAATTTTAAAAATTTTGCTTAGTAAATAATACTATAAGGGCGTCTTACTAGTAATAAAAATAAAATTAAAAATAATATGAATAAAATTTAAAGTAGTAATAATATCATTAAATACTTTCTTCGTTTTTTGTTTTCTTTTGAACAGAGATTACCTCGAGCATTCGCCGCATGGTCTCCGCAATCTCTTCCTTCACCTGGAGCAGAGTTGCCTCCCGCTTTTTCGAATTTCCCGCCATCGCCAGAATCTCAAGCTGATATCACGTGGTGGTCCCCACGTCACGCCACGTGGTCGTGCCCACGCCACGCCACGTGTCAAGCCGAGTAGATGTCAGCAGCTAACAGCGAGAACTATACCTTAGCTAGGCGAATTTAACCAAGGGTTTCAGCACCCCAACCAGACCCCTGTAAATAACCAGACCCCTGTAAATAACGGCACCTAAACCGAACCAGAACCATGAGTTTAAACACCCAGAGCGGAACCTATAACCGCAGCTAAACCCTTACCCAAGCTTAACGCCTACCCACACAGGAAGGTAGGGCCTCGCTCCACTACTCACCAAAAATGAGCAAAAACGAGAACGAATCTTTCGCTAGAACATGGAACGATGCACCGCCATAATTTTTGTCTTTTTCTGTATATGGTGAGTACTTGAGCCAAATAATAGCCCTACAGCCATTCCGGCCCACTAAAGCCGCCGTCGCGAAAGCTGTATGTAGACCAATGATCAGGTCTATAGCCGTATATAGACCACTTTGCAGGACAGACACAGGCAGCTATAACGAGCACGCCCTTTTTTTTTTTCTTTTTTTTTTTCTCCTCTCAATTTCACCTCACAATACCCCCTACCTACCACTAATCCTAATTAATTGTTGGCATACAGGGAACCAGCCAGAAGGTAGGCATACCAGAAGGTAGGCATACAGGTATATGAAGGCCCAGAACCGTGTTCACGAGACCTGCAGGTGGTCGGCATAATAGCATCCCCCCCTCCCCTCAGGTGGTGGTCCTACGAACATCAGCAGCCTCTGCTCAATGCCGATCGGGGGCTCCAGTGGTCTATCTCTAGGTGGCGGGCGCCAAGCATGCCCCGGAAGGTACATGAGGCTAATGGGGATTGAACCCAGGATCTCCTGAATGCCACTTGCATGGCTTACCAATTGAGTTAGGCCGCTGGATGAACACGCCCTTCTTTTTTTCTTTTTTTTTTTAAATGTGGCCCGATGGACCACGGATCAGATATGAAACTGATCAGAACAGATACTACACTTGATCTTAGCCAAAAGGCCGAGAAAGGTATAGCACGCCCTTCCGACCTGCCCGAACCCGGATTCTTTTTCTTCCCTCTGTTTTTTTTTCAGAAAGGGTGACAGCCGTGAGATATCATCGTGAAACTGACCGGTCCCACTAGCAAAGCCGTAGGTAAAAGATTCAGGCAGTTGGTTCATCTGGGCCCAGGTCCCACTAGCAAAGCCTATCGGATTGAATGCCTGAATATGGATCTGTTTGTGGAAGGGGTGCAGAAAATCAAGATTGGACTGCTTTTCTGCATGTCTGCTTAAAAGACACCCAGATTCGGGAGCTTAATCCTATCGTTTTGGCTAGGGGGACCTCGTCCCTGTTTCCGTCTGGATTCGAACTCACATCTGCAATTGAACTGCTTATGGGTGTACCAACTGCGCTAAGCCCATTGATGAAGCCGAGATTCTCCTTTCCTTCTTTTCAGCAATTTACAAGGCTTACATCTGGGGCTCGGACCGATTAACACCTATGCTCTGTGGTTTTCGATCACGTGCGGCCCTCCGTGACAAACAAACGTCAATCGTTGATCTATGTCCATATAGACTGCTAGTGTCACTTGTCTTCCTTTTGGTGGAGGTAGCTGCCCATAGGCCAGTAGAAAATTTTTAAATTTATTTGTTGGCCATTTAGTTGGCCACTTTGCATTGGCAGGAAGCTTCAATTCTATGGTTTTTTTTAGAGTGGGGGGGGGGAGGGTGTTTTTGAAGCTTCGCGCCGTGATTATTTTATGTGCAGAAGTAGAGAATATTGAGATTTCCGTGGAAGACTGTGAACAGGCCAGCCGGAAGATTGCATGCAGATGTACCGCCAACTGTGGATGCACAGCCTGCACTGTCACGATGTCTATGTCAGGGCCCAATTTTTTTTTGTGGGGGGGTCCTTTTTTTTTTCTTTTTTTTGTTTTTAAACCACCAGTACTTGGCCCATACATCGGCCGCGGCCCCTTAGCGTTAACGCTACGGGTTTTCCGGGCTTCGGGGAAGGCCCGGTAGTGCTATGGAGGAAGAAGTCATTGGGCCCAAGGAAAATCGCAAATGGAATGCAGTCTGTCCCCTTGGTTTAGACCGTGCGTGTGGAAACAATGCACAGACGCAGTATAGGCCATTTCAAAAAAAAACAAAAAATGAAAAATGAAAACGAGACAAGTGCATGAAAAAAAAAAGAAGAAAAAAAAAACAAAGTCGTACCCGCCACTTGGCGGCCAAACGGAGTGAGATAACGCCCTTGAGTGTTGCCAGTGTGGCCAGAGCGCCGCCTCTCACGGCGGGCAGGCGGGCAGACGAAGGGCCAGCTCGGCTGGGTCTCTCTACACTACTACAGGACTGCTAAAAAACCGAAAATGTATCTTTCCATGTTCCATAGGAGGATTCGGTCTCATGCCTTCACGTTTGGAGAGTTGCCACAGAGCTCTTCCTTCTGCCCGCCGTGGGAGGCGGGCCTCTGACAGCGCTGAGAGCGCTTTGAATCCTTTTTGCCCTTTTCAGTCTTTTTTTTCCTTTGTCTCTGGAAGAAGAATTGGTCTGACTTGTGCATAGAGATACATTTCCATGTTTTTTGTCTTTTCGTTTACTTTTTTGACTGAATCCTCCCCTACAACATGGAAAGATACATGTGGGGAGACTGAATCATCTGCTGGAACGTGGAAAGAGGTTCACCGCCATTTTTATTTTTATTTTTATTTTCTGCCATATTTTTGTCTTCACGGGGAGCACATCAGAAAAGCTCTTCCTTCTGCCCGCCGTGAGGGGCGGGCCTCTGACAGAGCTGAGAGCACCCTTCTTGCCTTTTTTAGTTGTTTTTTTTCTTTTTGGCAGAAGTTAGTTGGCCGTTTCTCACTTGTGGCCGGCGTGGGCTAATGTACGAGTGAAAACAGCTACCCCGTTTCGTACCAGCTGCTGGTCGCAGGTCCAGCACAAGGGGCGGTACCTGTGCCAACCACAAAATGCCCCCTACCGGTTCCCGCCCCTTCCAGGCTCGGCAAAGCTTGGCGTGCAGGGCATATTTAGGCTCGGCATCAATAGCTGGGCCAAGTACTGGTGGTTTAAAGGGCCCAGTGCCCAAGGCTGATATTACAAATGAGAAGATTGAGGCCGGGGTCCTCACAGTCTACCCGGAGTGACCGAGCCAAACTTGCTGAGAACAGGGCTCAGCGTCCCTCATATCATGATAATAATGATGATGATGATGATGATGAACTTCTACTGATTCTATGTAAACTATGATCATACTAATGATGATGATGCCTTTTTTTACAATGAAATAAGTGATCCAAGTGAACCAAATCTGCTGCGAATCAGACAGCTTCCCCCAAGGGTATTACTACTGAACTAGCTTTGTGCCTCTTTGTGCCTCTTCACCCAATCTGGGCGCCAGAAAGTCTTAAATACCAAGCACATAACCAAAATCTTAACCATAAAAGGTTGAGAGGAAAGAACCCCATACTCCTACCTCTTGCCTCTGTCCTATCCATACCACGCAGAGGGCACAAAACAGTGACCCGAAGGGGGGAAGAAATCAGGGAATTCAGAATCAGGGAAATCAGGGAATAGCAAGATCAACAGTACTCCAGTCGTTGAAGACCAACCGGTATTTCCTTTGGAAGGGCTCTTGTGAGTTGTCATGTGCACCTTCCCACATTACTTCCCCCAACCACCCCCCCGGTCTCCCCCAAGCCAACTTTTGTTGAACTGTTTGATGTGGTGCCAGATCTCATTTTGTAAGGATAAATGTTGGATTTTCTCTCTTAAATATTCTCATTTAATGGACAATTCTGTTTGAATGTGCTGTTTAATAGTATCAGTAAAGTCAAGGTCATCCAGCCGCGCACCTTCCATTTCATAGCTACACCATCTTGTCCAGATTGCCCAAATGATCGCCCTCCTACCAATTATGAATAGGTTAGTTGTGAATTCATCCCCTTGACCCGGAAGCCAGGTTTCCAAAAGGAGGGTTTTCCATTCCCAGGGCCGGGGCAAAGTGGTACCCAGTTAATTCCAGATCCTATCCCACCATCTCCAAAGCCAGACCGACCCTGGGCGTTGGAGGAAAATATGCTCAATTGTTTCAGGAATGAGCTTGGAAGGAAAGGCTGATTTACAAAACTTACACCATGGATGAGCTATACCTCTTTGCTCTAACGAAGTTTTGTCAATAATCCAGTCATTCGCAGGCAGACATTTGTTAACTATTTGCCATTGTAAGGAGGCTACCTTAGATGGCTTAACTTTACATGTTTGGAACCACTTAATCCCTCTCAATTCATCGTTACTGATGTTGAGATTCTTAAGCCATCGATCCTCAATGCAATCTTTTAAATTAACCCTGGGGCGGAGCATTCTGTAAGAGGCCTTAACTGAGAGAGTGTGTAAGGTCCTAGGATGAAAATGCCCCTGTTTTCCTAAGGAGGACCAAGTCCAGTTTTGTGGATCAAAGGGGAGGTGAGAGATTGGCATTTCTGGACTAACGAAAATTCACTTTTTTTTAACTTTTAACACTCTAATCCGAAAGAGTTGGTCAGTCGTACACCATCTTATATCATTCTGTGCTTTGGGATAGAGAACTCCATCATCTTGAACATTTGAGATGGATATGAGAATTTCCTCCGAATTATGAATTTCGATTATGTTCCTTACTATCCTTTTTGGTTTCCGATTGCCACCCAGTCACCCTCGAGAAGCTTAGGACCTTTTCTTAAGATTCTGATCCAATCCAAGGGGATTATATCAATTACTTTATTTAGGGACACACTTGGATGGTGACAGTACCTCAAGTGATCCTTAAGGTCTGAGGGAGAACACCAATCTCTAATCGCGTAGTTCCATAAGTCTTTAACACGCATAACCCCTCTTCTAATTCACCCCTTCGAAGGGGCATCCATGCAATGAAGGATACATCCTTGAGCATCTCTGATAAACGTATTATTAAATAAGGGTTGTTGGCAAACCTCCTCCCATCTCGTCGGGGTACTTTATTTGGAAGGGGCAGCCTCCTCCAGTTCTTCATTAATGCAAACCAAAAGGGGTCCCTGCAGAGGTCTCTCATTGCTGCTTGTCTATCTGAGAGTTTCAAATGATGTGGTTCCTTCGGGGATCCTCTGGGTAGAGTCCAAGAAAGATTTTCAAGCCACATAAGAGGGTCTGCCTCAGCAAGAGCGGGAGGGGATAACCTTCTGATCTTCTCATAGGCGAGGAGACTCCAAGGAGTGATGGGGTTAAAGATGAGATGTTTAATCCATTGTAAAGAGAGAGCCACGACTTGGGTTTGGGGGTCAATGATCTCAAGGCCCCCTTTGGATTTAGGTTGGATTATAGAGAGTCAAGCAACTCTGCTGATAACATTTTTCCGTTCATGATTTCCTCGCCACAAGAAAGTTGCTAACTGTCGTTGAATTAACTTGAGCGTAACTCTTTCTAAGGCTTAAATTGAAGATTTATACCGATGGAAACCAATGTAATGTTATTAATTACCAAGGTTCTGCCAAATAAGGATGTGTGTTTGTCCTTCCACAAGTCTAGTTTCAACTTGGCTTGTTGCATAATTTCTTCATTGTTGGTTATAGGTTTGCCTGTGACTAAAAGATACACTCCCAAAACTCTAATTGGTTCATTAGGATGAGTCCACTTAATGCGAGGATATTCGGGGGGTCTCACACCTTCATAGTGAATCCACCATCTAAGTGTTTTATTACCCCAATTAACTTTCATATCAGAGAGTTTGCAGAATCTATCCATTCATCTTTAATAGCCTCCAAATTCGTATGTGATGCATCAACCATAAGAGAGAGATCGTATGCAAAGAGAGAGCATACTGGGACAATTTCCTCTGGGATAGAGGAAACCTGAATATGTCTAATGTCTTTGTGATGTCTTAAGTTAGTTGCTAAGGCTTCCATAATGATCAAAAAGAGGAGGGGAGCGATTGGGTCACCTTGTTTCACTGAACTCTGAAGTGTAATCCGAGGTGCCACATTTCCATTAACCATTATCCTCATTGTGGCATTCCTGTGCAAATTTTGGATCCATCTCCTGAAATGTGGGCCAAAATTAAATTTCTTTAGGCATTTATTTAGGAAAAAACAGTCAACATAATCATAGGCTTTCTCAAAATCAATAAAAATGAAGGTTGCATTGTCTCCTCGTTTTTCACTTTTGCTCTCTCTCCTTTGTCTCTCTTTCATCTGTTTCTCTCCACAGCTGCAGCAACGACGTCGTTATTGTCCTCCTTCGCTTTATCGCCCGCCATCAATTTTTTTTTGTCGTTAACATCGCCAAGCACCACCCCGCCATGCCTAGTCTCGACAATATCCGTAGTAGGTGCGGTCACGTCATCCTGAACATTCATTTATTCGTTAAAGTGATAACGATGTTATTGTTGTAAGCTATGAAACAACTTTTTTGTCAAAACGGACACATTATATTTTTTAAACGAAATTAAAATTGAGTTTTTGGGACAAAATCCAATCCAAAATTTTGGCTCCCGGACCCCCTCGATGTACCTAGTCTCAAACTGCAACCATATACATCTAGGGGGTCCGGTGTTCTAAAACTCAATTTTAATTTCGTTCAAAAAATACAATATGTTCCTTTTGACAAAATGGTTGTTATGGTGGGTGCGCAGAAGGAGCAGATGCATTTATCCATCTCCCTCCTCCCTTCTCCACCTCCTATTTTTTCCCTTTGCTTCCTTCTCCCTCCCCCTTTCTCCACTCCTCTCTTTTCCCGCTTCTTCCTTCTCCCTCCTCCCTCCTCCCTCCTCCCTTCCCCTTTCTTTTTTTTCATCATCAATTAATTAATCAATCAATCAATCAATTCATCCGTCAATCTATCATCGATCTCCCTCCTCCATTCTTCACTCTACTTTTTCTCCATTCTCCATTTTTCATCAATCAATCAATCAATTAATCAATGGTCGATTTCAGATTGATTTTCTCACTCATCCGTTTGTCCGATTTTTAGTCTCGCCTCCCACCAACAATGTTGATTGCCCACGATCAACACGTGACCTGACCACGTGCCATGCACCAATCAGTCAATCAATCAATCAATCAATCAATATTGAATACCCCTTCCTATTGGTCCATCCACTCTAACTAAGCATAACTTTCTAATTGGTTGCAATGCATTGATATCCACTGCTCCAACAATGTCATTCCATCATTACTATTGCCCATAGTGGACACGAGGCACACATTCATCCATCATTAGTTATACCGTCCACGTGGCGTTCAATCCGTTATTTAAAGATAGTTGACATCTGGCATGCGTCTGCACACGTTTGCACACGTCTGCTAACCGTCTGGATTCGAACTCACGTCTGCAATTCAACTGCTTATGGGTGTACTAATTGCGCTAAGCCCATTGATCGAGCCTGGATTCTCCGTTCCTGACCGTCCTTTCCTTTTTTTTTTCCTTCCTTTTTTCATAATTTTATGCCCAAGGCTTACAAGGCTTACATCTGAGGCTCAGACCAACTAGGTCCGATTTACACCTGTGATCTGTGGTTTTCGATCACGTGCGCTAAGCCCATTGATCGATGTCCGTATCGACTACTAGTGTTCGATTGTCTTTGTTTTCATGGAGGTAGCTGACCATAGGCCAGTAAATTTTTTATTTTTTTTATTATTTGTTGGTCATTTAGTTGGCCACTTTGTGTTGGCAGGAAACTTCAATTCTATGTTTTTTGTTTTTTTGGGGGGAGGTGATTTCGAAGCTTTGCGCCGTGATTTTTTTATGTGCAGAAATAAAAAATATTGAGATTTCCGTGGAAGATTGCGAGACTACGAACAGGCCAGCGGAAAGGTCGCATATAGATGTACCGCGAAGTATGGATGCACGACATGTATTATCATGATGTCTATGTCAGGCCCCGTGACTTTTTTTTTTTTTTTCCTTTTATTTGCATTCATGTAAATAAAAAATAACATTGTTTATGCGCTTTTAAATGAGAAAAGAATGCCACACACCGTTTTAAACAATGCTATTCGGTCTGAGTCCCTGATCTTTAATATATAAGTCAGTGGGTTTTTTTTTTTTTTTTTTTTTTTTTTTTTTTTTTTTTTTAAGGGAAAAAAGACTTACATCAATCAAATACGAACGGGGGTTGCTGACGAAAGGACCAGATGGGCACTTGAGTGCGGGTGCTACGGCCGGCGGCTGGCGCTCGGCGCTCGGTCCCAACGCTGCTTACCCGATGGTAGGCTCATTCAGCGGTTCGCATTTTCGGCGTGAAAGTGACAACGTGTGTGATATCTCCGTTTCTTGGTGATGACGAAAAACTGTGGCTGAGTGTGTTACCATAGTTGATGGTATCAGTGGGTAGCATTATCGCCGAGCGTCCGCCTGTCCCGATGGTGCTGCATAAGTTGTCAACAGTGTGTGCAACCTTGTAAGCTGCAGTTTCTCTTAGGTATGTATTACGTGTGGGTAAGATGGAGCCAGAAGGCACCCCTTAGGGAGATGGAGATTTTAGGATACAAGTTCAGGGTGATTACCAGGTAGAAGAGGAAAGGGTTAAAAAAATGATTTGTGCCTCCTACGAGGAAGGTTTTCTCCCCACAAACATTGACTGGGGAAGATGGAAGTCAATTGTAGGGAAGTCGACTTGGTGTTGAATAAGACTATTGATGGAATTAAAATCAAATGGCTAAAACAGAGGACCGTGACAGTGGTTGAGCGGGTCGGTGCTCGTTTCTACCAAAGAAAGTGGAGGAGGTTGTAATTGAAGCGTACCAGGACGACTTGGTTAGAGATGACATTTTTGGACGGAGGATAAAGGTAGAGAGCCCCCCAATGTTGTCTCTTACATCCCTAGATCCCAGGAAATCACCCACTGGATGTTGGCCAAGCGAATGGACTTCATCGATTTTGTGCAAGTTACTTACCGTATAAAATGCAAGCCTTGGATGACTCGAGCGAAAGTGAGAGACTGGAGGAAGACAATCGACGAGAATATTTTATGGGTAGTTGCGGTCGGAGTTCCTTTAGATGAAATGGTGTTTCTGTGCCAACACGTCGATAGGGCTATCGACAGAATTTTGGACGCTCGTCTTCCGCAGTCCGATGACTCGGACCCGAAGTTGGTCGACCTCAGGTTTGACCTCGATCCTGGCGTGAAAACCAAAATGAAGGACAAAATCATTGTCCAAATACTTCAAGGAGACCTTGTGTTTCTGCGCCAACATGGCGAGAGGGTTATCGATAAAATTGTGAAAGTTCATCTTTTGGAGTCCGACAACTTGGACCCGACGTTGGTCAACCCCAAATGATGCAATCGGCGCAACCAAGAGGAGTCTTCAACATCAGCTCCTCGTGTACCGGTGGCATTTGGATCAGGTGGCAATCCAAGACCCTCCTACAGGGCTCAATGCAAGCGCCAGGGATGCAGCCTCAGCAACGACCCCCCTTGGTTCAGCGGTACCTGCTGCCTCCAGTCAACCAGGTGCTGACTCAACTTTACGGTCCAACCCTACCTTCTCCCTAACAGTGGGGAAGGGAGGTTGACTGTAGGTTGGGTTCATGTCGGCCAACCTGGCGGCATATGCGCTTCATAACCCCATGGCCTTTCAGGCCCGGGCCGCTCATCTTCAAGGAGACCTTGTGTTTCTGCGCAAACATGGCGAGAGGGTTATCGATAAAATTGTGAAAGTTCATCTTTTGGAGTCCGACGACTTGGACCCGACGTTGGTCAACCCCAGGTTTGACCTCGATCCTGGCGCGAGAACCAACATGAAGGACAAAATCACCGTCCAAACACTTCAAGAGACCTTGTCGAAGTTTGCACGACATCGGCAAAATCGGAGTGGTGTCGGCTATGTCGCACCTTCTTCCACACCGAAGATACATGCAAATGATGCAATCGGCGCAACCAAGGGGAATCTTCAACATCAGCTCCTCGTGTACCGGTGGCATCTGGATCAGGTGGCAATCCAAGACCCTCCTACAGGGCTCAATGCGAGCGCCAGGGATGCAGGCTCAACAACGCCCCCCCCTGGTTCAGCGGTACCTGCTGCCTCCACTCAACCAAGTGTTGACTCAACTTTACGGTCCAACCCTACCTTCTCCCTAACAGTGGGGATGGGAGGCTGACTGCAGGTTGGGTTCATGCCGGCCAACCTGGCGGCACATGCGCTTCATAACCCCATGGCCTTTCAGGCCAGGGCCGCTCATCTTCAAAGTATTCGACCGGATCGCAGGCTGGGTTCATGCCAGCCAACCTAGTGGCACATGCTTCATAACCCCATGGCCTTTCAGGTGTGGGCCGCTCATCTTTAAAGTATTATGCCACATCCGTTCGTTATGTAACAAAATTAAGGTCAAGCGGGACAATTATTATCCGACAACCCTTCATATGTAAATTTGCACGCCTTCACTCCCTAGAATCTACATATAACATACAGTTAGATACATATATATGCGCACACTTATATGAATGTAGGCTGCCGCTGCCACTCGCGTAAAACGCTTAGTTAACCAATAGTTCAAAATTAAAATAAACCACAAACCACTAAAATTGTTGACCCCCTCCCCCCCCCCTTCGCTCGCCGTGCACCTACACCCCCCTAACCAAAAACATAACCCCCTCCTTCTACACATGTGGACACAAGAGCTGGAACCCCCCATATTAAAACACACTGCCCCAACAAAAAGACAAAAAAGACAGAAAACAGAGATCCAAAAAGAACATCACGTACATCGTAGAATACACAAACTGACAAATCAACCATCCCCTAACCCACAGCCCGCCACAAGCTGTTCTAAAACACTGAGGTCGCAAACGGCCCTTTTTGTTCTCCCCCCGAAAAAAAACGCTACGATATGCCAAGAGGACACCTCACTGCCTACACTAGCCTACAAAAACTTGCACAAAACCAAACGAACAATGCTTATGCCACACCACTTGTACATGGACAGATGCACAAGCAGCAATACACTGAAAAACATGCAAAAATCCCCCCACGTAACGTACGCGGATCCTGATATCCCACTATCACAAGACCACTACACTTCATCAAACCCCTGCCGAGCAAAGCTATTGCGACATATAGAAGCTAGCACCGTCGTTTTGTGTTACCCCCACTCCACCTAGACGGGACCTCATGGCAATATGGAAATTTGTTCCTCCCCCATCCCCACCTTGTCCGAGATACCTCACCACCCCTAATCCCACTGCCCCATTCCAAACCTCCCCAGAAACACGCACAATACCCCTACCCGTACTCCAATTGTGCTTTGCCCCCCTTCTGCTCCTTCCTACCTTAGTCACACGCCACTGCTACCACCGCCACAATGCGCATCATACTGCTCTTTTTAAGTGTTAGCCAATCGGTGCCTGGACATCTCCACTCAACACCACTCACTGTTGGCGACAACTGCCGTCCTTGTTGTACCTCATCTCTCTCCCCCTGTATCTCCTCAGACTCGGTACTATGGGTGAAGCTTCTCCACCCCCCATAGCTACCTGAGATAGGAGAATGCCTCTCTTCGTCCCTACCAGCTGCTAATACTCCACTACGGTGGACAAACGGAGCTGCAACAAGCTGTGAAGCCCGACACTGCGACCACATTAGGTGATCTCTACCAAGAGATCGTGGTCAGAGATGGCGGCCATGGATGAGTTTCTCGCCGAGGCCGACGCCAATGAGCACATGGTAAGTCCTCCCTGGTGCCCCCACTGCTCGAACCCCTACCACAATACCCTGTCACTACCTAAATCTGGGAGCCAGAGGTTTCTCATTCTCTAATGAGTCGGGACTGGCGCAAGCGGCGAAAAACGCTTTAGGGGATGCACCACCCCTCCTCCACTAGCAATGAAGCTAGTGTATGATGGCAGTGACCATCATGCTCCACCTTCCTTCCTCTTTCCTCTCTCTACATGCTTTCTATTGTGCCACCCACCCGGCATCTGTAAGGATCTTGGCTACGACACCATGGCTGTTTCTACTCTGGCTAGTAGATTGATGGTTTACCAAAGCATATGGAGGTTCCTAATAATTGGGTTGCTATAGTTGCTTGTTGCACATCTTGCACACATACACACACACATGCACGCATACACACACACACTACAAAACACACACACACACACACACACACACACACACACACACACACACACACACACACACACACACACTACAAAACACACACTCGCACACTTTTTTCTTTTCACTTTTTTTTCTTCTTCAATTGATTGATTGATTGATTGTTAGGGGAGGGGTCAACCCCCCGCCCCCGCACACGCATAGACACGCACACAATCAAAAAGAAAATACTTTTTTTTTTTTTTGCAGTTTTTTTTTTTACATACAAAAAATAAGCGGTTTGGGGGAAAAAAAAGGGTTCTGGGGTTCGAGAAACCCTACATCCTATATATATATATATATATATATATATATATATATATATATATATATATATATATATATATCGTCAC
>BFEA01000112.1:1492461-1506388 GCA_003427395.1 Chara braunii | reverse complement strand
CCGTAGGCAGAGAGAGAGAAGAGGACAACAAACGAGGGGAATATATATATATATATACAGTTTGTCACAGCCCCTCGTTTGTTGTCCTCTTCTCCCTCTCTGCCTACGGTTTACCGGGCAGTTCTATTTGACGATATATATATATATTCCACCCATTTTTTCAGCAGGGAAAAATCCCCGGAGTCCCCCGTTCGTGGTCCATCCAGAGTGGTTCGCGGCCGTGGCCGAGATCTCAGTCGCCGGCTGGGATCGACCCCGCGGCCGCGACCGAGGGTGAGAAATAGATGGGTGTTCTTGGATTGATGATTGATCTTGATCTGGTGGAACCCTACAGACACGTGCACGAGGATGATCCAGGATATACCTGGCTTTCAAACTTTCGTGAATGGATTGAAACTATTCAAATAAAATTGGATTTTTTTCTTGTTTCCCCTTCATCGTCGCATGCAACAATACAAGTAGAGGGGTCATCTCATCCCCTATCAGCCCATAAACCGGTAATTGCGTCCTTTTACTCCAACAAACCTGGAAGAGGTCCAGGGTATTTTAGGGTTAACACACAAATTTTGGACGACCCAGGAATCGTAGATTGGATTAAGCGATTATGGGAGGACTGAAAGCAGAACGTGGTGGTGGTACTCTAGCTCTTGCATTTCCAGAAAGCACATAAATATCTTTTCTCGGATATTCGCTGTTAGAAAAAAAAATTGGGAGATGGAGCTGATTAGGAAAATTCAACATGTAGAACTTTGAATGAGGATGCACCCCATTTCAACTTGGTATGGGGCCCAATCAGAGCCCAACACCTAGCCGAATGGGATGTGCTGCAACAACCACAATCCGATGCATAGGCCAAACGACTGAAAGTAAAAGGCATCATTGTGTATGATCGCGTGTCAAGGGAGTCATTTCAAAGACTTTCTCTGGAAAGACTTACTCATTCGTTTAGCGAACTTTCACCCCCATTTCATCATTCTCTTCCAGCAGCCCGCGAACAGGCTTTATTGTGCCTTTATGCGTCCTTGTATTATCAAGACACTCTTACTCCCCACAAAGGGGACAGCCCGAGAGACTATGGGCTCCCAGTGAAATTTTACCGATGAATTTGGGATTCGATTAAGGACGAGTTTGTAGAGATCTACAATAATGTTTTAATCGGTCAGAGACTTTTAGAAGCGATGAGGAATGATATCATCTCCCTGTTTTACAAGAAGGGTGATCGCACCAAGATTCGTAATTGGCACCCTATTTCTGTTTTAAATTTATCTTCTAAGCTACTTGCTAAAATTCTGGCCAGACGCTTAGGTTGGTAGTTTCCTGGTCTGTTTGAGCAGGACCAAGCGACGTTTGTGCAAAATCGCTTAATTTTTTTATAATATTGTAACCGCAATCGAGTCCCTGAACCTGGTTCATACCACAGGGCATAATTTATCCATCCTGTTGCTGTATCTTGAAAAAGCTTAGTGAATTGGACATACGTCCTCACCACCCTGCACCACCTGGGGTTTGGAGACAACCTGTGTAACTGGGTATTGACTCTATATTCCCTGTCTACTGCAGCGGTCATGGCAAATGGTACCCTCTCTCAGCCCTTCGCTCTCACCAGGTCTTTACGTCAGGGTTGTCGCCTGACTCCTTTACTACTTGTTTTGTAGATGGAAAATTTTCTCTGTCTTTTTGTTGTGCTCTTTGTTTTTTTTCTCTTTTTCAGTTTCTTTTTGTTCAAACCTTCTGCACCAATGAATATGATTTTGTCACATGGGCTCAACCCGCTATCATGGGGCTGCAAGTAGGCCATGTCCAATATAAGGTAAAGGCCCTTGCTGACGATCTGTTCGCCATCTCTACTAACACCAGTCAATCCATGTTTAGCCCTGAAAGATTATCTACGTGAATATGTCGACCTCTCAGAGGTTCATGTTTTTTTTTTTTTTTGTTTTTTTTTTTTACAAAACACCCCCTTCAGTGATAGTGATGCTGGTAAGAGCAGACACCACTAGCACTTGGGGAGAGGCTCCATCTATTAGTGGGAAGCATCACCTGCTGGAAAACGGGTCCAACGTCCCATATACATAATGAATTTTGGAGTACCTAAGGAAAAAAAGTGAGGGACTCCTGCCAGCATTGATTACCTTGAAATCCAGAGGATTGACTGAGCAGGATATTTGGAAAAAGGGAAATAACCTCTTCGCCCTGAAACAGGCGCCAGATACTCACTGCTACAAACTAGTTCCTTCGTCCCCCTACCAGCTCAGAGCCCTCTCATTATCCAGAGCGTACCTGCAATGACTTTGACTGTACATATAGCCATATTGGCACCATTGAATTCATGCAAGCTGGAAAACGGGTCCAACGTCCCATTGCGTCCCATTGCCTGCCCTTATTCACCTGTGAACCAGTGGGCTTCAACCATAGCATATGCAGGTGGCGGGAAAAGATCGGAAAAATCAGTGGGGGGTCGCAGCGGGTTGGCGGGATCAATCATGGTCCAATCATGAAACAGAAGACAGCAATCCCTTTTAAAATATCCGTGACACCCCCCCCCTCCTCCCTCCCTTTCCCCCATTCCATTTCACTTCCGCAATCCAGCCCCCTTGTTCTCCCCCCAGCCAGTCATTTCCAAAAAGTTTAAATTGTTGTTTAATTTCTGTCTTTGAATGTAAAAAATCCACTTTTCCTTTTACTTTTTCTAATTGGATAGTGAGGTCTACTTGAATCTGCTGCTTGATTGCTTCTATAATTGTTTGCCCTTCGAGGCGGACTCCCTCCATTTCACATGTATATCTTCTCCATTAGATTGCCTAGAAAACTACCCTGCGGCCTATCATGAGCATATTTCCTTTGAAGGTGCTTGCCTGTTCGGGCTGCCAGGTTTCACACAGGATTGATTTCCAGTCCCATGGCCAGGAGATGGTTGTGCCCAATTGCCCCCACACCCGATCCCACCATCTCCATAGCCAAATCGACCTGGTGCATTGCAAAAAAATGTATTCAATTGTCTCAAGTTTCCGCCTAGCCGGGTATGATGCCACACACAGTTTGCACCAGGGAAAAACTTTACCTTTCTGTTCCAGGGATGTGTGGTCGATCAGCCAGTCGTTGGTGGGTAGGCAACGGTGCTCCACTTGCCACTGCAGAGAAGCAAACTTGGTCGGTGCTGCTTTACTAAGTCTGAACCACTTAATAGGTTGGAGCGCATTTTTTTCCAAATTAAGGTGCCTCCTCCAATGCTCTATCACCACCTCCTTTAAATTCACCTTTGAGCGTAACAGTCTGTAGGCCCCTTTTATTATCATCGAGTGAATTTGTTGCTTACTAGTTCTGCCCCTGCCCATCTGTGTGGTCCAGACCCAGACGGCCGGATCAAACGCCAACTGCGTAATTGACTTATCCGGTCTATATGCCCACCACTAGTCCTTTTCCTTAATCACTCTGATCCGGAAGACCTCCTCTTCTTTAAACCATTTTATTTCGTCTGGGGAGGTCCTGATCAGCCTATTGTTTCTTTTGATTTGGAACAAGTTCACCATCACCTCTCTGTCTAGGCGTCCGGATACCACCACATTCCCAACCCGATCCTCGCACCCTTGTGTCCCTACCCAATCACTCTCTTCCAGGGTTCGACCTTTCCTTAAGATCCTAACCCAATCCAGTGGTATCGAGAAGATGATTTTTTTGAGTGCGTTCCCTATATTATGCCAGTAGCGCAACTTCTCCCTTAATGCTCTTTCTGTTATCCAATCTCTTGTTTCCGAATCCCAAATATCCCCCACCCTAAGAACACCCCGAGTTGAAAACCAACCTGCTCTTAAAAAAAAAAAAAAAAAAAAAAAAGGGGCAGGGAAAGTGGGGGTTTTGAGCAACGCGCGCTGCAAGCGCTAATTTGCGCTGCGGACCGGCCGGCAAGGCCTGGCCGCACTTCGCGGACTGGCGCAGGGATGGTGAGTAGTTCGCCATTACTGCGCTTGGTCATCCTGTTGCCCGCCCGGTGCTTCGGCCTGGGTGTGGGTGGGGTTTTCCACGTGGCAGTTGCAGAGGACGACACGTCGGCGAGAAGTAATCAAGCTTGGAGTAACGATGTGGCGCGGTTGCTAGGGGAGCGGCTTCGACAACAGAGTAAGAAATAATAACAGCAATAGTAATAACAAATAGCGGCCTCACCTATGGCTTCATCAACGGCGCAGATGGCGATGGAGGCGGCATCTGTGCAAGATGCCATCGCTGCCGCCATGCCTGGAGAGGAAGGAGCTGCGCTGGAGATTGTGTGGATGCACAAGCAACAGATGGAAGAGATTCATACTGCGCTTGTTCAACATAGGCCCAATCTACCAGCAGATCTTCTCGAGGAGGGTGAGGAGTTGGTTAGTGGTTGGGACGTGGAGCTCCATGCAGATCTTTCGTCTCAACGGCCGGGTGCGATTGAGAAGGCGCAGGTGATGGTGGAGTTGGTGGTTGTGCTGAAGTGCTTAAGAAAGTGAGGAGAATCTTTGATGAACTCAGGGAGGAGCTGTATGGGAGTTTGAGGTGTGATG
This sequence comes from Chara braunii, assembly GCA_003427395.1. Taxonomy (NCBI): domain Eukaryota; kingdom Viridiplantae; phylum Streptophyta; class Charophyceae; order Charales; family Characeae; genus Chara; species Chara braunii. The sequence goes on along the minus strand of BFEA01000112.1, from coordinate 1,501,856 downwards.
ATGTGAAAGGGTGTTGCTGTGAGGGGCATGAGGAGGGGCAGGAGCTGCGCACTATGTCACATGATTGTTCATATGTAGCGGAGGGTGTACTTCGCCGTGGGAGGCTTGAGGAGGGGCAGGGCTCTTACGGCGAACTGGAGGAGATGCGAGTATGATCGACAGTCATCTCAACACCAACTTCAGCACAGAGAGCAACGACATCGCCGGCGATGATAATCATAATATCAATAGGCATAACAATGATGACGACAATAATGGTAACAATTACTTCGAAGTGAGCAATATTGTTGCCGATGACAATAACAACAACATCAATATCAGCAAGGAGGGGCAGAAGCTTCACGGCACGTCGCAGGATCAGTCGTATGACGCTGATAACGCTTGTGTTTCAGCCACTCTCGTTATTGAGGAGGCTGTAACTTCCCGCGAGGAGCTTGAGGAGGGGCAGGTTTCTTGCGGCGAATCGGAGGTGCGTTCGTTGGTGGGTGATGGGGATTGCCCTCGGTGGGGAGGAGGGAGTATCGCTATGTCCGATAGCTACGACAACGAACTTACCATGTCTGTGGCACAGGGCGATAACAACGACAACAACAACAACAACAACAACAACAACAACAACAACAATAGTGATTGCGAAGGGATTATTGACGAAGAGCTTACGTTGTGTGTGGCGTGGGGTGGGAAAAACAACAGTAATAATGATACTGTGTGCAACGGGGGAACGGGAGGACAGACTTTCAATTGCTGCGCGCCACAAAACGATGACGATCTCAAATATAACGATCACAACAATGATCTTGCCGGCGACAATACGGCTGGGGTTCACAGCGATTGTGGCAACAGTTTTTACGATGACAATACAGCCGGCGATAAAAAGAGCAAGAAAGATACTTACAGTGACAGTCGTGGAATAACAAGTGAGAATGGACGGTCTCCTTCCCCCTTTTTCCGCCCTCCCCTGTTTTTTCTTTGTAGATGTTTTGAGAGGTGGGAGCGGGGGTGTGGGCGAGTAGGGTGGGTATTTGGAAGGTTAGGTGAACGGGGTGACTGTGCGGAAACAGTGGAAGTTGGATGGTGGCGCGAAGGGGTGGGTTAGTGACGCTAGGATAATCGGGTCGCATCTGAGGGTAGCATGTGCATGATTGCTTCCAGCGTGCTCTTCCAGGATAACGTGGTGATTGCTCGCGTTTGGCTTTTCGATCTGTTATGTGCTAATTTCGCCATGTGGCAGGGCGGATGGCGCAGTGAGGAATGAGCATCGGGAATAGGCATCAGGGTGGCCTATGCGTCTCGTTGGGTTCTGCCACGTGGTTGTCTCGCTAGGAATTCTTTCCCCCTTTCATGAAGAATCCACATGTGTTTTGTCTTCTCTGATTACCCCTCCTTTTGCTTCATAGAGCTCTTTAGGGTAGGCATAGATCTTGCGTTTCAAAAAGGCGGGTGTATCAATTGGTCTTTTACTTTCCCTACTGCTGATTGCCTCTCCTCCTCAAGGCACGATAAGGATTTACAGGGTAAGATGACGAGGAACTCAGAGTATGGGTATGATCTTGGATATAATTCGGGATTACGATGGGCAGTTAATCCCCTCAGTGGAAGGCAATCGATGCTGCTCATCGATCACTTGCCATGCGTGCGTGTCGCTTTCGATGACCGTTCACATGACTGACACGTGGCAGGGCTACATGAATTTGAAATGTTTCTATAACAACCATTTTACATGTCGAGGGACGCTGGACCCGTTTTCCAGCGGGTGCTGCTCCCCACCAATAGATGGAGCCTTCCCGAGCATGATAGCGGGCTGTTCTTATCAGCACCTCTAGCATTCACTCGGGTTGTTTCTTTAAAAAAAAAAAAAAAAAAAAAAAAAAGAACACCCCGAGCTACCCAGCCCCTCCAAGAGGCCTCCATGCAGTGGAGGGTTGTGCCATGGGAGTCGGTGATCCACCGATTCCCGAACAGAGGTTGTCTGCATACCTCCTCCCACCTTTGTGGGGCCACCTTGTCCAGAAGCGGCAACTTACGCCCAGTGTTGAGCAATGTGGTCCAAAAAGTATCATTATTAATGTCTTTTCTTACCGCTTGCCTGTCGGATCCTTGCTCTTTGTTACCTTTAGTCGTCCTTTTCGGTATAGTATAGTTTTTGTCCTCCAACCAGCTTATCGGGTCCGTGCTCTCCGGGGTGGGGGGGCCCAGCCGTTTAATCTGTTGTAGGGCCAGTTCCCTTCAGGGGGTGAGAAGATCGAAGATCATGCTCTTTACCCATTGTAAGGCCAGTGCCATAATTTGCGTGGCGGGATCTAAGATTCCCAGGCCCCTTTTGATTTAGGTTGCACGATTGCCCGCCAAGCGACCCTTCAAATCACACTTTGACATTCATGATTTCCCCTCCAATGGAAGGCCGCCACTTGTCTTTGGAGAGGACGCAATGTTGTCTTACTAAGTGGCCAAATAGTTGTCTTATACTAAAGGGAAGCTAATATCACATTATTGATTACCAAGGCTCTTCCCATCAAGGATGTGTGTTGGTCCTTCCATTGTGTTAGTTTTTCCAGCACCGGATGTGACAGCCATTCATCATTCGATGGGAGGCGGCCCTCGACGGACATTTGTACCCCTAAGACTCTGATAGGCGAGTCGGTTGGTACCCACCTTATTTTAGGGGTCTCTGGTGGCCTGCACCCTTGGTAGTGGATCCACCATCCTTCGGTCTTACTGCCCCAATTTACCTTCATGTCTGACAGGGTGCAGAAACGGTCCATCAACAACTGGATTTCCTTCTTGTTTTCAGGTGAGACATCCAACATGAGAGTGAAATCATCCGCAAACATAGAGCAAATCGGAACTGCGTCCCAAATACAAAATGAAATTGGAAGATATCAGAAAATAGATTTGCTAGACGCCTTGAGTTCTTCATAACACTTTCTTGGGGTCCAGGTTTCACTGCTGTCATGTACCATCGATCAGGAGGGCATACTCCTCCAGGAGGGCATGTCTCCACATGGGGAAACGCCCCTCACCTGTCCATATCGGTCGAGTAATGGTTGTCAATGGAGCATTACTGACCCTTTTTTGGTTCGTTGCTGCTGTTCGATCGTTGGGTCATCACTTATGCACACTGATTAGATAACGTGCCGCAAAGTTTATCTGGAAGCCTTATGCTTCAGATGAGGAGGGCTTCATGTCCAAAATTGCATGGGACCTCCTGACCTTTTCAAAGGAAGAAGGAGGACTTGGGATGACAGATCCCCAAAGAAAGAATCTTCCTATGTTAGTCCGCTGGTTAGCCCGAGCAATGTGCTCGTCCGAACCTGCCCACTGGATTCTACTCGCTGAAACCATCTTGGCCACGGAATGGAATCTAGCACATTCCTCCGATGTTTGGACCTGCTTTCTTCTTCCATCCTTCCAAAGCAGGACCATCAGATCGAAGTTTTGGAGAGCAATCGTGTTGGTCTGGAGTACCCTGAAGCTGGATTCATGGTTACCACCTGTCACCAAAACGGAAGTTATACTACCAGCCGATCTTTGAGAATCCTCGTATAAGGAAGCCTGACGGTTCTTGGTTTGCAGCAAACTCGACTCCTAACAGCTTTGGATGAAAATGGATCGAGCGCGAGGTGCTTAGGATTGATGATCTCTGGAATGAGGTAGAAGGACACTGGCGTTCCCCGTCCACCACACGGGAAATTCCAGGAGCATTTTGGTACGTGGAGGAAAGGGTGACAGAGATAATCTCTGCTGTTCCGGACACCTGGAAAGCGCTGTTGAGCCCAGAAGGGCTTGACCCCACGGGAACCTGGTATGTGATCAGGGCCCCTGACGAGGGCCCAGCCCTTTGGAAGCTACTTGGCCTTGATGGATCCCGACGTCGACTGTTTCAATGCTGGACGGGTGCCAAATTGTCAATGAACAGTCCTCGAGTACCTTGATTCAATTCGTAGAACCTACACACCGCCCCTTATGACAAGTCAGAGTTTGGGAATGGTGCGACGAGGAAGGGAAGTGGTCCTGTAAAGTTTTCGTGAAGGGAAGGCCACTAGTGGACCTGAAAATTGGTCCCAGGCAGGTGGGTTGGAGAGGGCAAGGACAAGAGAGGGAAGACCTTCCCTTGATCTCATATTCGGTGAACTCGGGCTACCAGGCCCAAGGACCCACCAGAAATCCGAAGGTAGTAGCGGTGTCCAGATGGACAGGCCTGCATCAGATGTTGAGCAGTCCCTCTCTCGCGTCATGAATCAGCTGGCAAACTCTCCTTATCCCAGACTTTGCGGCTTCTATCAATGTTGGCTACTCCATCTGCTGTCAACCTGGCTCAGAGGGGCTTGCGCGTGGATATGACCTGTAAAAGGTCCTGCTGGGCTTTTGAATCTACTCCACATTTGTGGTACGACTGCCCAGCTGCAAAAAGGATCTGGGATTGGTGGGCCAGGCAATGGGAGCTTCTGTTTGGGGCTCTGGTTTTACATAGGACAGAGAGTGGATTTTATCGGGGGGCTTACCGGCCAACCTAGAGACTCAGAAGGGCATTGGTTATGTGGCTCAGGCAGCCAGGGTGGTGTGGAAGGGCAGAAACCTGAAGGTTTTTGAGCACAGAGAAATGACTAACGTGGAGACCAAGAACCCACTGAGGCATATTATCCAGGCAGATTAGGGTTCTTGGTCCTCCTGGTTCGGGGCAGTGCCTGCACCGTGAACGTGCCCTGCCGTGGTCAGTGAACAGTGACCGGCCGGTCATATGCCCCTGCACCCGTGAACGACTGTTCACGGTGACCGGCCAAACCATGAGCGCGTTTTTTTTTTTTTTTTTTCCCTGGCTCACCCTGCCACCGTCGCCACAAGCCCCACATCGTAATGACATTAAAAAATATATATACCCTGATTTTTCTTTTCTTTTTTAATTAAAAAAAATCGTGAAAAATGAAAAAATTATGGGGTGGTACCCTCCAATTACCCCGCCCTTCTACAAAAACAAAAAACCCTCCCCAGCCAAAAAAATAAAATAAAAAAAATTCCGCTCCCTGTGACTGCTGTGACCACCTGGCGTTCACTAATTTCGTGAATGGTGACGGGGGTCCAGTCACAGACCCCCCGGTTCATGAATGGGGGTACGACACAGGTTTGGGGACACTTGGGGAGTGGGGGGAATACTGGCGATTTTGAAGGAGGGTAAGCTAGACTTGAATAGTTGGCTTTGGAAACCGTAGGTCAGGTAGTTCGAGGGGATGAACCTGAGCACTCGGTTCTCGGATTCCGAAGGAGGAAGGTAGTATGGTGGTGTGAAGTGGAAGGACTCAGCTTTGCTGTTCCGCCGGCCTGTCTGGCCCGGCGCTGTTGCTGATAGACAGCTAGTCCTTGATTAGCTGTACATGCTGCAGGCTATGTAGGTTACTCAGCTCACTACTGTTGGTTGACTGTAGCTTGGCAACTTGCTTCTCCGTTTGTTGGGTTTGAGGGTCTGACACTGTTTTTTTTTTCCGGTGGATGTCTTGTGTTGTGACGTGTTGTTGTTTGTTTGGCTTTTACGCCCCCTGGAGGAAGGAGCCCCATCCTCATCATTCCAACTGCCACCTTCCAACCCCCCTTCCGTGCCTGTTTGAGCAGGGCCCCGGAATGGTATAGGCAAAAGTCATCCCATAACCAGTGCAGTCAATCTCCTGGACTCCAGGGCAATCAATGCTGACAGGTCTCTGATTCATTCTCCTCCAACAAATTCGGGTTACCTGATGTTAAAGGGACGCTGGACACGGTTTCCAGCAGGTGAAGCTCCCCACCAATAGATGGAGCCTTGTGTCTGTAARAAAAAAAAAAAAAAATGTCTGTAAAAAAAAAAAAAAAAAAAAAAAAAGCTATGTATAGTGTATTGTGTTGTCTCACGGATCCTGCACTTGCACTTCCCTCTGCAAACACTTTTTGCAACAAGGTTTCAGAATGGCTGTAACCCAAACTTAGAATAAACTCCTCTTGACGGACGGGGGGGGGGCAGCGCTATCGGGAGCGCTGCGCCCCAGGGCACAGAATGCAGTGCACAGTCCGAGCTGGTTGGCGGCCCTATGCTCGATGACACGTTCGTACGGCGCGGCGTTGGAAGTTGGGGAAGGGTTGGATGCAAGCGGGATGGCATCGGTGCGTTGAGGAGGAGGGTTTGAGCGGCGCTGGTTGTTTGGAGATGGTGAGTTGTAGGGTGGCTACACGACGGCGAGGTAAGTACGGCATCTGGTGGGGCCCTCTGCACATCTCTCTTGCATACTCCAACATCGGCAAGGAAGCAAGCTCGGTTCGTGGTGCGTGCCTTCGTCATAACTCCTTTCCTTCCGCTCCTCACTTTTCTCGTTCTGAGCGGCGTTTGCAGCACCTTTGTTGCTTGAACCCTTCATGGAACTCGTCGGTGGGATCGGCGAGGACGCACTATGACACCCTCCGCTTGGTGTTTCGAGGTGGGGGGTGCCCAGTTGGTGCCTTCGTAGGCTGGCAAAAGAGTCGTTGCTAGGGTTTGACTAGCACAGTGGCCAACAGGGGAGGGGAGATGTTGTTCCTCTCTTACGAAGGTGGTGGGAGGTGAGTTTGGGCGGAAGGAGGAGAGCTGCATCATGGGGCGACCAGGGCGACGAAGTTGAAGATGGCGATGGCAGTGGGAGATTTTCTGAAGAATCAGCGAAAGCGATGGACGTTCTCAGGATCTTGATTGAGCGGCTGTTAGTATCATTCACTTGGAGGTGGTTGTTTGTTTGTGTTTCACGAATCTGGAGGCCGCCCGTTCACAGTTGAAGAGAGGATAATGCGTGTTTTTTCGCTTTTCTTAGGGAAGGGTTCAAAATCTGTTTGATAGGCAATAGTCCTCGTCCCACTATCCCAAAAGATTCTCTGGATTAGATCATGGTTCCTAATTTCTTCTTGAAGATGACGAGTTTGTAGGCTTGAGTAGGTCGATTGCTATTGTTCTCACCTGAATTTTCTGTTTGATAAATTCCTAATCAACTTCAAATTTCTTTCAATAGTATTTCTCTGCTTTTTCGAAATTTCAATTCTTGAGTGGTTGTTCTTGATCCTTGACCTCGTTTTTCCAATTCTGCTCAATGATATCTCTCGACTCTTGATTCACAATGACTTCTTAATCGGTAATCCTTAAATTGATAATTATAATAGTATGTTCCTGATTTTGGATTGTGAAAGTATGTTACTAAATCTTGTTCCCAATTTTGAAATCCCTGATTGTTCGATGAAAATTATGTTTTCGATGCATGGAAATTGAATGTTCTGGTTGATGGATTGTGTGGAGTCTGAAACCCTATGTTGGGGTCACATCCGTAGGGGCGAGTTAACAAAAGGAGGGATACAACGCATCTTGCTGGCGATGGGGCTAGCTGGTAGGATGGGATTAGGGCATAGCAGCAACGGAGATGGTGGCTCCGTTGATGAGTCTTGCCGGAGTAGGGTTAAGGGGGAGTGCTTAAGTGTTTTGGGTAGGTCAAGCATGACCAGTGCGGGAAGGGAGCTAGACAACTTGAAGCCATGGCTGTGGTGGTGTTTAGCGGATCATTTGACAACGGGCTAATACCGCCATATCCAAGTCTGGCCGATGTTAGAACGACGCTGGCCGGAGCTGGGGTTTGGTTGCGCTGCCTTGTAACCCGAGTGAAGCGGGGGTTCGAGGACTAGAGAGATCTAGGGAATTGCCGAGGGTGGAAGGTATTCCAGTGGCTAACCGTGAGCTGTTGCTAGTATGACGCTGACTGGAGTTGGGGCGGGTCACGCTGCCCTGTAACCCAACAGTTGGGGATGTGAGGCCTGGTTGAGCTTGGCATCTAGGATTGGGGGGTTGAGGCAGTTGTAGGTCGGCTCCCGAATAATCTTAGTTGATTCTCACTCCTTTTTTAAGCAAAGTCTGTTGTTCTCGGTTGCTCCCGGTGGTTTTAAGATTGCTCTGGGATTCTTGGGGCTCCTAGCAACTCACTGTAGGCTGTTCTGATGCTGTTATGTTCATGGATCTGTGGCTGTCCGGCGCCAGAACGACGTTGGCCGGTGCTGGGGTGTTGCCCTGTATAGCAGGAGCACGAGGCCTGATAGAGAGATCTGGGGATGCTTTGGGGTGGGCATTCCAAGGGACAACCAAGGATTACTGTCAGGACGACGCTGGCCGGAGCTGGGGTGAGTCGTGTTGCCTTGTAACCTAGCAGGGTGGGGGTGTGAGGCCTGGAAGAACCCGACAGTGAATAAAACAGGGTTGGGGGGTCGTGGAGTGTTTTGTTTGGGATCCCTGGAGGCTTTGAGTATTTTGAGAACGTCTGTGGTGCTCCGTCTGTGACTATCCCCATGTGTTTTTAGGATTCTTTAGCCGAAGCCGGGTAATTGGCCCAGTATCTCAATTGTTTCGCATATGTTTCCTAATGGCATTGTTTAAAAAAAGAGGTGAGTGGGAGAAGTAGATGGTGGGATATCAAGCGTCCTACAAGTGAGGGGGCTAGCTCGTAGGATGGAAATAGGGTACAGCAGCAGCGGAGTGGTGGCTCTGCTGCAGTAAGTCTTGCCGGAGTGAGGTAAAGAGGATTGATGGGGGGGTTCTGAGTCGTTTTCTGAATTTTGCCTTTTTCTGAAGTTTGTCATAGTAATTTTTCTAAGTAGCTCAATTTTTTCTTAGCCAAAACCGGGTAATGGCCCCGGCATCTCAAACTTTCAAAATTCTATGTAAATTTCCATATGGGACGCTGGGCCCGGTTCCCAGCTTGTGTTGCTCCCCACGAGTAGATTGGAGCCTTGTTCCCCCCCCCCCCGAAAAAAAAAAAAAGAATAAACTCCTCCTAATTAGCCGATAAAAAATGGCAGCATAATTAAAATAATTTAATAAAATGCTAGGCTACCAGCCGGGCCGCCCGGGTCCCGGGTGGCCAGCCCGTGCAAGGACCAAGGTCGGTCCCAGCAAAAAAAAAATAAAAAAATAAAAAAAAATCCAAAAACTCCGAAAAAAAATTATGTTGTGCAGAAAAATAAACTGAACAACTTTTGCATCAGGGTCACATCGAAATTCTTCACCAAATCATCCAGCGGCCTAGCTCAGTTGGTTAGGCATGCAAGTGGCATTCAGGAGGTTGTGGGTTCAAGCTCCATGGCCGCCTGCGGCGCAATTAGTGCCAACGGACTGTGATAGTCCTCTGGATACCCCTGATCGGTATTAGCGGCATCTATGACCAACACGGGTGTGAGTGTGAGCGCGAGTGGGTTGTGTGTGGTGTGTGGGAGAGTGTTGGCCATAGCCTCTGCTGCTACTCGATGAAGGGTGGGGGACGATGAGAAAGGGAGGCACAGCTACTGGCAGGTCTCGGTCTTTGTGTTAGCCAGACCCCCACTGGCGCCCCCAACCCTATACCCTAACCATTAGGGGCAAGGGGCAACATGAA
>BFEA01000112.1:1459699-1476022 GCA_003427395.1 Chara braunii | reverse complement strand
TCTCTCTCTCTCTCTCTCTCTCTCTCTCTCTCTCTCTCTCTCTCTCTCTCTCTCTCTCTCTCTCTCTCTCTCTCTCTCTCTCTCTCTCTCCCAGAGAGTAGGTGTGATCGTTTGCGTACAAGGTGTTGCTTTTTCTCTAGGGAACAAAGCGTTTGTGCAACGACCGAGCTGCCTCCCTAGTGCCGATTTTTATGATGATAGCCTTGTAGACATAATCCATACTGCAAAAGAACACTAATTCACATAGCAAAGTCTGATGGAGCATGCCAAACACATTACAGGCAAAGTCTCAGCCAGAGGTCTCGACTTGTTAGCCAAAGAAAGAATCTTGAAGAACAAAAAAACTGCTGTGCGCAAAGAATGACTCTCTAAGCATTTGATTGCTATCCTCGTACAAGTGGACGACTACATTACAAATCTTGATGTAGCCGATATTTCTTACGCAAAGAAGTGGGCGTCCCGTCTCCTTCCTGTATTTATCGTCGACTCATTCATCATAAATAATCTAAATACTCTTTCATGTCTGGCAGAAGCATTCCTTGGAATACGTTCTTTCGAGTCCCCCTCTGAAAGACAAGTCATCAATCTTCCTTTTTATGCCTATGGCCATTAATATCATTCTGTCTGTATTCTCCCAGCCGAGAGTTACAGCAGCAAGAGGAGACAAATAATGCCACAAGCATCGACTCTATAGGAAAACACCAAAAAGACCCCCAAGTCTTCTCTGCTTCCGATAGGTTGACGCTGAAAAGTAGAGAACTTGAAACCCATGAAAAAAGTGAAACAACAAGTTAAAAACAGTTAAAAACACAACAAATGGATCCGAAATTCCAATCGGAAGAGCAATAGATGGAGCCTCTCCTCAAGGTGCTAGCGGTGTCTCTGCTCTTACTAGCACCGCTAGCACTAGAGGGAGTGTTAAAAAAAAAAAAAGAAAAAAAAAAGGGCGCGCTGCTATGCTGATAATCGAGAATCTTCATAGCAATCCGAAAATCGCAAGACATACATTTCCGTGTGGGCGCAGCCAGACCAAGGGCAATCCTTGGAGCCGAATTCCCAAATCTTCACACACCTGTCCTCTTCCTGTATCGCCTACTTCGCCACAACATCCATTCCGGGTCCAACCAATACAAGATGAAATGCTGCTTCCGTTCCGCGTCCGGCCATTACAGGATGGAATGCTGCTTCCGTTCCGCGTCCGACCAATACAGGATGGAATACTGCTTCTGAAGTCTTCACTTTTTCTTATCAAAGAAAAAAATAAAGCACCAGCGCCATACGAATCTGCTCCGTAACTCTCCAATTTTAACGAATGTCTTCATAAAGTTTCATACGTTGCAGATATAGGCAAAACTTGCTCCGCAAGTCCAATCGATACAGGATGGAGCCGGGTTACCTCAGCAGCAGAAGGCATTCTCCTCATCAAGATTGTACCTCCATAGATATGTCGTCTTTACGCTGTCGCTCATTTCGCAGCTGACGTAAGAGATGTGACTACTCAGAGGGATTCCTCCTTCCTGCTGCTGGCCACAGAGACATTAGGGCCAATCAGACGGCTCCTCCTCGATGGGGGCTGTGCTTCATCACAAACTGCTGCTCCTCCATCAAAATACCCACTCCTTGACGGATAGATGTCCTTCGTCATTTGAAAGCCCAAGCCATTTCCTGGTGACATTCCGCATTGCAGCCAGCCTAATTAAGGCCCCATTGCAATAACCTCTGGCCACGGAGACATAGGGCCAATCAGACGGCTCCTCCTCGATGGGGGCTGTGCTTCATCACAAACTGCTCCTCCTCCATCAAAATACCCACTCCTTGACGGATAGATGTCCTTCGTCATTCGAAAGCCCAAGCCATTTCCTGGTGACAGCCCGCATTGCAGCCAGCCTAATTAAGGCCCCATTGCAATAACCTCCTCCTCCCTTAACGAGTGAGTACTCCTAATCCTTTCTTACGTATTCCACAAGGATTCTTACATGCAAAGCAAATTCCACCCACCTTTGTATGTGAGAACCGATTGAACTCAATCAAGCTCAGAGATAGAAGAATCATCAACACAACATGGTAGCAAAGAGGACGACGACTTCTACTCTGTAGCTGCTGGATTTCAAAAAATTCGATAAACAATAACGATACCAACTTACCAAGTAATCCTCATTCTTCACTTGCTAATCACAGCTGCCCCAGTTGTTCCATACAAAAAAAAAAAAAAAAAAAAAAAAAAAAAAACTTCATCTGATTGCCTGAGCTGTGGACCGTTCTACATTCCCGATCACAAGAGGCATGACAAACTGAATACACAATTCTTGGCCTCAGTTGCAAAAACAGGAACCTGCACTTCCCGCTCTCCATTCTCATTCACATGGGGAGAGAAAAGCTTATAATCTTTTCAATGAGCTTTCTTATGCCAGGATTTCCCAATTTGCCCTTTGCACTTTGGCACTCTCTTCATGCTCCCTTCGCATCACAACCCTCATTCTCTTCAACTTCAACAAGCAGCACGCATCATTGCCACCCTCTTCGAACAGCCTTCTACACTCTACCCTTTGGAACAATTGACTGCTCAAACCATATCATGCTAATGCACTCAACCTTCCCCACAGCGCTGAACAACGGAGAGGTCTGATGCCTCCTTCCCCCCCCTCCCCTCCTCGCCCCTGCTAAAATCACACCGCTCTCTGAGAAAGTCTCCATGTTCCCTCGCGCCCTTCGAAACCGAAACTGCTTCGTACTCCCTCCACTCGTCCACCCTCACTACCTCAAGCTACGTACACGGAGCAAACGCCACCTCCTTGCTCCCCTCTTCCAAGCTACCCGCTCCCTCAAGCTACTACACGGAGCAAACATCACCTCCTTGCTCCCCTCCAAGCTATCTGCTCCCTTCTCCTCCTCATTCACACTGAGAATGCATCCTCCTCCCTCCACTTGACAACCACCGCTCACATCAAGTATAGACAGCAACCCCTCTTCCACGTGCACACCGTTTACACTGCTCACACCGCTCACACCGCTCACACACTCACACTCCTTTCCTAAACCTGCTTCCAATCCATCACCCTCACCATCACCCTCTTGAATTGAATTCATGACTATAGCACTACGTTCGTGGGCAGGTATCTCCATACCTTGATGTACACCGAGCAACTCACCCGATCAACATTCTTCTTCGTGTATCGAACAGCTGTGATAATTTACGATAAGGATGTGCGCCTCCCACCTCCCCCCTGGCAAGCAACAAGCTTTCCCAAGCTCGACAATACTCTCTTCCCTACTCATGTCAACCAGCACAAGGAAGGTAAGATCATCATCCCTCTATGACACTTGAGGACCTCATCTTCGAAGATTTGCCCTCTACTACCTAGTAGCTGGGTCCTTCCCAGGGCAAGGCAACATTCTTCCAAATTCGTAATGCTACATTAGGAAAGTCTGGCACATGAGGACCTCCCGATTCATGAGTGCAGATTTTCCATCTCCAGAGCCTCCACTATCTACGCCCGTCACCCCCTCCATGCTAAGAGGGGGGTCCACCTAAACTGCCATCTATGCGAGATTTCTTGTGATTCCACAGCTAACATTCCTACTACTCATCCTTGCAAGTCACTGCACCCGCAGCAACACATCGATTCATCTACCGCCGACTTTCCGCCATCAGCACCCAAGGCTTCCCGCTGTCTTTTTTCATCACCCGAGTGAAGCATCGAGGCCAGACAGACATCATGTGCCCAGAGCACCCTCTCGCCCTCTCCTTGCTAGCTCTGCCCACACCACTCAGGAACCAAGAAAGAACATATATGCCTGCTCCTTGCTATCTATCCTCTACGAGCTGAGAAGATCCTGACCGCTCGCTATTTGCCAAACAGTTAGTCACAAAACTGTTGGGTGGACTTAACGTGATGGGATGCTTCCAGCAACAAAGACAGCTTCCCTCTCTGATGACCTAGATGCAGCACACATCAACTTCACAGTCGACGAAAGGCCAACTGACCCACCTCCTCAACTTCAGTGGCATACTCACACGAGGACTTTCATGGACGTACTGGAATGCAATTGCAGACACATTCATCCCGGAAGCCCCAGTGTGAGCATGCCTTGATTTCGTCCCCAGATAATCTTTACCCTCGCAATACACTATTTCAGATCATGACTAACAGGTGAACCTACATTTGGCAGGTTCAGCTACGAGAAGGAATCCCCTCTTGATGCAGGTTGTGGTCTGCACACAGCAATGTGGTCCCTACCACTCACTGCCATTAACGGCCACCACTACATGGTCCCCACCACTCCGTACTTCCCGACTTTGCCACTGCCGAGCATAGGCTAACGATGCTGCACACAGCAATGTGGTCCCCACCACTCACTACCATGAACTGCCACCACTACGTGGTCCCCACCACTCCGTACTTCCTGCAGGTTGTGGTCTGCATAGCCAGAGTTTCCCCTCATTTGCAGGCCGCGATTACTTTTCCTTTCACCAACCAGCAGGCCGAGATCGCTTCAGCGACATCATACGGTTCCTGACTTTCCCAATGCCGAGCATAGGCTAAGGCTTCTGCACATAGCAATGTGGTCCCCACCACTCACTACCATTAACTGCCGCCAGCAATACGTGGTCCCTACCACTCTGTACACTTGACTGCCAAGGACCACCACTTACACCGGTTTCCGCTACGCTTGGGCACAATCCCCAGAGTCTAGATCTACCACTAACACTGAGTCGAAAATGGAAAAACAACGTACCATCAACACGGTTTCCTGCTCCGCTTGGGCTTCGCTTAAGCGCACCGCGCAAACCAACCACCACCTTCACTCGACTCCCATGAAATAAGTTGAATTATTCTCTCTCGATATGGCAGGCAGAGGCTGTTCGAAGCCCAAAGCAGGGACATTCCCACTCACTACCATTAACTGCCACCAATACGTGGTCCCCACCACTCTTGATATGCAGGCCGAGGCCGTTCGGAGCCCAATGCTATGGAAGACGTACACATCCAGATGCCCATCACCCAGGGAAAACATTGTTGGCACACATATGTGCTTCCTTCTGTGGTCCCCAAAGGAACAAAGGAAGAGGACAAACCAGGCGAAGACGGTCAAAACAAAGTTGCCTCCCTCCCTCCCATCCGAGCGTAGAATTGTACAAAAACTGTCTGGAAAGAAAGGCGTTCCTGCCATCCTCAGCATTTCTACGAATTGTTTGCTTTCTGGTAGTGCTTCGCAGGCTAACAGCTGACAACAACACATATATGCTGGCATACCAATATAGAGTTCGTTCCTGCCATCCTCATCATTTCAACGAACAGTTCGCTTTCAGGCAGTGCTTCGCAGGCGCAACAGTTGACGACAACACATATATGCTGACATATCAATACAGAGTTGCCTCCCTCCCTATTGGAGCGTAGATTGTACAAAAAATGTCTGAAAATAATGGAATTGCTGTCACCTTCAGCATTTCCTCGAACAGACGTCTTTCTGGTACTGCTTCGAAGGCGCAACAGTTGAAGACAATAAGATCTCTGCTGGCGACACCTTGTGTGAGCGAAAGCTCTTACGATCGCCTCGCCGCTGAGTCTTCGACAGGGAGTTTCCGTGCATTCTGATGAAGACATCCTCTGGAACAAATCTGGCTTTACCCATTTGTAGGTAAGTGTCGGTGCCGCTTCTCTGGCAAAATGTGGATTAATTCACAGATGAGCAGACCTTCCATCCCTACGCATTTACACCCCTGCAAATGCCAGATAGTAAAGATTCAGTCGCCACATTGAGTGTGGAAGATTTGCCAAAGTTAGTGAATTTGAAGGTGAGGAGCGTGTGGAGGGGGAGGGGGAGAGGGTTTGGAGAGCATGTAGGGGGAGGGAGGAGAGTTCAGAGGGTTTGGAGGGGGAACGGAGAGTTCGGGGGAGAGTCTGAAGAGGGAATGGGGAGGATGGGGGCCAGGAAGCAAGAACCATCTGACGAGCTTGATCCCAAGAAAACGACAAAAAGGTGACCATAACTGACAAGACAATAATCAAAACGATTCCAATTCCAAACTTGAAAAGCAGCTGTCTCCATGGTTTCTACTCGTTAAATCACAAAATCCAATGCAGCATACTGAAACCATGATCTCGTGAAGGCAGGCTGCCTTAATTGTCCATTGCATCAGTGCACCTTCACCAATATCCTTCCCGGACAATGTCCAAAATGTCAAATACTCTTTGGAGTCTTTAGACTGACCGCTTCTGCATAGTTGCAGACTGTGGTTAGACTCCCCCTTTGTCTACCGACCTTCAGGACAGAACAACTCGGCAGAGCTTTCCCCACATGTTCCTCCGTTTACCCTTCTTGTTTCTTTCCACTGGGCATATTCCGCTGATGATAAAACAGTACACACTGATGACAAAACAGCCAACCCTTCATGTTGCTGCTGGGTGGAACTCCAAAGTAGCTTCGTGCAATCCCAAAGTCCGCAAAAACAGCTCAGAAGCAGTCAAAGAAGGATCAGGCATTTATGTGAATATTATAAAGTCGACAGAGGACAGGGGCCATACCTAGCAAGAATATCCTCCTCGGCCAGCTTTCGCTCTAACCGCACCTCAAATGGAGTGGCATGGTACTTGACTCTCTGGTCCTGGGCGAAGCCACAGAAAGCATAACAGACAAACAAAAAGGGGGCTGATTAGCTTGTAATTCTCACAATTCCACCATCCATTATATGTTTTGTACTCAGCCAAAAATGGAGCAAGCCAGCAACTTCCTGCACCACAGAAAGCACACATCATGGGTGGGAAGAGCATTGAGCAACACTGGACAGGGGGCTCAAGAAGAGAAAAGAAAAAAGAGAGGGAGAGACAGACAGACAGACAGACAGACAGACACAAAGAGAGAGAGAGAGAGAGAGAGTCATGAGCAAACTTTTTTGCCGTTGACAGGAACAGAAAGAGACCAGGTAAGCAACCAGGTGATATGTGCGCATGTGCCTATGTGAATAAGAGAGAAACACAAAGACAAACAGAGAGAGAAGCAGAAAGAGAGACACACACAAAGAGAAGTGGATGAAAAAGGCCGGGAGGTGGCAACACACATGGAGACGCAGAAAGAGAGAGAGACACACAGAGAGAGAGGGAGAGAGTGGAGACGAGAAGGAAAAGTGAGGAAGGAGAGAGCCAATCCAGCAGTGGGAGGGCAAGGAACGAACAGCAAGAGAAGGTGGACGAGTGGCAGAAAATGTATACATACCTCACGATACTTTGTCGTGGAATTTGGAATTCCCCGTCCGTCCCATTCGCCAGGACTCAATCTTAGCGGTGTTGCATCACCAGGCATATCATCCTGCAGACCCGCAATGATGGGTCGGTCTTCCACTCTGGTCGGGGATATTCTACACCCACTGCCGCTTGGCCTTATCCTATGACCCCCTCCACCTTGCCCATTCTGCCCCCCTTGCTGCTGAGGAGGCACAGGGTTCTGGCACGGCTTCAATCTTCCACTTTCCATGCCCGCAGCAGATGAGTAGGAGTAGGACTCTCTCAATACAGTACTGTCACGCTGAGCTCCTGTGACATTCGGCAACCCGCTGTTAGCATTCATTGAGGGGAGAAAAGCACTACCAGAGGCAGAGGAGCCCAACATGTCACACCCTCCCTCCACGTTCTCTTTTCCACAAGATGGACTCGACGGCATGTGATCATCATTACGACTCGATCCAGCGACGTTCCCACACCCACTGGTACTGTGGAAACCCCTGTCATCTGCCAAACTTGCTTCTCTCTCACCATGCATGCTCAGATACTCCCTCAGTCTCCGTTCCCGTGCGGTGGCTTGGGCCATTCCACTTACTGACTCTGCCCCCATTCCCGCCCGCGATTGACTTTGACCAAGTTGCAGCTTCAAACTCCCACTCACACGAACCCTTTGCCCTGGTCCCACAGAGCCTTTGGCCCCATAAAGGGACCTAGAGTGGGGGCCAGGTTGGCTAGTACTCACACCAGCGACGGATGCGGTGAGCGTGCCGCTTTCCTCATCCATGGAGCCATCCAACTTCGCTTCGAAGTAATGATGTCGAGGTGGAAGGGACGACGACCTGGACAATGACTTCGGAGGCAAGCCTGTCGCGCTACCGGTAGCTGCTGCACCCAACGGACCTCTTGCTTTTGCCGAGCTACCCGTGGATGAACGTCTGGACTGGTTGCTCTTAAATGGGCACTTGTGCTCCTCTTTCTCATCAACACCCTCAGAGGCAATGGCTGCAGCAGTTGCTGCTGCACTTGCAGCTGCACTCGCCGCAGCTGCGGCCGCCACGGCCGCTATTCTAGACACCCGCAGTGTCCTGTTGTTGCTGCTCCCCCCTGTCCCTGCATCCCCTTCCCCATCCCTTGCGTTATTACCCCTGCCATTCTCCCGATTTTGACCTGACCTCTGCTGCAGGCTTGAGCTTGCTTCCATGTGGACCCCACGATTAGGGTTCTGGTTCCGAGGGCTGCTGCTTGCTGCTCTGCGCTCAGATGACAACCCTCCTTCTGGGGGATTGGCTGTCTCCTCGTGACTGGCCCAGCGACAGGGTGGCCTTTCGTCTTCCGATGGGCTGTGCATAAGGCTTCCTGTGCTGCCGGCCAAACTGCCACTTCCAAAACTGCCATTAACGTCAACAGTAAGGTTTGCCGGCAAACGCACGGCTACTCTGCCCCCTCCTCTCTCTTCATCTTCGTCTGCTGCCCTACTGGTCTCCTCCCCTCTACCACGTGGACTCATTCGTCTAGTAGGACTTGCTGCCTGCCGATCCATTCCCACTGCGCCCATTAGCTTCGCTTCACCCCGCACGCTCCCAGTCCCTACCACATCCATCCCTCTCGACTGTTCGATTTGCGTCCCTCCATCCTTAGTAGAGCTGAATTCGATCTGCCGTTTAATCTCTGTTCCTTTGCAGATCCCGTGTTCGGGGCTGGAATCAAGTGACTGATCACAAGCATCGTTAATCAGTTCTTCAAGCCTTCCTCTTCCACCCGACGTGGCTCTCACCAATTCAGCATCCATGAGCCTTGTCCTTGGCGAGACGGGTCGCCGTGGGCAAGGAGACAAGATCTCCGGAGATGACGATGGAGGTCTGTACCACCCCTCGCCATCGCCAGAGGCACCAACTCGTGAGCGCGCGTGCACAGTGGTGAAATGCTCCCTGGTAACTGGGGAATAGGGGTTTTGCGAAGGGGATACCCCTCCTTGAAGGGCAAATCTGGGAACAGGGGGTAGACATACAGCTTTCTTTTGAGAGGCATTCCCATTGGGGTTCTGATTTTGATCCTGACCATGGTTCTGACTGTGCTGCTGCTGAGTTTGGTACTGATCCCTGTCCAGCAAGCGTCTAGCCTTTGCTCTGGGGCTTCCTTCAAAAGAATCTGGGATTCGGACAGGCGGCGACCAAGCGAGGGGCATACCTCCTCCTCCTCCTCCTCCTCCTCCTGCTCCTCCTCCTTGAGATCTGTTAACTGTAGCAGGCAGCTGCTGCTGAGTCCGCGTGGCACGCTGTTGATCAGACTTCTGGTGCTTTCCCGGGCTCTCTAGATGGCCCGAGGATTGTCCTGAAGATCGTAACAACGATTGGTCCGTGGTGGGAATCCCAGGATTCTGTCCAGGCCCAAGGCCAGACCCACTAATTAGTCGGGCGATCAGACCGGGTTTCTCGTCCAGACAGGCCTCGTGATTCCCCCCACCAGCTTCCTGGCAAGGTTCTGGGATCGAGCCCTGGCAAGAATCGGGGTTCGACAGTGGTTGCAGCATTCTCCATCTTGAAAAGCTCCTCATGGATGCAGTCATGTGTCTCTCAAATGCAGCCATGTATGAGGCCCAGGCCGACGAGGTTTCTGTTTCGCAATGCTGCTCTGTCTCCCCCTCCCTGCTGAGAGGACAGCCAGCTGGAACAACCACCTGCCTTTCCTTGTTTCCCTGAGCTGCTGCAAGGATCTGCTCAGCTAGCTCTTGACTTTGGAGATTCTCTTTGACACCTTGGGGCGAAGCCCAATCGCTCTGACGAGGGACAGGAGAGAGGGGAGCTGGGCTCGCAGGGCCCGTAATTTGTGCAAGGGAGAATCCTCCTGAGCGAGGCGAGAGCTGAAGACTCCCCCCTCCACGTCTCTCTTCTCCATCGAAATATGCCGGCACCGACATTCTCGGCTCCTCTTGCGTCTTCTTCTCAATGGTATCAGGCAAACGAGCAGCCGCCATAGCCACCTGTCCGCTCCTACTTTGGCCGTCTCTTTGAGCTGCTGCAAGCTCCATCTGCCTGCGCGCCGCACGGGCCGCAGCTGCTCTCATGAAGTCGTACATGCCAGGATTACAGGCCCTGGCAACACCTGGTCCAGTTTGTGGGGGAGTGGTGGTTCCTGGTACACACTCCATGTTACCTGAATTCCTCAACATGTCCGCGGAAGAACCAGAGGTCCGCATGGAAGTCTGGATGGTTGCCTTCTGGTTTCCCACGTCGCATGGGCCCTCTGCTGGCCTGGGCGTGCTGCTGATGCTTCGTCGGATGTCCTGTGCACACTCACTTCTCGTCTGGATGCTACGGAAAACAACGTCACCGCAAAACAACCACCACCGTCGCCACCATCAGCATCACCATGTTCATCACTCATCACTCATCACTCATCATTCACTTTCAGACAGAAAGAAATAACTGCAACAGCAGCAAAGCTCACATTATGTGAAGATGCGTACAACTTTAAAATGTATCCAAAAAAAAAAAAAAAAAAAAAATCTAGTAAATCGGTAAGCCGTGTCAAACTGAATCTTTTTGAGTATTTGTGACAACACACAATACGGAAAGCCAACAGGGAGAGGAGCAGCATGACGCAACATGCAAACAATTGAGAAAGTGGCATCAAACAAATCGAAAATTTTAAAATAGAATTAAAAAAAAAAAAAAAATCGAAAAATAAAAAAGAAAAAAAAGAAAAAAAAAACAAATCGGAAAATTTACATACGATGCTATGACTGACATGAATATCATATCATAATATGTTATTATTATGACTCCAATGGCTAATTTACCGAAGGTGGAAAAACAGCAATGGATGTACTTTCCACGTTTTTTTTTTTTTCTTACTCTCAAAATTCAAACGTTAACGACACCAACAGACCATTCAACTGACGACTTAAGAAAATACTCCACCCCAAAGATAGTTATTGGCAACAATGAACAATGAAAGCATGTCACACTTGATCACACAGTTTCACGCCAAACGTATACAACGCGAAAACAGCTCGTGGCTGTAAGCATCAGCAAACAAAATGAAAGAAAAATCGTCCGTAGCTCTTGGCAATAAGCATAAATGTGCAACTGTCCGTAATTCCAAAGGGAAAAAAGCGTAATAATCCACGGGCATCAGCAGGCAAGCTGGTAAGTATGCTCGACCAGCAAAAAAATTTACTTCCTTGAGTTCGGTGGCATCTCGCTGCCGGTCTGCTGGCCGGTGAATTGACATGGAATAATTGCAGTATTGACAAATCAGAGCCTCGACGACATCCATCCACTCATGTAGCCGGAAAAAAAAGAAAGAAAAAGAAGTGTCTCAAGTCAAGCCAACACGAATTACCTGCTCGGCGAGGCCGAGCCTGGTTGAAGCCAACACATCAGTGAGGTTTCGTTTGTAATGTCGGCGAAGGGTCGAATCCCCAAGCTATCACTTCCATTGTCATCAACCGTCTTCCTCTCCTTCTTCAACTCCATAGCCAGTCCTCCACCTGTCATTCCAGGGTCCAATTGATCCCACTCGACGCCGCCCAACGAACCCTGCGAAGCCATAGATGCTTTCCTGTTCTTGTCGTTCATACTGGCCCTCTTCCTTTGCACTGCATCGGCCGCCAAGGCCCCTTTCTGTGCGTCTTGGATTGCAGCCCTGGACTTAGTCCTAAGATCATGCAGATCCTCTTGCATGGAGAAACCACCTCCTCCTCCCTCCTTGCTTCCTTTTTTCCTCCTCACAAGCGCCAAGCTGCCTGAGCTGCTGCGATCTTCGCTTTCCCCCTCAGCATTGAACACGTGCTTCTCCACAGTTGGGGGGGTTGCAGCCAATCTCTCCCGATTACCACTCGATGGGGTGGCTCGATGTCCGCCGCCCGATTGCGACTGTCGCGACTGTCGCGATCCCTTCTCCGCCGATCCCCGTTCCCTCTTCATCTTCCCTCCCAACTTCAAAAGGGGGGTTTTCTCCTTATCCCTCTCCTCTCTGAGGGAAGGAGAGCACCCAGAACCTTTCCGCTCAGACGATGGAGCGGGACGTCGTCTCTCACCTGACCCACATGACGGAGTACGAGGCGCAGGAGTGGATACGTGAGGCATCTGCTCCTGGCGCCTTGCCTCGTCTGCACCTGCAAAGGCCTTGTCCTCAAGCTCCTTTTTCGTTGGAGTCGCGGTGTCCAATTTCAGAGGAGTGGGTAGAAGGTCCTCTGGTAGTCGAGTCGAAGGCGGATCTTTCTCTGGTGTGACTAGCAGACCCTGAGTCCTCAGATTATCCACCTGCAATGAGGAAAAAGAAAGAAAGAAAAAAAAAAAAAAAGAAAGAAAAGGAAGTCAGCAAGGAACAAGAAAAGGCCAGCCAGCTCAAAGAAAAAAGAAATGGACAGCCAATCGAAACACACTAAGATTCATCCTTCCAAAAACACAAAGGGAAAAATAGTCAGAGAGAGAGAGAGAGAGATCGCCAGCTGACCTCGAGCCCACCTCGGGCCCACCTTGGGCCCGAAACTTTACCAAAGAACAGAGAGAGAAAGAGAGAGAGAGAGAGAGAGATGCTAAAACCATGACAATATTATTTTCTCATTTACAGGGGCCATACTAATCTTCTCTGTATCATTCCAATTTTAACGGATGACCCGAAGGACATGACAGGACTAATTCATCCTTCTTAACAAACCAATGAAATCATAGCGAGACAGAGAGAGAAACAGAGAGAAACAGAGAGAAACAGAGAGAAACAGAGAGAAACAGAGAGAAACAGAGAAACAGAGAAACAGAGAGAAACAGAGAAACAGGGAAACAGAGAGAGAGAGAGATTGCCCCTTTACCTCTTCCCGAGAAAGCAAGAGAGAAAGAGAGAGAGAGAGAAAGAGAGAGAGAGAGAAAGAGAGAGAAGAGAGAAAGAGAGAGAAAGAGAGAGAAAGAGAGAGAAAGAGAGAGAAAGAGAGACAGAGAGAGAGGTTGCCCCATTACCTCTTCCCGAAGCCTTTGAGCTTCTTCCTCTTCCTCCTGCAGCCTCTTCTTAAGGTCTTCAACCTCCACGGCGAGCTCATCAACGTGCAGCCATGGATCTGGTCCATCTTTCGTCACAGGTCGAACTGGATTATTACTGCTGACACAGGTACTTATTGATGATGTTCCAGGCCTTACCGTAAGCGTGCTGTGCGAGGAATAACTGGCCATAAGCCCCCCGTTATTATCCCTTTGGCGACAACGTCCCCTTTGAGGTGGAGAATTGGCTGGCAGCAAATCAAAAAAGTTCCAACATCATCATTCAACCCCACAGATGATTGTTTGGCATAAATAGAATCTGTCTTCCATAAGTAGAAAAGCAATGTGCCAAGCTACAGTGATCGCAAAGGCAAATACAATACCTCGCTTTTATTTCAACAAAAACATCGGACCATTTCTCAATCTATGCCCGTCATCCATGCCCAGGGGCCGTGCTAATTATCTCTAAATCCTTCCAATTTTACGGATGTCCCCAAGGACAATTTCCGCCTTTCGATTGACTTCGACTGATGTTCCAAAGTTTTTTCCCCTTTCTCTTTTATTGCTTGGTTTAAGATTCAACTTCCTTTTTTTTCTCCCGAAACAAAAAAAAGACACCTTCGATCTCTTCTTATTCACACGCACGCACACACACACACACACACACCCTTCTCTCCTTTTTTTCTCCTGAAAAAGAAAGGCCTTCGATCTCTTATTCTCTCTCTCTCTCTCTCTCTCTCTCTCTCTCTCTCTCTCTCTCTCTCTCTCTCTCTCTCTCTCTCTCACACACACACACACACACAACAAACTGCTACCGCAAGATCTGAATCTTATTGAACAACCGGTAGGACAAGATCTCCCACAATGTAAGGTTATTACTTAATACGAACCAACCACCCTGGCCGTAATCGTGACCAGATACTGCTGACCACTTCAATCATCAGACGAACAATTAACCAACTGATTTTTTTTTTCGACCAATCAACTGGCAGGTGATTAATTAAGGAGCTCCGCCAAACGCCTGGCTGACCGACGGAGTTTAAATTACCACCAGAGACAACGTTAACCAGAGAAAACCGTCTACATTACCACCGCATAGGGCGACCCATTGTTCAGGCAGTGGAACTGGTCACGTGTCAACGTCACCCCGAGACAATTGTTCACGGACCGACGGGCCTAGTAGCAGCTCAGTTGGTACACCCATGAACTGTTGAGATACAGACTCAAGCTCGAATCCAGATGCACTCAGATAAACAAAAGAACATACTTCAGTTCAATGATGATATCTCAACGCCGTTGCCCTTTAAAGAAAGAAAGAAAAAAAGAGTCCACGGATTTTAAGCCGTGTGATTATCGCATGCCTTCTTATAGCTTATTGAACGCTGCTGAAGCGGCGAGCCCCTGGTTTACCAAATATGGAAAGGGGGGGTGGATAGAATGAGTCGAACACAGCGGAGACTGCTGAAGGGGTGGACGATGTGGAAAGAGGGGGTGTACGAGTAGGGGGAGTTCGTATATGCTTGAACCAAATATGGAAAAGGGGGGTGGATAGAATGTGTCGTCTTATCAGAGCCAGATGCAGTCAGATAAACAAAATGTGTCGTCTTATCAGAGCCAGATGCAGTCAGATAAACAAAATGTGTCGTCTTATCAGAGCCAGATGCAGTCAGATAAACAAAATGTGTCGTCTTATCAGAGCCAGATGCAGTCAGATAAACAAAATGTGTCGTCTTATCAGAGCCAAATATGGAAGAAGGGTGATTCACAATTGATTACAGTAAGCGAAACTGGCTAAGGCTGCCACGATAACTCCGTGTTGAATTGTGAGGTCCCCGGCCTCGTTCCATTGTTCTTTTGCAATATATCATACAACTTTCCAAAAAAAAAAAAAAAAAAAGATTACACAGCGGGAAAGCAACGAGTCGAGCGAGATCTCGCTAGGATCAAGTGGGTCCATTTATCTGGTGTGTGACGCTCATGAGTGGCCAAGCCGTCTGAGAGATTGTGCATGGACATGCCGCACGCATCCCACAGAATTAGGGTTTAGGCAGTCCATCAAAATGCCACAGGTATCCCACAGAATTAGGGTTTAGGGTTTAGGTTTTGCAATTTGCTGAGTAACGTTGGCCATTCGATCAAACTTACGGCCAGATGGGCGCTACTTATGAATTGCGCACTATTTACCAGCAAGGATCTATTTACCAGATATGGGCACTATTTACTACATGTAAGCACTATATACCTCCACGAATGGTTAACGGGGATCCCCTATTTTCAGGTCCTGCCCAACGGGCCGAAAACTGAACTTAGGGTTTAGGGGTCAACGAAATTTGGGTTGGGCAAATTTTGACGGCTCCTGCACGACAGCCCACCTTCGCCTTGAAGTTTTATTCTGTTTTTGTTTCTTTTTTGTTTTTTTTTTTCACTAGATAGGCATTATTGACTATTTCCCAAAAAAAAAAAAAAAAAAAAACACTATTTACCAGATGAGCGCTATGGATCAGATGGGCTCCGTACAGTTTAGGGTTTTCGTTCGCCGCGGGCACCGCAGGCTTCTTAGGGTTTTCGTTCCCAGCACGTCCACGTTGGCAAAGTGTTTACGTTCAGGATTCAATTGTGCCATCATATAGGGATCTCAATTTCAAGGTCTTCGTTTCAAAAACCGCCGAGAAGGTAATAGACTGGACCTATCATCGAGTGCCAGGCCCTCCATTTCACGGATGATGTGCTCATCTCTAAAATTGACGGCTACCTATCATCGAGTGGCAGGACCTCCATTTCAGGGAGGATCATTTTTTCCGTTTGAAAAAGGCGAGGAGGCGACGATAATCTACAATGAAGGAGGCGATAACTTTTACTTCACAATAATTAAATACTTAAATAAAAAGAAAAGGTGGCAAAGGAGAGATGACACGCATAAATCGTGGGGGGGGAGGGGGGGGGAACGAGCAGAGGATAGCAACGAAAAGAACCAAAGGAAGAAGCGCACCGAGATGAAGAAGGAAACAGATAGACGAGACCTGGGAGAGCACGGGCAAAGAAGAAGGCCAATCGTGAGAAGACGAAGACGAGCACGACAGTGCGGAATTAGGTGGGAAGGAAGGGGGGGAACGGGGGGGAGCGGA
>BFEA01000112.1:1437971-1452504 GCA_003427395.1 Chara braunii | reverse complement strand
AGAGGAAACTATGCTTGCAGGGGTCCCCTCTAGATAGCCTTAGAAGTAGGTAGTGAAAGGCAAAAGGACAGAAGTTGAGAGAAGAATATAGAAAGAAAAAAATATATATATAAACTTGAGGCCGGGGAATTCCTCACAAAACAAAAAGTCATCTGCTGAAAATCCCTTCTTCCAGGATTCAGCTTCCTACCGTGGGGCTATCCCCAACAACTCCGGTTTTCCATGTGCTATTTCCAACCTACAGTATTCACTCCCAAAGAAAATCATTGAGACATCAAACTTCAACCCTCCCCCTTTTCCAACCCTCCCATCATTACTCCTCTGCTGAACTAGCCTACATGGGGTAAGACCCCCAAATATACTCTGCCTAATTCGACAGAGAGGAACATTGTCCTTCTGCTTTCCTGGGCACTCTCTTTCCCCCCCCAACCGCCTCCTACTGCGGATAACAACCGAGTGCACCTGGTTTAAGCTCCTAATACTAATTCTATTCCCACCTTAGCTCAAAAGCCAATCTGCAAAGTAGAGTTTTCCATCACTGCTAATGGAGACCAGTTTTTCTCCCTGACCCCAAGTCTCTGAAAACCATATTCAGCCATCTGTTGCCAGTCGAGGCTTTCCTTTTCCAGTCTGCAGCAATCGTCCCTCGGATCAATAGCTTGAAGGTGGATTTGATCTCTAGGTCCGGCATAATTTTACCTTCGAACATTGTTCGATTTCGTTCCGTCCAGATGATCCAGAATCCCAGTGCTCTGATGGCTTGGGCCACGTACCCCCATCCCCCTTTGCCCTGGAGATTCTTTGGAGGGGTAACTTCGGCGCAGTCACGAAAACAGTTTGTAATTGCACTTCAGGCAATCCCGCGAATACAACACACCCCCACGCGACCCCACCGGACCCAAAACGTAGGTCATATACATTCAGCATTACCGGCCCTTTTGCCTCAAGTGCAATTACAAACTCAATCCCTGACTGCGCCGTAGTTTTCTCTTCTCTGGAAGTCCTAACAACATCCACTCTCTGTCCCATTCCAGCGCCTTCCCTGTCCAGCCCTCCCATTGTTTTACCCACCATTCACAGATTCTTTTGGATGTTGGACAGTCCCACCAGATGTGCGGAGTCGATTCGAAGGACCATACACATTTTTTGCATTGCGTTTCCACCGACATCCCTTTATTTGTTAGCCAAACCGCCGATGGTGTTGCCAACAGTGACTCTAGCCATAGTAATGCTGCAGCCCTTTGGTTTGGGGCGTCTTATATCTGTTCCCAACGGCTCTGTATTGCTTGTGCAATTTTTGTTGAGTCCGTTGGTAGGATCTTGTTACACCTTTCAGTAGCTGTCATCAAAGGACTTCTTGCTGGAGCTAGGACATCCTGTGTCAGGCTCAAGGAGAACTCGTCCAGTTTTGCGTGTTCACCTTGTGGTCCCCTGCTTCTCCAGGCCCACTGATTGGGGCTTGTCTTCAAGTATTTTATTGGTTTGCCATCCTTCCATAAAACCCGTCATTCTCCTTCTTCTTCCAATATCTCCCTCACTCTTATTTCCTCCACCCTTCCTCTCAGGAACGAGATCAGTTCATCCTCCTCCTCTGGGATTCCTAGCTCTTCTTCCGAGCCTACCATTCTCCACTGATGGAATTTTCTGCCCTTCTCCGCCGACTGTTGTACAATCTTGAGGAATACCCTTGAGGCCGAATTCCCATCTTCCCCTTCCTCAAACTGTTCGTACCAAGTTCCTGTTGGGTCTTGGTGGTGTGGAGATAAGATTTGCACCCACTCCTCCGGCAGGGCCTCCAGGACTTATGCTCTCCTCAATTTGGTATATTGCAAAGCCCGACGGACGGTCCGCATGGACCAGGTGGGAACCATTGGCATCACCTGTCCCACTACCGGTGGCCTGATGTACCAGTACTGGTCCTACGATAGACACTTGTCCCCTTATCGATCCCAGTCTCAAGTACGGTCCATAAGGACCATGGCGGGATGATAGCCGAAGGTATTACTTTCTTCCCCCGGACATAACGCATATGCGTTGTAAACTAATATACATTGCGTTTTATTCGTATGCATTGTATTCAAGGGTAGTCCACTAGCGTTTTGAACAGCAGGGCCCGGTCCAGGATGAGTAGGCTCAGTTTTTGTCCGTGGTAGAGGCCATTACACAGACAAAAAATGTGTTTTGGTGTCTTTCCATGTTCTGACAGAACATTCATCCCCCTTCTGCCGTTTGAGGCCTCCCTCCAGTCCTCTCACCAAATGTGCAAAATGAGAATGAATCTTCTGTTTAACATGAAAAACTACAACGCCCTGTCGTAGTCAGCCCCGCCCCTCATGGCTTCCCTCTGGCCCTTTCCTTCCTGCAGCTCCCTCACTCAACTACTTTGGACATGCATAAAAGACAAAACTTATGACGTGTATCTTTCCATGTTATAATGAAAGATTCACTCTCGTTTTGCACATGTCGAGAGTAGTGGCGCGAGGTCCCAAGTCATGCATAGACACAGAGAGAGAGGGAGAGAGGGAGAGAGAGAGAAAGAAAGAGAGGGAACGCATATGCGCTGACCTCAAAAAGAAAGAGGGGGGGGGAATATATATAGCGTACCTCCTGTATAAGAATGCATGTACATAACACCACCAATGGTACTTGCCAAAGCTCCCAGTGAACCAAAAATAGGCCATGGACTTGGATCAACTAAATGATAAGGATGCTTTTGAGAACTCATACTCATTGCTTCGCTCCTTTGTTTTTTAGTCTAATTTATTAGACACCCAAGAAACGTAATCATTGAAAGAGACAGCTTCCACTACAATAGGCATAAAGGCATGATTGGTACCACAAAGTTCACTACATTGACCATAGTAAACTCCTTCTCGTTTGCATGGTTATTGGCCCGAATGTTCGGGGGCCCTTGGGATGACCCCCGAACGTTCGGTCGTTCGGGGTCCTGTTCGGGGACCGAACCTGAAGGGGTTCGACCCTCACCAAAACTTATTTCGGGGCTTGAAAATATATATATATTTTTTAATTTATTTGCGAGTTATGTAGGACATGCGCTACACACGTATAAATTTTAAAGGCATTCTGTCGAACCACAAAAAAACGAAAAATCATCAAAGATGGCCAAGTTAAAACGTGCTTGGCTGCTCATTTTTTTTTTCACTTTTAACTTTTTGTTGTGATTTTATTTTGGTGCCTCTAATATTTTATTATTTTTTGAAACTTTTTGCACAAGTTTTGTATTATGTGACGTACACATATGTAAAGTCTCAGGGTATTTGGCTCTGTAAAAAAAAAAAAAAAAAATGCCAAAGATGGTAGTGTCGAAAACAGGTTTGACACTCACAAATTTTAATTATCTAATTTTTTATTATTATTACTTTTTATTAGTGTCATTTATTTTTTTATTTTTTTTCAAATTTGGTAAGAAATTTGGGTGCAATGCTCAAGCAAATGTTGTTTAGTTTTCTGTTTTTTATAATATATATTTTTTTCAGATTTTTTTAATCTGTTTGATTTTTTTATTTTTTATTTTTTTTCGCGTTCGGCCCGAACGGTCGAATGCATCCCCAAGGGGTACAGGGTAACCGGCATTCGGGACGGACCGAACGCCAGAACCCGAGCGCCCGAACGTATGGGACACCTTGGGGATGCGTTCAGCTGTTCGAGCCGAACGCGAAAAAATAAATAAAAATAAAAAAATATAAAAAATATAAAAAACCGATATGTTATGAAGAAAAATAAATTAAACAAGATTTGCCTTAGCATTACATCCAAATTCCTTACAAAATTTGAAGTA
The DNA here is from genome assembly GCA_003427395.1 of Chara braunii. Lineage (NCBI taxonomy): Eukaryota > Viridiplantae > Streptophyta > Charophyceae > Charales > Characeae > Chara > Chara braunii. Next base: position 1,448,705 of record BFEA01000112.1, on the reverse strand, counting down.
AAAAAAAATAAAATAAAATAAAAATAATAATAATTTAGTGAGTGCGCGAGCACGTTTTCGACACCGCTATCTTTGGCGATTTTTCTTTTTTTTTTTGGCAAAGCTAAATGCCAAGAAAATTTACAGATGTTTACTTCACATAATACAAAACCCACTAAAAAAAAATCAAAAACTAATAAATTATTTAGACCCTGAACTAAAGTGAAAACAAAAATAAAAAAAGTGAAAAAAAACATGGGCGAGCATGTTTTGACACCGCCATCTTTGGCGATTTTTAATTCTTATTTGGCTGAGCCAAATAACTTGAAACCTTATAGGCGTGTACCTCACGTCATAGAGAACTCACACAAAAAAAGTAGAAAAACAAAATTATTTTTAGACTCCGAAATAATTTTTGGCGACGGCCGAAGACCATTGGGTTCGGACCCCGAAGTTGACCCCGAACGTCCGTACGTACGGGCTGGTGACCCTGTACATATATATATATATATATATATATATATATATATATATATATATATATATATATATATATATATATATATATACGTTTAATTTTGAATAGAACACATATGTTTTATTCGAATACAAAGGATATGTGTTGTATTCAAGGTGCCCTTCTATTTGAAAAAAAAAGGTAGCAACTTTTGAAAAAACGTTTTTTTTTTAACTCGAATATAACGCATATGCGTTATGTTCGGGGGAAGAAGGAAGTACGAATCCCATAGCTGATACATATCTCACCGGCGATCTCAATCTCACTTTCAGTCGGGCGTCGACAGATGTTTGATCCTCACCTAGTCTATGCGTGGGTCTGCGCAATGCAATGGTACACCTTTGTTGCTCGTAACAATCAGATTAAGAGTTTGAATCTCGTGTCAGATTGCAATTACCCTCAGCCACGTCAGTATCTATAAATCATCACCTTATTGTTCAAACCTTGTCATAAAATCACAAGGAATATGTGTCAATCCATTGGCATAAACTTCCCTGGTGGTATGGTCATGATTTGATAGCCCTAAAGCCATAGATTGAACAAGTTGTCTGGGGTCAAAGAATGGTATGTCCGAGCTAAGAAGTATATAAACCTGGTCCAAAAAGAGGCAACATTCATGTTAATCTGCCATATACATGAAACCAGCTACAGCCTACCGTAAGCCTGTTACAAGGCGCTGACCCAACTTGGGGAGCTCCATGCTACATGATTTTAATCAAATACCTTATCTCGTCAAAAGTCCCGACAAATATTGTCGGTATGAACACTCTTACAAGGGTATCCGCCATGGTTTTTGCAAATGACGGAAAAATAGTTTTTATTCGGAAATTGTAAGCGGAAGTTGGGTGTGTCACGAGAGTTGCGACTTGTTTTCTTTTATGACTAACTTTGTGTTCGCAAAAAAAGTAGAGAGGGCGTGGACCCACAGTTCTTAGGTGTGCGTGATTTTTCTTGTTAATATTACGGAGACGGCATGTTTTGTGAGTTGACTTTTTGATTTTTTTATTAAATTAGGACTAAATTATTTTCTTTTTTGATCGATGCATTGACTGTGGCGTGACAACGTGCACAAGACGGTATTGCTACAGTCAACGTCTGATTTGATAACCAACGCCGCAAATTTTAGAGGCAACTAACTTTGATTTTTTTAGACGCACTAAACTTATGTAGAATTGAAATTGTTATGTTTTTGGCATCGGTAGAGACCTCCTATGACCTTGGTGGGCTGCGTAGGCAGAGGTCGACATGGGCGAGATAGTCATTTTGTCATCGCTATAATGATAAAAAAATTCGGGTTGAAAGCAACCGCTTGCACAAGCACGGAGTAGCGACGACACGACTTTGGGAAAACGGGTGGAGTATACGGCGGCCATGAGCCGAGCCAAGCCCCTTGGGCAGAGTGCAGGGGTTCTGCAACCGTGGATACTGGGTGGTAGGCCAAGAATGACTTTGGGGTGTTTCGGCAACTGTATGCACTGCGACATCCGCTTATATGGATTTCAGCAAGTGCCAACCTCGGCCTTGGGCCTAGCACTACTGGCTACGGTGTAGGGTTTTCATGTAGAAAAGACTGTGATCGAGGCCTCCTACCGACGGCGAAAGAGTAATGGAGTGTTTGAAGAAAATAGAGGGGTTGAGGGTTCAGCAGGGTATCCCCTTTTAGTTTTGTTGCCAATCCCGATCACGTGTCTGATTGGCAGAACCGAAGAGGATGTCAATGGTTTTCCCTCTCCCTAAGCACGTTTCTTTTTTCTTTTTCATATTTTCATTTCATCTTTATTTTTAAATTTTAATTTATCTATATTTACCAGTCCCACTTCAGGGATACAGGATCGGTGTTGAGACTGACAGACGTTGTTCGGTTGGTACACCAGTGATTGCAGACATACAAATTCAAACTTGAACTTAGATACTTTCAGATGAAGAGAATAAAATCATTCTTAGTTGTCCGTCACCGGTTAGCTAAAAAATGATATCTCTCGGTAACGGTCCAGGTCTGTCCTTTGGGACATCCATTAAAATTGGGATGATGTAGGGGAGATTTATGTGGCTCCTACTCCGTGTTGCCGCAAGTAAATCCTACAGTGAACCTGTACACAATGGTGAGTATGATGCATTCGGGAAAAACAATCATTTGAGGCCGATCATTCAGGGGGATTGAAAGTTGGAGATACATTGTTAAGTTGCGCGCGTACATGGCGTGTAGGATTTTTCTTCCCAATTATAGTAAAAGATTCAATCTTATTTTGCTTTTTTGGTGAATAGTCGAGCGTGACGTATAATGCCGCGCGTTAAGCCGTTGTCGTGTTTATGGTATTACCACTCATCCAGTTTATTACGACTGTCATGTTATTAGTAGTCGCCTCGATGTTCGGTTTCGGGTATGCTATCATGGTCATGGTGATCGCCTTCAATTGTGTTCACCATCATAATTGTGCTCGTCGTTATTGCCCGACAGTGCTCATTTTCTTTAGGAGTATCTTCTTTTTGGTCGTCACTACCAACGAGCTCGGTGGTCATCTCCATTCCGCTTGTCGTCATTTACGTCGTTGGTGGTGCTCTTCCTGTAAGTAGTCGCTCATTCTGTTACAATCACTTGAACCTGGCGGGAGGTCGACCAGATGCATACGGGAAAACGAAGGAGAAGCGAGGCAGGGTGGGGAAGTTGACGAAAACGATAAGGAAATTATGGATAACGAAGGAGAAGAAGAAGGCAAATATGAGTTTGAGCACGCACACTCATTCTTAACGGAGCTGAGTGATTAGAAAGTCGAAATTGAGGTTTTTGTGGTAGACGACCCTTAATCTGCAGTTAGTTTGGTTGTTAGTACGGTAGATGGGGAGGTGAAGGAGTGAAAATAGTTGAGGACAGATGACGATGGAACAAACACGAGAGAAAAGAGTAATATCTCGCTCGCTCCCTAACAAATTCGAGCAGGGAAAGATGTTGAATGGGGATTATGAGGTATTGCGCCTCGAATAGGCGTTTTGGATTTTCGAATAGGACCTTGGTCGGTGTTGGTGTTTTGTGCTCCGCGGGCACGACCTTAGCTTGACAAGGATGGCTGATTCCAACGCACTATGCATGACTGATCAATCATGAGAGAGCGGTATGATGTGAAAAAGGGAGAAGCAACAACGAGGTTGAGAAAGGAGAAGAAGGATTAAGGATGGAAAAAGAGGGATATGTGAATATGAACGCATGATGGTGGTAGGTACATTCAGTTAGGAAATAATAAAATAAAAATAAAAACATGGTGATGTATCTGTCTGCAATCTATTGAGAGATTCACTCTCATTTTGCGCATTTGGAAAGTGGTGAGGGGTAGCAACGCTCACGACTATGGTTATCTTTGGTGGTGGTTGTTTGTCCTTGTAACTATGACTCTCAATCTATCATGCTCTTTTGCTTTGGTTCCCCCATCTCGGTGCTGTTCATTTTTGTGTCGGTTGACTTCGTCGTCGGGATCGACTGGGCTGTCTTTTGGGACGATCAAAATTGCAGGTGAAGGAGAGAGCGAAGAGGACAAAAGGAAAAGGATTGGCCGGAAGATATAGAGAGAGAGGGTTCTCACATGGTGCATGTACCTGTCCGTATTCAACCGGAAGATTCATTCCCAATTTGCATGTTGAATTTGCCCGCGTTCTAGTAGTAGAATCGTCCCCATTCCACATATTGAATGAGTAGTGAAGAATGATTTATAGTCATGGACTTCGGTTTATTGTCTGAATCTTCCTCATTTTCAAACTTGTAGTGAACACTTGTTGTTGTTTTGGGGTGCTTGAAATACTGCTATATATTTAAAGCGACTTAATCAGTTTGGTGTGACAACTATGGTCTACTGTATGAGGAGCACCTGTTCGGTTTATCAGGGTTCATTTTGAACCGCTGCACCTACAAATAGTCGGTCACGGTGCCCACCTTCAATCTGCGGTGACAACTGAACAGGTATTCGATTGAAGGTTGTGGCTGAGTTTTGGAATTATAGATAGTTTCGTTAAGTTCATAGTTGTTGCATTTCTCCAAATTTCACACTTCAACTCAATCTGAGCCAAGAGTACGACTTTTTTTTGTTCATTGCTCTGAGATTTTGGTCTGGGTTATTATTAAAGGGCATGTGTTGATTGACAAGATCGGTGCCAAGTTGTTGTTGAGCTGAGTTTTTGAGCAAATTGAATTTTTGGTTGAGTTGGGTTTTCTATTGCGTCATGTTTAGGGATAAGCCGAGGCTGGTACTGCAAAAGTAGTTGCCAATTGAATAAAGTTTAGTGATTTGGGTGTTGCTACTACTGGCTCGTGAATCCGCAGTCCTCAAGTTTCGCTTGGGATTCGTATTGTGCGTTGTTGTACATTTGTTTCGCACACTTTGTTTATATCGTACATTGCACTGGGCCTTGTTGTTATGCACGCTGTAACTTGCTGCATAGTATTGCGTTTCGCCTGCAACTCGAATTGAACACGGGGATGTGCTCTATTCAAACGCAGTTTTTTCGGGTTGCGTAACTGCATTCTGGTAAGATATTGAAGGGCGATGATTTAGAGGGTTGATCAAACTTTGAAAAGGACAGGTACTATGATGTCCAAATTTTCAGGGAGTGATATTAAACCACCACTCTACGCGTTGTTGTGAAAGTCAAGGGACCAGTAACATATGTTCATGAGGACTACCAGTAGCATAGTGTGGAAACCCAACAGAGACCAAAAAATAAAAAACTCCAACAAATTACCGTGACCACTTATTTCCTGGTTAAAACCTATGTAGCATCGTGTTCGGGTTCGGTGACCGAACCCGAACGTTCAGGACCGAACGTGAACGAGCGCCGGAACTTGCCGAACGTGAACATGGAAATATTATTAAAAAAAAAAAAAAAAAAAATCTCCAAAAAAATTGAAAAAACTATACGTGATGTAAAATAATAATACAAACAACTTTTGCCCCGGAGGTATGCTCAAATTCGTAACCAAACTCGAGTTAAAAATAAAAAACAAAAAACAAATTTTTTTTTTTTTTTTAGTATGTCCAGCCGAGCACGTTCGGGTGGCGTTCGGCCGAACACCCAAACATGTTCGAACGTTCGGAAAAGCTCTGAACATGTTCGGTATGCTACGTAGGTTAAAACTTTCTTTTTTTTTTCCCCTGGAAATATCATGACTTAGTCTACAGACCTTCTAATTTATTTATTTTTTTGAATTTTTTTGTGCGAAAAATTATTAAAATTGGGGTACGTTTCTCGTTGGCCCACAAGTAGTAGAGTAACAAAGATAAAGAATGAGACAAATCGACGTGACATTTATTTCACCGACTAAAAAATAATTAAAATCTTTTAAAGTAGTTTTTGTTAAAAAATAACAACCAAATCTACGGACTCTTCATTTTTCAGAGTTTTCAAGGCATTCTTCAGAGCGCGAAAAATTACAGAAATTATGGTAGTTTTTCCTTTGACCCACATGTTGGAGTGACAAAAATAAAAAATGTGTTTATTTTATAATTTAATTTTTTTGTTTTATTATTTTTTTCGTAAAGATCACGACCTAGTCTGCAGGATTTTAAATTTTCAGATTTTTCCCCTGATTTTTTTGGCACGAAAAATCGCCAAAGTTGGCGCGTGAAACTTTCGGAGCTGGACCCGCCTGCGCCTCCCGGTCGGCGCCCCCCCTAAAGACCCGCTCCTAACTCACCGGAATGCTATTTTTTGTGGTGGGTAAAGTAGTGGTTTAATTCGTTCGAACCACAATTTTGACTGAGGTCGCGACACGGTTGACCATCATTGCGAGACCCCTTAGAGATTGAAGATTTCAAGACCCTCTCACGCGAGTCTCGGTGTACCTCCCTTGTATCTGAGTGACTTAAATATTCTTCTTATTTGTCTTTCTTACTCTTAGTCTAGTCCATTGGTTAAGAGAGGAAGACGACAAGCAGGAAACGCATAAGACCACATTAAGGCATTATGGAAGGTCTACCCACCGATTATGGGAACTCTGTTGGAACGTATACGAGATTTTTGGAGGCAGATAACTATCAGGCTAACCCTCTTTTCTTGTGAGTGTCACTATACCTTATCAATACACCCCTCTTCTTTGTCTGTAGAGTATGCATGCGCCCCTTTGGACTCTTGTTTTCTATTTAGGATTTGGTTCATACTAAGTAAAGAGATAGCATGCATGAAGTTTATCTATTTTATTGTTTGGAACTCAGACAAAGAGGGATGAACTTTGAAAGGTGGTATAAATATGATTTTGCTTACATTTGTTTAAGTTTTCAAGGGGTCAGACATGTTTTTAAGATGAATTGTCTGACCACTTTGTTTATGTCTGTTTTCTGAAGGACCACACATTGTTTATTAGATAAATTACCTGGTTGCTTTGTTTCTTTGATTTGTTTTCCCCCATAACCGAACATTGTTTCTAAGATGAATGGTCTCGTTGTTGTTTATTAGGGGTTTTGACTGCTTGAACTTTCAGGGTCAGGTCTTGTTTTTAAGATGAATGGTCTGATTTGTTTATTTCTTGGTGATTGCTGAACAAAATTTGGGCATTGTTTCTAAGATGAATGGTCTCGTTGTTGTTTATTAGGGGTTTTGACTGCTTGAACTTTCAGGGTCAGGTCTTGTTTTTAAGATGAATGGTCTGATTTGTTTATTTCTTGGTGATTGCTGAACAAAATTTGGGCATTGTTTCTAAGATGAATGACCCAAGGTACTTTTTTTTTTTTTGTACGGAGAAAAAAAAGGATGAGCATATTTATTTATTTTTGCAAGAAATATACTTTATTATATATAGAGCAAAAAGAGGTTGAGAATCCCTCCACATCTCAGCCCGAAAAACTGGGGTTATTACCTAGATTTGACTCTTATTGGACATCGGGTCCCGTGTCCCTTTCTCCTACGAAGGTACATATTATTCATGAATGAAGACAAAACTGAATTAAGAAAAGTCAAAATAGTTATAAACAAAATAATATGTCTTTTATCATTCCCCTATCCTCATCGTAAGCCATAGAACCTAGTACTTTTGTTTATTCTTCTCATTACCTCTGACACGTCATCCTCTCTGTCCGCTCTTCTTAAACCCTAAACCCTACTGTCCAGTGACGTGGAGACCAAGTCCCTATTTACGTGAAATTTTAATCCTCTAAGTTCAGTAAGATGAGTTTATGTCTGCTAAAATGTTTTGTGATTGAACCATTTCCAATAAGGTAAGGTCCCTGGTTCTGTCTCTCCTTTGCTGTTCCTCCCTCCTTTTCCATAATAGTCGCGAGGGATAACCTTGTACTGTGTCGAGTTTGCCCGTTCCGAGTCTGTCCTGGATAAATTTATTTATGATTATTTGTTTTATTACGGGGTCATCCTTCATATGCTTATTTGCTCAACGTCAATCTGCCTGGTATTCTGTGTGTAGAAAGGATGACGCAAAAAAATAAAATAATAATCATAGACAAATTCATCAAGGACAAACTCAAAACGAGCAAACTCGATACAGTACAAAGTGATCCCCTGCGAGTGTTACAAAAAAAAAGGGAGGAACAGCAAGGGGGAGTTAGAACCAAAAACCTTGCCTCATTGAAAACGGATTAATCACAAAACAGTTTCGAAGACATAAACTCAGCTTCGTGAACTTAGAGGATTAGGGTTTCACGTAAATAGGGATTTGGTCTTCATGTTCCTAGGAATAATAGGGTTTAGGGTTTAAGAAGAGCAGACATAGAGGATGAGGTGATGGAGGTAATGGGAAGGGCGAGCAACAGTACTAGGTTTTATGGCTTTAGATGGCGTTCGGGTTCTATCGAACTCCCGAACTCGAAGCTGCCGAATGTTCGTCCCCCCTTGAGGATCCGTTCGGTCATTCAGACCGAATGTGAACCTGGAAAAAAAAAAAAAAAAAAAAAAAAAGCAACTTCCAAAACATATGAAAAACATATATGTTATGCAGAAAAGTAAAATGAACAATATTTGCCTCAACATTACATCTTAATTCCTTACCAAATATGAAATAAAAATAAAATACGGAAAAAAAAAAAAAAACTACGAGAGAGTCACAAAAATGAGTTATAATTGCACTATAGGGCAACATACAGTTTCAAATCGCAGTTTCGACAATTTATACAACCTAGCTTTCGGGCCAGATAGGGTTTCCAAATGCAATTGCAAACTGTATTTTGCCTCGTAGCGCAATTATAACTTGTTTTGTAACTCTACTGAAGTTACTCCTTAATAAAAATTAGTGAGTGGCCGAGCATGTTTTGACACCGCCATCTTTGGCGATTTTTTATTTTTTGGCTTGGCAAAATGCATTGAAAATTTATATGCATGTGGCGCATGTTATACAAAACATAAAAAAAAAATTAAAAAAAATTGGCCCCAAAATAATTTTTTGCAGGGGCCGAACCCCTTCAGGTTCGGACCTTGAACGAGACCCCAAACGCCCGAACATTCGGGGGTCAGACCGAGGAACCCCAAACGTTCAGCCTGACAATCATGTATATATGTATATCTATATATATAGGATCATCAGCCCGTACGGAGGTCGTACGGACGTTCGGGGTCCCCTTAAGGGTCCGAACCGAAAGGCGTTCGCGCCCCACAAAAAAATATTTAAGGGCTTAAAAATACGTTTTTGTTTTGGAATATTATTTTGTAAGTTCTTTATGATGTGAGCTGCAAGCCTATAAATTTTGAAGTTGTTTTGCTAAGCAAAACAAAAATTTAAAATCGCCAAACATAGCGGTGTCGAGCCGCATCGGCCCCCGCCTTTTCTCGCGAAGAGGCGGGAACCCTCCTGGCGATGTCACGCAGAAGTTTAAACAAAAATTATAGAGACAATTTGGGGACGGAGTAAAACATTATGCGAACCGCCGAGACGGTCGTGGTTGCAATGTCCCTTTGCAGCTCTAGCTGGGTGCGCCAACTGTACATCCCGAGGTTCACTACAACATGATAGGTTCATGCGGGGCACAACTTGCTTCCCTAAGGGGTTGTCACCACCCTTAGGGGTGTATCCTTACCGAGCTACTGACCCATGTGTGAAAGTTTTTACATCCAGTTGCAGAGGTGGATCAACCGAGGGTATTTGCTCGCTCGCTGTAGTATAGGTATGCGCGATTAAAACGCCTATTAAACCCGGACGTCGTCCGTTCCTTAGGGCGCTAATCTCCTAAGTACGAAGCGTACGCCGGTCAACAAAGGTGGTCTCAACCAAGTGTGAAACCTTCTTGCCCCTTTAAACACTAGTAAAAAAAAAATTATAACAATCACACAGAGTTATACCAAAAGGAACTGTACTTAGTCGATAGGAATGTATATCCCATCTGCAATGATAATCGAAAGAATCAAAATCATCATTAGATACTAAAAAACTCGACCACCTGAGGTCGATCTCCACACAAATCATATAGTCGCCAATGAGGTGTTGGCTTTAGACAATAACATATATGCAACCAACATGGTAGTCGGACAACTTTAGTTTTAACTTGATGAGATGTGCTACCAAAGTTATTGATTTCATATACCGTCGACCTAAGATTAAACACGTACATTCGTCTTCACAGATCCTTAGTTTTCTTGGATGACAGGCTGGTTTGTGAATGATTCTTGATCAGGTGCATTACTTGAGGTGTTGCATATCTCTCCCTCTAGGAAGTGGTCTGGGGTACTCCTCCTCCTCGCCCGAGCACAAGACTCGGACCTCAGAAGTCGGGCCGTCTCTACCGAATCGGCAAAGTACCCCCCCTTAGAATGGTCCACTCCGGGTCGATAACAAGGTCGACTCCTAAAGCAACGAACCCCCGTCCCAGATGCTTCCTTGAAAGAAAGAAAGTGTCCATCGCAGATAAATTTTCAGTTGTTCTCATCCTCCCCTGCCTAAGGTAATTTAGACGAAAAGAGTTAGAGGTGATACAGGATGAGAATCATTTGGACAGGTAAAGGTAGATAAAGTCATTAAGGATAGAAATTGTCAATCCTTGGGAAAAATTAAATTCATTACGCTTTGATTCTCTTTCTGTTTTCAAAATTTATTATCTCACGGCACCCATCGATTATCCTTCAAAAATAGCAAGCAAGTTCACCCAACTCACTGACGAAAGAAAAAAGATAAGGAGGTGAAACTCTCCGTTCTTTTGTTAAATAACATTTTGTCCCACTTTCATACATAGTTTTTTTTACTCACCTACACACCACGCAGATAATACAATCAAAAGAAGACAAGCAAAGTCCCACTACTCACGTCAGACCCACCTTTT
>BFEA01000112.1:1412543-1427018 GCA_003427395.1 Chara braunii | reverse complement strand
TCACTTGCCCGGCCGGGCCAAAAAAATTTAAAATTTTGAAAATAAAATTATATTTTTAAACTTTTATTTTTATTCAAAAATTGGTAAAGAATTTCGATGTGAACCTGAGGCAAAAGTTGTCCAATTTATTTTTGTGCATAAGACAGTTTTCTTTAGGATTTTTTGGGGTTTTTTTTTTTTTTTTTTYTTGGGAGTCCTTGCACGGGCTGGCCATCCGGGACCCGGGCGGCCCGGCCGGTAGCCTAGAAAAAATCTGAAAAAAGATATGTTATGAAGAAAAATAAATTAAACAAGATTTGCCTGAGCATTACGTCCAAATTCCTTACCAAATTTGAAATAAAAATAAAATACGGAGAAAAAATACTAATAATAAAAATAACAAAAAGTAAAAAAAGAATTAAATTTACTGAGTGCGCGACCACTTTTACAACACCGCCATCTTTGGCAATTTTTCATTATTTTTGGCATAGCTAAATGCCCTGCAAATTTACAGATGTGTACTTCACATCATGCAAAACCCACTAAAAAAAATTCAAAAAATAATAAAATTATTAAGACCCCGAACTAAAGTGAAAAAAAACGTAGGCGAGCACATTTTGACACCTCCATCTTTGGCGATTGTTAATTCCTATTTGGCTGATCCAAATGACTTGAAAATGCATAGGCAGGTACCCCACGTCATAGAGAACTCACAAATTGTTTTTTATAAAAACAATATTATTTTTAGGCCCCAAAAATATTTTTTTGCGGGGGCCGAATGCCCGTACGTACGATGACCTCCGTACGTATGGGCTGGTGACCCCGTATATATATATATTAGAATACTTTTAAATTTGAATAGAACGCATGTGACAGACCTTTCTTTATTTCGTGGGTGTTTTGCTTGCTTGTAATGAGGTGTGAACCGACAGTCTGTAGAGTTTTYCATCTGGTGTGGGTGAGTGATAGTCTGTTTTGACGTTTGCCATAGGTACCTTGAGGGTAGTGGTTGGTGCCCATCTCAGGGTACCAGTTGCCGGGCAGTCGTTGATGCTTAACCACAGCTGGGGTTAAGGTGGATTATCACTTACAGTGTAATCAGTTAAGGGATTTTGCAGACTATTGAGGGTTCAGGCTCATGATGAGTCGGTGAAACTCCAACCAAAAATTATTTCGGGACCTAAAAATAATTTTTTTTTCTGAAGTTGTTTTTGTGAGTTCTCTATGGCGTGAGGTACATACCTTTAAAGTTTTAAGTCATTTGGCTCAGCCTTATAGAAATTAAAACTCGCCAAAGATGGCGGTTTCAAAACGTGCTCGCCTACATTTGTTTTTATTTTTTATTTCTTTTTTCACTCTAGTTCGGGGTCTGAATAATTTTATTACTTTTTAAAACTTTTTTAGTGTGTTTTGCATGATGTGAGTACACATCTGTTAATTTTCAAGGCATTTAGCTATGCCAAAAAAAAGAAGAAAAATATCCAAAGATGGCCGTGTCGTAAAAGTGGTCGCCCACTCACTAAATTTTTTTTTTTTTTTTTTTTTACAATTTTAGTATTAGTATTTTTTTACGTATTTTATTTTTATTTCAAATTCGGTAAGGAATTTGGATGAAATGCTCAGACGAAATCTTGTTTTATTTATTTATTTATTTATTATTTTTTTTGTTCCGCGTTCGGCCAGAACGGCGAACGAATCCCCATGGGGTCTCATACGTTCGGGTGTTCGAGGTCGGGTGTTCGGCCCGTCCCAAACGCCGGTTACCCTGTATATATATATAGAAAGAGAGTTGCCGACGTTCGGGACGGGCCAAATGGCCGAACATACTGGAACCCTTGGGGATGCGTTTGATCGTACGGGCCGAACGCGGACCAAAAAAAAAAAAAAAAAAAAAAAAATCCAAGGCTATAAGTGTGGACTGGTAAAACATTTTCGAATTAAATGGCCGAACATACTGGAACCCTTGCTCGGCCAGACCAAGAAAATTTTCGAATTAAAATTTGTACTTCGAATTTGGTAAAACATTTCGATGTGACTCTGAGGCAAAATTTGTTCGATTTATTTTTCTACATAACATAATTTTTTCTTTGAGTTTTTTTTTTTTTTTTGCTGGGACCTCCCCTTGTCCTTGCAGTACGGTCAGGCCGCGCGGAAAAACAGGGTAACCTGGGCGGCCCGACTGGCAGCCTATAAAAAATATGAAAAAATGATATATTATGAAACAAAATAAATTAAACAAGATTTGCCTGAGCATTACATCCAAATTTCTTTCCAAATTTGAAATAAAAATAAAATACGAAAAATAAATACTAATAAAATCATAATAGTAATAATAATATTAATAAATTTAGTGAGTGCGAGAGCACGTTTTCAACACCGCGGCACTGCTATCTTTAAATAATTTTCTTTTTTTTTTGGCATAGCTAAGTTCCCTGAAAATTTATAGATGTGTGTTTCACATCATGCAAAACCCAGTAAAAATATTTCAAAAAATAATAAATTGTTTTAGACCCCGAACTAGAGTAAAAACAAAAATTAAAAAGTCAAAAAAACATGGGCGGGCACGTTTTGACACTGCCAACTTTGATGATTTGTAATTCCTATTCGGTTGAGCCAGATGAATTGAAAATTTATAGGCATGTACCTCACGTCATAGAGAACTCATAAAAAAAAAATCAGAAAAACAAAAATATTTTCAAGCCCCGAATTAAGTTTTGGCGGGGGCCGAACGTCATCACGTTCGGACCCCGTACGGGACTCGAACGCCCGTACGTACAGAGGTATGCCCGGGGACCTCAGTACGTATGGGTTGGTGACCCTATATATATATATATATATATATATATATATATATATATATATATAAACAGTTTGTCACAGCCCCTCGTTTGTTGTCCTCTTCTCCCTCTCTGCCTACGGTTTACCGGGCAGTTCTATTTGACGATATATATATATATATACATGCAGGGTTACCGGCGTTCGGGACGGACCGAACGCCTGAACCCGATCGCCCGAACGTACGGGACCCCTTCGGGAGGCGTTCGGCCGTTCGGGCCGAACGCGGTAAAAAAAAAAAAAAAAAAAACGTTTTCAAAAAATTCCGAAAACAAACTATGTTATGAAGAAACATAAACTAAACAACATTTGTCTGGGCACTACATCCAAATTCTTTACCGAATTTGAATTAAAAATCCAATACAAAAATAAACACCATGATAAAAATGAGAAAAAATAAAAAGAGAACTAAAATCAGTGAGTGTGCCAGCATCTTTTCGACACCTCCATCTTTGTCTATTTTTAATTATTTTTTGGCATTGACAAATGCCCTTAAAATTTACAGATATGTAGTTTACATAATCAATAACTTATTAAAAGTTTTTCAAAAAATAATAAAATTCTTTAGGCCCTGAAATAAAGTGAAAACAAAAAGTTAAAAGTGAAACAAAACAAAATAGCGAGTGGGCGAGCACGTTTTGACACCCCCATCTTAGACGATTATTAATATTTTTTTGGCCTTGCAGAATGGCTTCACAATTTATAGGCGTGTAGGTCACATCATAAAGAACTCACAAAAACTAATTCAGAAAAATAAACTTATTTTTAGGCCCCGACATAGTTTTTGGCGGGGGCCGAACCTCGAGGTGTTCGACCCCCGAACGGGACCCCGAACGCTCGAACGTTCGGGGGCCAGCCCGTGGGCCCCCGAACGTTCGGTCAGGTAACCCTGTATACATATATATATATAAAAGAACAAATAGTATGACATTGTTTATAAGATAAATGTTATGAGTATAACCTTATCACAAGCAAAAAAATATAATTGTGAGTTATAACCTTAGTCGACTGAGAATTGTTTCGATGATGAATGACATAGTCACATGCTCAATGAAGAGAAAAGTAGTTGTGCAACATATTCGTGTATAACTAAGTCAAAGGTTGTGTAGCATCGTGTTCGGGTTCGGTGACCGAACCTAAACGTTCAGGACCGAACACGAACGAGCGTCGAAACTGTTCAAATGCGAACATAAAAATATTTATAAAAGCAAAAACAAAATGCTTCTAAAAAAAAATTAAAAAACATATATGTTATATAAAATAATAATACAAATAAGTGTTGCCTTGGAGGTATGCTCAAATTCGTAACTTAACTCGAGTCAAAAATCAAAAATATATTTTTTATTTTTTTATTTTTTAGTATATTCGGTGGAACACCCGAACATGTTCAGACGCTCGGAAAAGTTCCGAACATGTTCCCTGTGCTACACAGGCCAAAGGGTTTTTTAATGTTTCTAAGATCGATGACCGAAGTCAATGCCTTATGTAAGATAGGGTAAAGGGTTAAGCATCTGAAGGTTCATCCAACTACTTGCATGAAAAACAACTTGGGATTTGTGAAAGAGTTACTTTGGTTGCATATGTGTCAGTTTGATTGTAAGTCTAGTCTAAGTGATCTTCTAATAAGTAGTTGCTTAAATTGCTCTTCATGTGCTGGAGTCATAGGAGTTGGTTCAATTTCTGCATTTCAAAGTCAAAAGTTTATTTTTCATATTTGGTTTTATATTAGGCTACTAGTCGGACCACCTGGGTCCCGGGTGGTCAGCCCGTGCAAGGATCAAGGAAGGTCCCCCCCCCCAAAAAAAAAAAAAAAAACTATGTTATGCAGAAAAATCAATCGAACAACGTTTGCCTTAGGGTCACATTTAAATTCTTTACTGGATTAAAAATAAAATATAATATATATAAATATTTATTTTTATTTGTAATTTTTATTTTTTTTTGCCCGGCCCGGCAAGTGACCCTGGGCCACTCTGGTAGCCTAGGTTTTGTATAAATTTTGGAAAGACACTTTCGCCAAAGTAATTGTTACCCAAATTTATACAAATCCAATGAGTTAGTCAATTTTTTGTTTTTACAAATCCGAATTTTATCCGAGTTTTATATCTAACTTAGTAAAAATATAAAAACTTACTTTTATAGGGGAAGTGTTGCCGATAGTTTTACTAAATCATAGAGTTTGACAATAAATTGACTTTGTGAAGTCATAATTATTTTCAAAGTTTATATTGAGTTTTTTACAAATTTTTGAAAAGACGTTTTTGCTAGGGGGAGTGTTACCGAATTTTTTATAAATTTAGAGAGTTAGTTTAATTTTGTTTCAACATAGTTCAATTTTCGTATTTCAGTTCATACGTGGTTGAGTATACATTTGAGTCCAATTTTCTCTAAAAGAAGTGTTGCCATTTTTTTTATAGTTTCAATGAGTTCGATTATATTTGGTAGAAAAAACTTTGGTACTCCACCCTATACAAAGGAGATGTTGTCGAAGTTTTTTTTAATATTCTGATATAAGTTAATAAAAATTTTAAGCTTAGCTTTGTGAGAAGTTGAAGTGTGATGTGGTATAAACCTTGGTTTTGTGAGAAGTTGAAGTGAGATGTGGTATGAAGGTTTATTCTCCATATACTTAAGATAAGTTTAGGGAACTAGCATGTGTTGTGTTACAAACCCTCTTTGGTTACTTCGCTTTAAGATTTGACTAGTTTTAGTCTGATTCTACAAGGATAGTCTTCTGTTATCTTTTGAAAACTGATCGGTTTACGATTTAAGTTCTACTCGCTCTTACGACTCAACCTATGAGTTTAGCCCGTGTGGGTTGATTTATTTATTTGAGTGTTTTCTCATACTTTTATTAACTGGTAATTTAAAAAAGACTTCATGTTTTTTTTCAAAAACATTTGGAGCTTGCGTGAATAAACCAATGGATGTGAGTGCAGAGAGTGGTTGAAGTTAATCCGTGTAGTGTGTGGTTTGTTGATGTTGAATTTATGTGTAATTACAAATATATTTCGTGACTTCAAATCTGGATTTTACTTTGTTTGCGATTATTTTCATGTTTGAAAGGAACTCGCAATGTGATTGTGAGAATGATCTCCTCGTGTCCTACAACCCTGTTGTATTTATATTTTGTATATCCGCAGTCTTTTTTTACCATGTGCAAGGGTTTAGAAGATTTGTATTGAGAGAATATATATTGACGATATATATATATATATATATATATATATATATATTCTTATGGTTGGACGTTCAGGTTCATGGCGGTCGTCAAAGTCAAACCCCTTTATTTGTCCAAAAGTCTTCGAAGATGGGGCCTCGTCCCATAAGCTAGTGGCGTCCCACTGCCACAAAGGGTCGAAACTCTCCTACCGCTCACTCGCGTCGGGTGCAAAAGATGGTAGGTCTTGCAATTGCACTCCCGATCGTTTAGCGTCAAAAGATTAATATATCAAGGCGCATGTCAGCCGACATCTAAGTGTTGAAATCGATCTTCGAAATCATGAGGACCAAGAGGTCATGGATATCACATAGTACGTCATCAAACGTTATGGGTCAAATGTGAAAATGAGACTAGGTGTGATTTACTTGTGGAGTTCGATTTTATTTTATGAAGTGTATTGAGTGGTTAGATGGACCGTCCTAACGTCGGTTCGCACGCGGGTCTGACTAAGGTGTTAGACCGTGCGTACCCCCAATGCTACAACGAACAAGAAACGCCCTCGGCTGGGCCACCTCTGCGATTGCACTCGAGCAACTTCCGCACGTGGTTCGATAGCTCGACAGGGATACGCATGTCCAAGGGTGCTGACAACCCCTTGGGCAAAGGTAAGTTGTTCCTCGCTCGACCTCTATCTTGTTATAGGGGTTCGCGAGAGGTACAGTTGGCGCACTCTGCTGGAGCGACAAAAGTTCCCTTGCGAAAAAGTCCTGCCAAATTTTGCGTGACGCGGTCGATGGGTCCCTCTGTTGGACCGATGCGTTGAACAGTGCGATGCTTAGCTTCTTCATAATGAGTTTTCACTTTTATTTTAGCCATTACTATGATTATATCCATCCGATTGGTTGTGGGTTCGAGCCCATGATCATAGGTTTCTCAACACCTATACATGCGCATCATTTTGCTCAATGGTCGGGTTACACGGTTGTTCAATGCCGTTGGCAGATGGGGACCGTAAAAAAATTGAGAGAATGACGGCGAGGTCATGCATTTGTGGCGCTATGCCTGTACTAAGCAAACTTGCACGTACACATATGATTACCCTATGCTCAATTTGTGTGGGAGAGAATTGGCCTTAGACACTGTTGTTATTCGGTTGGGGATGGGGGACAATGAAAAGGGAGACGCAACTACTGGCAAAATGCTCAGTTAACGTGTACAACAACAAGGTGAAGGGCACCTTGACCGTATATTACAAGGATCAACACGATGATTGTGCGAGGATCCAGGTAGATGGGACCTTGCCCTAGGGCGGTGACATGCTCGATAGGGTATATTCACACTACGACTTTTCTGGAGGTATTTGACTGCAATTGTAGGAATAGATGAATTTAAATGACCACAATTACGTTCAGAGCTCAGTGGTCTTGTGCGGGTAATGCCCTGGTTGTGATTTGCGTCATTGAGGGTTTCGTCCCGCCACTACATTTACAACCATAGATGAATGTATATGACCGCAATTACGTCAAGAGTTAAGTGTCCTTGTGCGAGTGATGCCCTGTTTTTAAATAGCGTTATTGAGGACTTCGTCCTGCAATTCCATAAATTTATTTATTACAACATCATATCACTGCTATTTATGGTCCGACATGGCCTGCGGATGCTATCCCCGAGCTATATGTTGCATGATCTTGGTACAATGAACATGACAAAATATAAGCACAACGTAATCACTATCTTACCTTTCCCTAACCATATCAACAAACAAACTATGGGTTGCACACATGTGTGTTTACCATAAGTGCAGTAAGTAAATAGAGAGCGAAATGATGTGGTCAACCTTTAGGTTGTTAAAGGCAGAATGGTGGGTCGACCATAAGCGCAATGTGCATGTCACGTCACAGTGGAGTCCGAAAATGCAGGTTATATGTGCTTTGGACTTTTTTTTTTCTTCTTCTGATTACCTTCTTGCATTCCCATTTTTTACTTTTACCCATATAATCGTCGCATATTGCTGCACAAGTCTAAAAACTAAAACCAAACCCTCACTAGTGGAACATGGTCCTTAGTGGGCTATTGATATAGGTACATTTGGGTACTGTTGAAAAATGGCTTTGGCTGTAGGCTTTGCGCTTACAACCCAATATAAATGAAGATCGGTGCCTTGCAAAAACTCATCAATTTTATTATTTTATTTTTTTATTTTTTTGAAAAATATGCTCCATTGTACTGGTGGGGACTTGCACCTGGTGAAAACTGGACCCATCGTCCTATAAAAATATCATAAATATAGGAAGATGCACCTCACCATTGTCTCTAATTTTATCTTCATGAGGCTGGGACACAGAGTATTGATTACTTTTCCAAAAGAAGGATTAACCCATTCCGTCTCACTCACTCTTTGACAAGTACTCCACCTTTTTTTTTTTTTTTTTTTTATCATCCGTGAACTCCCCAATTGTGAATGCAGACCTTGAAGCAATCGGTAGTTGTGATACGTATCTCCAGTTTATCCATCTAATCACTCTCTCGTTCGGGATGCATCATGTGAGGCCCTTGTGGGTTGAGGCATGACTATCTGAGGGGTACTGCCATCCTTCACCATGCTTTTCTCTCTCTCTCTCTTTCTCTCTTTCTCTCTCTCTTTCTCTCTCTCTCTCTCTTTCTCTCTCTCT
The DNA here is from genome assembly GCA_003427395.1 of Chara braunii. Classification (NCBI taxonomy): domain Eukaryota; kingdom Viridiplantae; phylum Streptophyta; class Charophyceae; order Charales; family Characeae; genus Chara; species Chara braunii. The sequence continues at coordinate 1,418,369 of BFEA01000112.1, read as the reverse complement.
CCACATGACCCTCCACTCCCGACACTTCTCATGGAGGCCTCTCACTGTGCCCTCTGCAAGTTTTCCTTCCTTGTTAATTCTAACACAAAATTTTTGTCTTGTTTCTGCCTCTTTTCTTGTAGCAGTGAGCACTTTTGTCTTCCTTTCCTGTTTATTCATTTGGTAGTGACTGTGTAATTATAAAGGTAGTGGCATAGTTGTTCCAACCATACTAATTTCCTTGAAAGTGCTTCGAGAGCCAACTTGAACTACTAATTTAGTTTCACTAACATCGTCAATAATATCAATCCTCTTTTCCGCATAAGATTGCGATCACCATGACCTTTGCTACTACATTCTTTCATATTATTTTCACTATTCTCCTCACCTGTCTGTTAGTAGCTTCAACAATTTCTTGATCATTTACAATATATAAATGTCATTAACTTTTTCACTAACATCATAGTTTTTCTGCTCATTTATATCCTGAACAACTTACTTAATATGATGATCCTTTTTCTGTTCATTTTTTCTACTGCTTGTCATTATCACTGTTCTGATTATAATCGATCATATTCCGAGATGCTTGAATAGTATCCTTCTCACTATCTTTGACGCTAATATCTTGATCTTATACCCCTCACTACTCATTTCAACAATATGATCAATGATCATGTCCATCCTAACTCTCTTCGCATCTGATATCTTAATATGTATACCCTTGATCACTCATCTCATCACAATTGTGATGATTATGGTTATAGTCTTTATGAGATTGTCTAATCATACATGTTCATCTTAGTTGACAAATACATTTCCCACACCTCATTACCTTCTCTACACAACAAACCTCGTTTTGTTGATAAACGTGGTACTCCCAAACACAAATTTTTCTCTCTTGCCTCCTTCGTTTTTCCCATAGTCGTCATGTTAACAAACTGGAACGTCTTATGGGTATGCTTGTTACTTGAGACTGTGTCTGTTATATATTTCTCAACTATTGCTCGATTGATGAAGCTTCTCAAATTCCTTTAATTCTTTTTTTGTTCTTCTTCTTTTTTTCTTTTCATTATTTTTATCTTTTTTCTCCTCGTCTTTCTCTCTTTCATTCTTTTACACACACACACACACACACACACACACACACACACACACACACACACACACACACACACATTTCATACTTCAACACTTGAAGGGTGTTTTAAAAAAAGGAGACAGTGAAGTCTTACGGATCTTAAACCGCCCCTCCCCCCATCACTTAAAACTTTGCGAAGGGCAAAAGCAACACTTCATCAGGCTTAGAGGTACCACAATCATGAAGAAAAACAACAATAACGAAAACTATCATGATTGATTTGACACATAATTTCGTTTTCAAAATTTAAAGTTATACTTATTTTTTTAATATTTATTTTTTTAATACCCGCACCTAATTGACAAGGTGCATTTGTTTTTAAAAAATATTTACTCATTGTTTGGAGTGCGAAAAATCATTGAACTCATAACACTTTTTCTCCTACGTGAACCGATTTGACCTATACATAAAAGTAATAATTTTTTTTTTTTAACTATTAAATCACTACGAGGATTTTTTTTCCCGATCTTAAACCTTGTGGATCTTAAACCGTCCCTCCCTCTGCTACTGAAAATTTTACGAAGACCAGAAGCAACACTTCATCAGACGTACAAGTACAACTATGATGAAAAAAGTGAGAAAAACAATAAAAACTATCATTATTAGTTAGCATTTATTTATTTATTTATAAATATTTTCTGTAATATTTAAATTTTAAATACCTACACCTAATCAACAAGGTGCATTTTTTTCCAAAAATGTTTGCTCATTATTTTGAGTGCGAAAAATAATTAAAGTTATAACATTTTTTATCCTACGTGAACCGAGTTGGGTTATACATAGCAGTGAGAAAATTGAAAAAAAAAATGTTAAATCACCACGTGGATCTTTTTTCCAATTTATTTTATTTTCAGTTAAAAAAAAAACTTTGGAAAAATAAGACATAATTTATTGACCCTCAAATTTTTATATTTTTTATAACATTTTAATGTGTGTGGAACGTCGTTAAACCACCACTACTTCCCCAAGTCGTGCCAGTAAACAAACCATGACTTTAAGAAATGTATGAGTCACTACAGAAACACCTAAATTCATGCGACTGAAAATGTGTCTACTCTATTTTTCCCCGCGATCGGTAGTTGGATAAAATACTAGTGGTTTAAAATTCATGTTTTTTTTTTTGTAATTGTTGCTGACCTCTAAATTATTTGGGCCTAATGGTTCCTAGCCTCCTCCATAATCAGTGGAAAACCAATTTTCAATTATCGAGGAGAGTGGTGTTGCAAACAGACAACCACCTTAGTGCAAACAACCATTTGATTTACCTACAAAAAAATGACATAACTTCAATTGTGTATATAAGATATCGATATTGTATCCCTATTCCCATGTTATCACTTTGTCCTATTTGGCACACTCCCTCACATGCAATCTAAACAAAAGCATGTGGCTATGACATAAGAAGCAAACCTTCACCATATAGTATTGCATTGACCATTTTTAATTCTCGAATTTTGATTGAGGTCCTAACATGCTCAGTTGAAGGTGTTTTTGAGTATCTTCGAATGATAGAGCAACATGAGCGATGCAGTCATGTATATATCAAACTATGCATAACTAAACCACATGGTATGATATGAAATTTAAATATAACCAAACAAGTGAGAACCAGTTTCACAAACGATAAAACCAAAAGTATTGTTCAATTCATTTTTACGTTAACACAATATATTAATGTTATTGTGAATAATAAAGTAAAGAGTGCATCCAACATTGTTCACGGTTAGGCCTTATTAATTAAGGTTGTGTGAGGGGAATGAAAATACACAACAATCACCATGGAGGCCCAACTGCTATTAGACACTACTACAATCTTCCCCTAAATAGAATGCGTGATACAAATCATTGCATTTAAAAACCTGGTACAACTTCGTTATTGCACTAAAGCTATTGTGCTAACCAATGCTTAAAAATATTATAAAGCAAATATATATACTTTTACAATAATTGAAAAATATTTTCTTGATGTATCACTTTTTTATTGTAAAAAAAAAAAAAATCATGATATTGGTGACAATTAAAAAAAAACGTGGAGTATTTGTAAACATTCTCTAAAATCTTAATGATATAGTAAATTATAATGACCTGGGTGTATAAATAATATACACAACTTAAAAATTGTTCAAATAAAACAAAAGTACAAAATGTAATAAAAATACAGTGAAAGTGGAAAAATGTTAAAGATGTGATGAGCAACTCGATAAGCACATCATATTTAAGAATATTAGGAAACTTTTCTTTTGTTGTTCGATATGTTGGTCAATGTAATATGTCTTTTATAATTATAATAAATAACATCATAATTAGGTAGTCGCTCAATCATGTTTCAATACACATTCGCATATAGGTTTCATAAAAACATATATGGGGCTAATACTTTTGCATTTTGGATGATTTAATACTCTCTTTTCCGCTCTTTATGAGCAATTAATTATTTTTTTATAGTTTCTCTTTAATTGTTTTATGCAAGAGCAATTTTGTTATTTACAAATGTTCAACAATGGTGGATTGCGTGGACGAATATGACTGTGAGAATTCCAAAATGATAATTGTTGTACATTTTGACATGATAGTAATGAGGTACATGACCAACATGAGGAATTAGAATTGACCACACAAATGTTAAAAGCCAAAATTTTGAGATGATGGCTACATCCCATACTCACAAGACAACATGTAGGAGCTGCACCTAAACGAACCAGGGGTCGACAGGCGGATTCATTAGAACTGACCATCTCCTATGGTCCCCTCACTCTACAGACATCAACAGTATCCCGGGGGCCAATGGGCTACTTCTAGATGGCAGGCACTAAGTACGACCAACTAGGTAGGTGAGGCTGTTGCGAATTGATCCCGTGACCTCCTGAATGCCACTCCTGTGTCTTACCAACTGACCTCCTGACCTCCTCAGGCCTGACAGAGTTCACCTACATTATTTGTTTTTTTTATTTGACCTTCTTTTTCTGACATCCACCACCGTGGCCCCCATTGTGTGCAAAAAAATATATATATTTTTACAGCAAAAAAAACAAAAAAAAAACAAAATTTCTGACATCCACCACGGTGGCCCCTATTGTGTGCAAAAAAACACGAAAAAAACTGACTTTCACGGTGGTACCGGTAGTGTACGTTGCCGATTATGGGCATAGCAACACCACTCTCGAAAGTGCAACTTCCCGATAGAACCATTTCCAGATGCACCCACCACATTTTTTGTTTTTTTCACAATTCGAGAGTGGTGTGGCGAGGCCCCATGACATCAGCCACGACCATCGCCTGGTCTGAGGTATGTCCGTGGCACGTGGTATTCGTGCGCGTGGCATTCAGGTGGCCTGTCGACGACTGGATTCACGCCGGCGCCCAACGGCGCCGTTAGGATCCATTGGTCCACGGCCGCCGTTTCGATCAATTGGTCCACGTGCGCCGTTTGATGTGATCAATATCAATGTCGTTGGGCTAGGAGAGGCGGATGGGGATTGAGCTCCATCCACGTGGCCGGGTGACATTGCGATAACGAAGCCACGTGGTCGTCTGACTTTCCAGGAATCTGTTGAGTCCTGGGCAGTCGTGGAGCCGACGCGTGTTCGAATCGTAGTGCCACGTGGCGGCCTGACATTTCGGAGTTGGGGGCGCGAAGTGGCGCTTTGGTTGACTTGCAAATGGCGCCAAGAACCGTGGGTAACCGAGATATGGGGGGAAACACAGGGCCTCGTCTGTGGGGCCATGATAACGTAGAACGGCTGGCTGATCGGCGGCTAGGAGGAGGAGGAGGAGGAGGAGGAGGAGGAGGGGATATAATTCGTCGGGAAGAAGATGATGAACAACGTTTTCGAAGAATGATGGCAGAAGCTTTCGGTGAAGCTCTCAGAGAAGCAGCGTCCATTAGATCAGAGTCCATCGAACGGAGGAGGAGAGCGGCTGAAGAAGGAGCTATGGAGGTTGCAGCGGAAGTTTACCACAAGCTATGTTTCGATTTTCCGGTAGGTATCAGGCGACGGATGCTGATTTGTTTTGTGTTTTGTGTTTTTTTCTTTCTCGTCTTTCTTAATTAATTCTCTTCTTGTCTTTTCTGTACCTCTCCTTCTTCTCTTGCTTGCCTTCTCTTCTCTCCCATTCTCCTCCTCCCTTTTCTATATGAAGCTTTAATGGCATGGCCGGCGCCAAAGGGTAGGAGAGATGGATTGCTTTTCTCCCTACTTCTATCCTTCCTTCGTCAATTTCAATTTCTGTTTTCTCCATCCGATTTCTTGTACGTACTTCTGCGAACACGAAAAAAAAAGAAAAAAAAAAAGGGGGAAATCGGATGACCCTTTTTGTTTGCTTTTTTTTTTTTTTGTCTCTGATTCCCCCTCCCCTCCTCTCGTTTGTATCCTGGCACTTCTCTTCTCAGCAGATTTAGCGAGGTGGCAATCGGGAAACGATCGCTCTTCTGTTGTTTCTTCTGCTTTGTTGCCCCATGCTCTCTCGTCTACCTCCTCCTCCCCTTTCTCTCCTTCTTCTTCTTCCTCCCCCTCTTTCCCTCTTCCTCTCTCCTCTATCCTCTGCTAGCGTCCATCGGTCCTCCCTTGTTTATTTCTTTCCATGTTTCTCTCATGCCCTTGACCACATTCGCCTCCCCTTCTTTCTCTCCCCTCCTCCCCCTCCTCTTCCCCCTCCTCCCCCTCCTTCCCCTCCTCCCCCTCCTCCCTATCCTATGCCTCCTCCTCCCC
>BFEA01000112.1:1399251-1409841 GCA_003427395.1 Chara braunii | reverse complement strand
AGAGAGAGAGAGAGAGAGAGAGAGAGAGAGAGAGAGAGAGAGAGAGAGAGAGAGAGAGAGAGAGGCATATGTGTTGGGGTGTGTGTTGCGTGTGCGTGTGCTCTGTAATGTCCGCACAACCGTGGTATAAAGCATGCTATTTTTAACTTTTTCCCCTTTTTCTTGGTGTCTCCCTCGCCTTTTTTCCGAATGTTATCCTATCAATGAGCCTGCAACGACCTAAGAAGTCGGCAACCCAGATCTTCGTGTTCCATAGTCTGCACCAGGTCCACTACCCGTACCTGATTCGGATCTTTGCGAGACTCTGCTGCGCGCTTATGTCGGATGCCTTGGTCGAATCTTCAGTGTGCAATTTTGATTTTCAACATCGCATTGAGGAGAAATATAAAGCGCTGCGTTCCCTAAATTATACTTCGGTCGTTAAGGGAACGAGTGGGGAAAATGAAAAAGGTGACTTTTAAATTCAAAAGGAAACCAGCACTCCTCCAAATGTATACATATACAAATCACAGCCACAAAGAAATCGGGATCGGGGTCTTTAAAACTGCCAGTGGCGATGGTGGTAGTTGTAGCAGCAGCAGCAGCAGCAGCAGCAGCAGAAGACTGTGGGTTGTGACTTACGGGTTATGAGTGTGGGTTGCGACTGTGGGTTTGCTGCTTTGTGCAGTTGGTGAGCAAAGACGAGTTATCGGCATTAGCAATTGTGCTAAGGTATGACGCCATATGACATACATAAGACATATAGCGAACCGAATCAATCATCATTCATGATTGATTCCGTTATGCTCAATGATGATTGTTGTTGGTGGATAATCACAGAATCATGATGGATATTCTACTACCATCAAAGAATGCGAATGATGCAAAGGCAACCAACAACAACATGCTGACAACTTTCCGAACAAGTCCTTCATGTCGATGGCTGTTTCTGGAATGCTATCACATTTCTGTCAAGGAATTATTATCATTTACGCACCGAGTTACTTTTTGTTGTCGAAACTCGGTGCGTAAATGATAACAATTTATTCTTTTGTGTCGATGATTCAACTGTATTGTCCTTAGACAGTGACACAGGGAAGCGCATGGGGACCGGTCATGAGACAGTCCTCACAGTTTTCGACCCTGGCATCACCTCATTCCCGATTGTTGGTTGGGCATGCAACACAGAGCAGGCGCATGGTGGCCTTTTCCTTTTTTTCTATTTTTTTTTCCTTTTTTTTTTTAATTTTTTTTTTCAATTTTTCATTTTTTAAATTTATTATTATTATTATTTTTTTCATTGTGGCCTTTTCTGTATCTCTGTTTTTGCCACTTGCTATCATGGAGGTGAGAGTGGTGAGAGTTCTGCGGCACAGGCGAGGGGATAAGTCAAGCAGGGGGTGGGGGAAATGGAGTCAATATGGGGGATGGAGGGGAGCCTCTCCCCTCTTGTTGAATGGGGTACATACGATGCAACATTTGCCTCAGGGGGGGCCGAAAAGGGGGGTAGAGAAAATGACCAAAGAGGGCAAGGGCTGGGGGACTAGGAGGTGGGCAGCGGGCGGCTGTGAGAGTTCTGCGTCATAGGCAAGGAGATAAGTTCAGTAGTGGACGGAAGAGGAGTCGTCGACATGGGGATGGAGGGGATCCTCTCCCCTCGTGTCTGATGGGGTGTATACTATATGTAACATCTGCCTCAGGGCAGAAAAAGGGGGGTAGGAAGTTGATCGAAAGGGGCATGGGAGATAGGGGGGGTGGGCAGCACCTGTGAGGAGGAGTGACTTTTGTGAAGACCCTGGACGTTCGGGCTACAGCGGTTGTGGGGATCAAAGCTGAGGTCCTCGGAACCTCCGAATGCGAAACTTGTTATTATTATTATTATTTTTTTAACGGGTAAGCCCCGAACGTCATTGTATCCGTCTGATCTCATCAGGATTTGATTGAACCTATGATTTGTTTATTAGCAGTGACATGTATGTACAATTGAGCACCATGGGCTGGGTACTGAATGCAAAAGATGGTGGGTTTTGTGTTGGTAATTTGGTGGTGTGGTGGGGGGAGAGTCAGTGCAATTTGGTGCCGTGATGGGGGATTGATGCAGAACGCACCCGAAGTGGTGCGGGGGGGGAATGGAATCAATTGCAGACTCTACCGTCTTCACCCGAATAGAACGCCCGGTCATTATAGCTGTATTTGGCACAACTTTCGGTCCAGATGCAGTGATAATGACCGGGCGTTCTATTTGGGTGAAGAAGGTAGGCAGAACGCAGCAGAAGTTAAACTAACGTGTTCGATGATCCTTTTTTGTTTCGGGATTTTTTCTTGGTTTTCACAATCCTTTTTCTTTTTCTATTTCAAACTTCTTGCTCATTTTGTTTTGTCGTGTTCGCAGGAAGCAATTGGCTAGTCAGAAGAGAATGCCCTTCCCACTGACATCACAGTTCGCATCAGGAGTCAGGTGAGAGAGAGAGTCTTATCTTCCACTCAGTGAATGAATACTGATACAAAAACAGTCAGTATTCATTCACTGAGTCTAAATGCTGTTTTTGTACCTTTTTGATACTTTTATCATTTATTTATTTATATTTATTTTTTAATGAGGCAAAGCTTGATGCAGCTTCGTAAGTTGTTCACAAGTGAGTGAGTGAGTGAGTGAAGCACGAGTGACCGAAGTAAAAGTCAAAATCGATCATGACTACCGACCCCCTTAAATTGGTCCTTTTAGCCCCCTTAAAATTTGAATTTGTTCTCAACTCCATGCTGTGTTCTGTGAGCTCTAGCGTCCTCACCCGAATAGAACGCCCAGTCATTATCGCTGCATCTGGACCTAAAGTTGTGCCAAATACAGCTATAATGACCGGGCGTTCAATTCGGGTGAAGACGGTAGCCATGCTTTTCGTTTGAAGTGTGAGCAAATTTCAGACAGCAGCTACAGTTTCTCAGAACTCGTCCCCCTTGACCCCCTTAAACCACCACACCCTTTTACAACTCCCCTGGGTGCTGCCCCCCTTGATCCCCCCAAAACCACCATGTAACCCCCCGTCTGGTTATCAACCCCCTTGGCCCCCTTAAACTACCACAACCTTTTGCAACCCCCTTGGTGATAACCCCCCTTGACCCGTTAAAACCACACAAACTTTTACGACCCCCTTGGTTATCGTCCCCCTTGAACCCCTTAAACCAACACAACATTTTACACCCCCCACCTGGTTACCACCCCCCCTTGACCCCCTTAAACCTCCACAACCTTTTACACCCTCCCCCCCCCTTCTCCCGCCGCCCCCCCCGTTTGACCCCCTTAAACCACCGCAACCACCTTTCACAACCCCTTTTGGTTATCATCGCCGTTGACCCCCTTAAACCACCCCAAGCTTTCAGAGCGAGGCAGTGAGGCAGTCCCTGCAAATCACATGCTCAGCGGACACTTCGATATTGTGTGTATTGTACGGCTTGTGGTGGTGATTGTGTGTCCGAGGGATGTTGGGAAAGGGAAATCCATTCCGTGTGTCGCTGCTGGGACCCTTGTTTGGTTTCAAATGCTTCCCCCCCCGACAACTGCTGTCCATTTATCTGTGTGTTCGACTTTGTTGGCATTTATTATCTGCTCGTGAAAAGTGATCATAATATCATTTGGTACTCCCAGTGCCATTTTGACATGTTTCGATTATTTCAAACAAGAAACTTTGAATGCTTTTGAATCTATGGTGTTAATTTTACTCTCTACTTGTAAAGCAATGATAGGATTATTTATGATGATACCTTTAACTGACCTCTTTCTTTTTTTTTGGCGCTTCATGACTGCAGTTATTTGGTCACATCACCTGGTTCCACAGCAAGTAGAGGGGCAGAAGAACAGTTGGCAGGCTTGAGTGCGTCGGCATCAGAAGCAAGCGGAGATAACCGACAACAGGAGGCTCAGCATGCGAACAGGACTGACGATATCCAGCACCTAGCGCAGAAAGTGTTCAGTCAGTAATTCTCTGCTGCTCCCATGCTTCAGTTGTGTTCAGTTCAATAATTCTCTGTCGTTGACTGGGCCTCGCCACACGGCACAATTAATGCAACGAGTGCATCTGCTTACAGAAGGTGGCAAGTACATTTGTTACTATTCACCGTAAGGAGATGAATCTGCCTGGTTTCTGTGGGAAGATGCACTCGTTGTTGTTGGCCGGCAGTATGGGACAGGGCTGCAAATATTTTTCTCTGCCGTGAGTTGTTCGAGAATGCGAAAATAGCGAGTAGATGGAGCGTGGACTCGAAAAAAATTAGTTCTTTGAGAATCTGACAAATCTCGACCTACTCTCGATTTTCGCTATTGAATCGAGACTGGTGCAGCAAGATCCAATAGCAATTAATAGATAGTACATACTCAAGTATACACATATGCAGAATCATGTTTGACAAGTGTGGCTCCTAGTCTACCAAGAAAGGGCATGATTGCAAAGTATAAGGGTAAAAAAGTCCAAAAAAAAAACTCTACCTAGTAATTGCCCTGCAGTCCAGTAAGTGAATAGTTACGAAGTATAAGGGGGGAAGAAACTAAGCTTTACAAAGTATAAGGGGGGAATGAAACTATAAGCCGTACAAAGTATAAAGGGGGGACAGAAACTAAGCTGCAGTTCAGTTCAGTTCAGTTTGTAAGGGCGTAGTCAGTGTTGCACCCCCCGAGGGTCGACGGCCCTTGACTGGACGGCTGCCGACCCGCCGACCGATCGGCTGGTCGGTACCTAGCGGTCGGGGTTCGTCGGCACCCCGCAAAAAAATAAATAAATACTTCTCTCTCTCTGCCTACGGTTTACCGGGCAGTTCTGTTTGTGACGATATATATAATATATATATATCGTCAGCCTCCTGATGAGTCGGTGAAACTCCGACGAAACAGTTTGCTACAGCCCCTCGTTTGTTGTCCTCTTCTCCCTCTCTGCCTACGGTTTACTGGGCAGCTCTGTTTGACTATATATATATATATATTGTGACGATATATATGATATATATATATTTTTTGTGGGGTCCAGAACCCCTAATAACACCACCAACATCCCCATAGCGGCCCCTAATAACCCCCTTCACAACCCCCCTCCCCACACCCCCAACCCTCCCCCCACCCCCTACTGCTTCCCTTATCTCCCCCCTGCACCCCCCCTATTTCCCCCCCCCCCCCCCCAATACCCCCCATATCCCCCCTATACCCCCCCTATACTCCAACCCCAACCCCCCCATTCCCCCCCCCATCCCCAAAAGTTTCTCAGCGGATTTGGGCTGTACTCAGCAAGCGCAGTACAGCCCCCAACTCAGATTTGAAAAACAATCAGTGGATGGTTGTTTTCTGACTGGTCGGCAGACCGCCGACCGATCGGCCCTACTGGTCAGCTGCAATACGGTCGGCGGTCGGGGTCGGCGGTCGGCAGGGATGCAACTCTGGGCGTAGTTACGAAGTATAAGGAGGGAAAGAAACTAAGTTGTACGAAGTACAAGGGGGGAAAGACACTAAGCTGTGCAAAGGATAAGGGGGGGAAGAAACTAAGCTGTGGTTCAGTTCAGCAAGTAAGGGCGTAGTTAGGAAGTATAAGGGGGGTGAAAAATAAGCTGTACAAAGCACAAGGTGGGGAAAGAAACTAAGCTGCAGTTCATTAAGTAATGGCGTAGTTGAGAAGTATAAGAAGGGGGGAAAAACTACTGCAGTTCAGTAAGTACTAGCGGTAGTTGCGAAGTATAAGAGGGGAAAGAACCTTTTAGTTATTCCCTGCTGTTTTATATGAATACACAATCATTTTCGTCGAAAGTTATTGCTCCTAGGGCAGCAGGAAAGGGTGCAATTGCGCTGCTGTTCAGTAAGTAAGGGCGTAATTGTGAAGTTGCGAGTAAGGGTAAAAAACTATGTAACTCCCTGGCTCTTCAAAAAGTTTCTCTGCGTAAGGCATAATTACGGAGGAAGAACGTTTCGAAGAAGTTGGAAAAAGTAATGATTAATTCCCTGCTGTTCAGTAAGTAATTCTCTGCCCCGAGATCGACTTTTATGATGTAGAACTCTCCTGTTCCCCCCTTCACACACAAAAAATATCCTTGTGCTTTCTCCTTCTTGTCAATTCCTCCTAATCCCTTCCATATTTGAACTAAGCATCTTCCTTTGTTCTATTGTGTCCATATTTTTTCTCTCTCTCTCCCCCTGGGTGGTGGGCCATGCCACGCTCCGTGCAATATGAAGCCAATGCCGAAGGTGTTGAGCAGGCAATTCCTACTAGTATGGCCCCTCCATAGCTCCACAAAGTTATTGTAATATCATTTGGTCCGATGGACCCGATGCATCCAATCGACCGCGGACCAGATCTCGGACTGATTAGAACAGATAGTGGACTTCACGTCATTTCAAAAACATCCTTTTCTTGTCCTCACAGAATCTGGACTTGATCTTAGCCAACATGCAGAGAAAGGTATGCTCACTTCCGGTACGCTCCTTTTCCAACTGATGGCTGGCCCTTCACATAACAGCCAGCAGAATACCTGCTGAACGCCTGCAATACTTCAAAGTCGAAATTTGCAGGTGCTCTGCTGTCTGTTCTGTTTTGCGTGTGTTTTTTTTTTTTTTTTCTTTTTTTTTCTTTTTTGTGAAAGAGTGTAGCCCCTAGCATCATTGTATCCATCTGATTCCGTCGGGATATGAATTCATGATCCGTTCAGGAATAGTTGAGGTGTGGGTACCATTCAGCCACACAGGCTGGGTATTGGTGAGTTTGTCATATTCGTTTCTCCTGTTTGGGGAAATTTCGTGTATGACCCTCGGAGGCTCACTCATCTGCTGTATCCCGTGGTTTTCTGTGCTTTCTCTGCCTGCTTGTTTGTGGGCCTTCTTTTGTTTTTGGGATGGTGCTGTTACGGACTGCCTGGAGAAAAGGGAGAGGGGGGTGGTGGTGTGCATGCAATTCTTATTGTCTTTGCCCTTGAGGTGTGCGCTGGGATGCGCGGGAAAGTGTAGCTGTTTGTCACCTGCGTGTGACTGTTGCACATATTCATGCAAGTACTTGGTTTTAGCCATTTGCATCCGCGTTTGTCCAAGTTCGCTGTCGTAAGAAGTACGTTCGTGCATGCATAGGGATTTGTTTGTGTATTTGTCTATCCCTATCTGTATTTGGATAGGGATGGGGACATGTTCGTGCACTCACTTGTGCATGCATTGGGAGCTTGGTTTCACTGGGTATGCTGCAATAGCTGGGAAATATAAAGTCTGGTATGCATGCACATGTATGTCTGCATGTGCATGTGTGTGTTGTGTGTGTGTGTGTGTGTGTGTGTGTGTGTGTGTGTGTGTGTGTGTGTGTGTGTGTGTGTGTGTGTGTGTGTTCATATCCGCAATACACTAAAAAAGAGCATGACTGTGCCAGACTGTTTCGTCGTGTGTGTGTGTGTGTGTGTGTGTGTGTGTGTGTGTGTGTGTGTGTGTGTGTGTGTGTGAATGTCTTTACCGTAAGGCATCTAATAGTTGCATATATTTTTTGGATTACGTGATACGTATTGACATGTACGAGCTGTGAACTGAGTGCAGTGTATACACTGATGCATCCATGCTTACACATTTCTTCTAGCTGCACAAAAACATGTCACACGCCCATGCATAATGGATGCGCAAAAGGGCTCTCTTGTGTACTTGTACTTGTGGGCTACCAGTGTGTGTGTTTGTGAAGTTGCCTGCAATCTGTCTGTCCGCATGGCGAAAGGGTGATCCCAATGTCATGTTGCAGGCGTTCGAAAAGTACCATCCGCCTTGCGAGGCATCTCATGTCCCATCGGAAGAGGCAGGTTTTTCTGGAGATGATCATCAGCAATGCCATTTGAAGAGTTCAACCAAGGGGGAGGAACAACAGATAAGACCGGAGTTGGAGCCAGAGAACAAAACCAACATCAGTGAGGATGGAGGAGACGCTGGATCTACATCCCCGAGGGGAGTGGAGGCATGTCATCAACTTGCCGAAGAGGAGGATGATGGTATTGTTTGCTTCTTATTGCAATCAACCTGTCATTAGCTGTGTTGTTGTACACTTCGGTACCGGGAAAGCGAGATTTGCTAAATCACCTCACCTCATCGATTAGTCAACCAGTAAGTCAATTATCTTGTCTGAAGTCAGTACTCCAAATCAATCATTCAATTAATCAATCAATCAATCAATCAATCAATCAATCAATCAATCAATCAAATCTGTCCGTCCATCTGTCGATTCATACATCCGGCTGTTCCCCTGGCTGCCTGCACCCACCAGCCGCCTGCCTGTGCCCATCGCTCCCCTGCTGGACCGTCCGCCCACTCGCCTATTCGCTTGTCCACCCCCTCCTGCCCATGCACCCACCTGCCTGTCCGTCCATCTGTTTGTGCATCTGTCAGTCAGTTAGTCAAAATCAGTCAGTTTGTCCATTTGTTCACCCACCCTCCCAGCTGCCTGCTTGCCCGCCCGCCCGTCCACCTGCCCGTCATGGCCGTCTGTCTGTCCCTCCGTCCGTCCGTCCGTCCGTCCGTCCATCCTCCCATTCAGTCAGTTACCGACTTCCCCAAAATATAGCGTACGGTCATTATGCCTGTTTTCGGGGCAACTTTCGGTCTAGGTACAGCGATATGCAATTACCCTGGTTCAAAACTTCAAACCCAGCACAGAAACACGCACCTGCAGTCTTGATTCAAGGCTAGGCATGAGAAATAGGTCTGTCTGTAGGGCCCCACAGTATATCAGCATGGCAAAAAAAAAAGAAAAAGGAAAAAAGAAAGTATGTCAGCATGGCCGTTAGTATGCCTCTCAGTCAATTACCCACCCGGGTTCAAACCCAGCACAGAATATGGTCTAAGTCGGTCTCTCAGTCAAAAGACCTTTAGTATGCAGAGAGTTGACTCAAACTGGAGTTGACTCGAACCACTGGTCATGTATGGGCTTTGATGCCTTAGCTTCTGACGCCGGGCTCATTACAGATGTGATGGCCGTATGTTCCATTCGTGAGAAGACGTAGTCAGTCAGTCGGTAAGTCAGCTTGGATCTCTCATTTGCATCTTTACCATTCCCATCCCTCATGTCTGCACTTAACACGTTGGTTGTCTTTGTGTGGGTGGCCCGTCAAACATTTTGCAGACCATCATTTGTGCTTTCTCTATCCCGTCTGATTCATTGGTTGTGCTTACTGGATGGATGACCTGTCAGATAAATGTAGACCGCGTTGTTTTGAACTCACGATCTGTGTCATGAACTCTTCCTGCAGATGGTTTCGAGTTCGAACCCATGGAAGATGCCATATTGCCACAATTCTCTGGGCGTACACAAGGAGCTGTTTCGAGATCAACCCCAGAGAGAGAGAGTCGGCACCCAGAAGGGTTTGAAATGCCAGGGAGCAGCATGACATTGGAAGGAGCTGCATTCAGACTTGCAGATCTGTCAAGCTATGTGCGATATGATGTGAGAATCAATCATCTTCCCCTTTAACATTGGTGGTCTAATTGGTGGGTCTAATTGGTGGCTGGGCTACCAGCAGGTCCACCGAGGTTGCCTCAGACGGACCCGGGTCGGGCCTGACTGGGTCAGGTCCGCAAAGCCACGGTCAAGGTCCCACACAGTCCCCACGCACAAAAAAAGAAAAAAAAGAAAAAAAAGAAAAAAAAGAAAAAAAAGAAAAAAAGAAAAAAAACTTTAAAAAAGAAAAAAAAGAAAAAAAAAGAAAACACTGAATGCTGAGGGCTGCTTTAAAATTCGTTATGAAATTTGGAAGTGAAACAAAACAATGAAAACATTAATTGTTTTGAAATTATATCACACTGATTCACACACCGTTAAGCCCCAATAAGCCCCTGCGAACCCCGCATATAACCCATAGACACCCTTTGGGGAGACGTTACCAAATTCAAAGATAAGGTCCGATTTGGGCACATCTGAGTGGACACAAAATTGCCCCGCTGCAAAAAAAAGGGAAAAAAGAAGACCCCCCTTTTGCTGTCATCCGGGGTACCCCAGGTGGGTTTACTCCCAGGCAGGTTTGCCCAGACGGCTGGGACTGGCCAACCCTGGTAGCCTAATTCTCTAGGAAATTTGTACTGTATTTCCATTTTGGGTGTTGCCAGTGGGCCGTTATGGGACACACGGATGTGGGCAGCTTGTGCAAAACTACACAAACGTGGCAACCCTTTGTATGTGAGAGGCACAGTAAAGGGGGAGCTAAAATAAGAATAACAAGTGGATCCGCCGCAGCAAAGCTGCGGCACAGAGGAGGGGGCGGAGATGAAGAAGGGAGGGAGTGAGAGCGAGGAGATGTTCAGAGAGTGTATTGCATTCGACCAGGACGAAAAGCCGATAATGATGAATTGAATAAGAGAGAGATCACATTGATCTCTCTTATTGAATTCATTCAGAGTCACAAAGCAAAAAAAAAAAACAGAAAAAAGAAGAAAAGAAGGGGGGGATAGCGATGCAGGGCGGGTGCGGGAGCAGACGGTGGGGGAGCCGGGGTGGTTGCGCGATCAGGACAGAGTCGGGGGGAAGTGGAGCGTGGCGGAGCGGAGTAGGGTGAAAGCGGGCTGTAAGGATGTCGGGATCGGAGTGGGGGGTCGCGCGCACGTGCACGCGGGATCTGCCGGAGTAGCGGGGG
>BFEA01000112.1:1302873-1323113 GCA_003427395.1 Chara braunii | reverse complement strand
GAGAGAGAGAGAGAGAGAGAGAGAGAGAGAGAGAGAGAGAGAGAGAGAGAGAGAGAGAGAGAGAGGCTGAGGGTGATCAAGACCTGTGAGGAGGAGGAGGAGAGGTGAAAGGCTTACCGAACATACCTGGTGCACTGGTGATGATGAGGCGGTGGCAAGCTTGATGAGACTGGCAGTTCTGGCTTGTGCGCCAGCCTCCATAGCTCTCGTCTTCTTTGTGCTGGAGGTTGGGCTGGACTGTTGTTGGAAGACTGCAGCACGAGACTTCATCAGAGGCATCATTACGGGTTCGGTTGAGTGCCGAGGTGGTGAGTTTGGTGGGAGAGACCCAGAGGACGCAGGGGGATTGGAAGGGTCGGAAAGATTGCCAGCGTTGATTATTATTGACGCTTTGTCCCCTCCTCTACTTCTTCTCCTATCCTTGTCTATTTTCCTCTTATTTGCTGTTTCCCCACTTTGAGTCTACATTGGCAGTTTGATGAAGACATGCGTACTGATAATTTGTGAGATCCGCATAACTGGGTTCATCACATTTCTGTCTTAAAATTGGTTCTCTATCTCCAGCCCAACTTATGTGAAAAGTTGAAAACTCTTTTTGGGGACCATTCACGGTGATTGTCAGTCTTTCCTGCGGTAGATTGTGTTTTGACAATCTCGCTCTCCCATCGTGGGAGTAGAGCTGTCAGTATTTTGGGACTGGGCTTGTGACAGATTGCAACTGTTTGTGTGCAAAGTGGACTGCATGTGTGGAAGCTTCCGCACCCACCCACAGCCCATCTTGCGCGATCGGAATTGGCTAAACCTGAACTACTTCGAGAGACGCAGACAAAAGTTGTGCTGAAGTGGAAGAGCATGATGAAAGCGTTGTAGCTGGTCACCCGCCCATCTTCCATGATGTGGAGTCTGTTTTGTCTGTGTTTGTGAACATGTCCAGAGTATTGCCATATCATTCACGCACACAACCCTGGTCTGGAGTAATACTCGACACGTTGAGTACTACCACGTCTTCTTTCATCAGTTCATGGGTGTACCAATTGAGCTAGGCCAATTGGTCCACCCTATCTTTTTGTGAGGGACGACCGACCCCTTTCGTGGCTTGCATACATATGATTGTTTTTTGCAGTTTAAAAAAAGGGGGGCGAAGGGGGGGGGAGAAGATCAAGAGCCCAACCCGTGTGGCTAAGGGGACCCCGCCTTTGCAGGTCCGACGACTTCCTCTCCAAATATTTGGGCTTGGATGCATTCAATAGTCGTCTTTCTTTTTCCGAAAAACAAAATATATTATAACATTGATTATGCTCAGGATGAAGGACTGCACAATTCTTCCCGGTGTGTACTGGGGCCATTACCCAACTTCGGCTTTTGCTGGAAAACCGGGTCCAGCATCCCGATAGAAAATCCCACTCTGGCCAACTTCAAGAAAGCTTGGAATTCCTAGACGGGTTCCCGCCACTCACCTTTGGATATTCGGAGGAATCACAATCAGCGAGCAAAGATCACCATGCATACTGTTCAAGTTTGATTCCTACCTTCTTCCCCCGAATAACAACGTACGGTTGTTATTGATGTACTTAAGACTAAGATCGCTACAAAATCACCGTACATACGGTCATTATTGATGTACTAAAACTGAAATTGCTCCAAATAATCAGCTTACGTTGTATTCGGGGGACGACGGCAGCCTGCTTATGCTAACTACTCTTCTCTTGACTACCAGCCACTTGCGCTCACACTGTCTCCGTAGTGCCAGTCACGATGTTTCCTTACAGGCTAAATCCTTCATGAGTGGATGAGAAAATTTGTTTTTTTGTGTGTGTTTTTTTTTTGAAGGCTGTGCACGGATTACTAGTGGAACTGGAAGGTGACATGAGCAGCCTCCCCTGGTAGGCCTGGTGCTGGCTCCCCAACTCTATTTGTGGGGGGCCTCACCTGCTTGTAATCGGGCTATGCATGACAATTTTATGTTTAATAGTTTGCAGCCCTAAGGCTGCGGTATAGTGGGCCTCGGCGTCTGTGTCAAGGTGTCGTATTTTTGGCGGCGGGCGGCCACGATGCAAGTGGGTTCTTAGAGGGGGGGGGGGGGGGAATTGGGGGACCGGTCATTCAAGATATTGCGGACTACCTACAGCTAGCTCTTGTAGAACCGGGACTTTTGGAAAAAGGAAGGACCGGTCCTTGGGTGGAAGCGGACCCCGAAAAGAAATGAGGGCATGTGAACCGCAAAAGGGCCCTCAGGCCCAGGCGTTGAGTCCTGTCTTCTCAAAACAGGGAGGTCAGGCGCAACAAAACAGGCATTTTGCAAGAGGCAAATTTGGCGATTTTTTGTGCTCAGAGGAATCCGCAGAAAAATCTGAAATTTTAGGAATCCATAGATGAGGTCGTATTCTTTCCAGGAAAAATATCAGAACATTTTCAAAAAAGATGTAGACCACGAAAGAATCCTCACGCCGATTCGACACATTTTCCATTTTTGCCACTCAGCCATGTGTGGGCCAACTGCAAAAGCACTCCAAATTCAGCGAGTTTTCGAGCTCGGAAGAATGCGTGAAAAACCCTGAAAATTGGAGTACTCGTAGATTTTGTTGTGATCTTTCTGGGAAAATTTCTAAATAAATTTTAAAATTTTATTCCAACTGTGAAATAGATTGTGGCCGCAATTTAACCCATATTTCAATTTTATCATTCAGCCTCTCTCTCTCTCTCTCTCTCTCTCTCTCTAGTAGCCCCCCTCCCCTCCCCCTTTCTTTATCTCTCTTTCTTTCTCTCGCTCACTCTCTCTCTCTCTCTCTCTCACTCATATCAACAATGGGAACAAAACTTTTCTCTCTCTCTCTCTCTCTCTCTCTCTCTCTCTCTCTCTCTCTCTCTCTCTCTCTCTCTCTCTCTCTTGTGTGCGCTCATAGTCTCATTGCTTTGGTTACCTTAGGGCTGTGTTCCTCGCGTGCATGCGGTGGACAATTAAAATAAAAGGGGCAACGACATTGAGATATCATTATTTGAACTGACTGACCCTAGATAATTCACTTTGGGGGAATATTTTACGCATCTCAAGTGGAGTTCGAACTTTGCACGTGGTTTTATTTCAGTAGTTCATGGGTGCACCAACTGAGCTAGACCTGTTGGTACTAACATGACAAAATTTGTGTTTTCTAATAAACAATTTCTTTCACCCTACAAATTTACAATGCTAAGGTGGACAGAAAAAGAACAATCGTATAACCTTTTAGAAACCAACAAACATATAAGAGTTACCTTATTGAACCAACTTTATAATCCCCTTTACACTACTAGAGCTACCCCAAGGAATAGTGAAGGTTGAAAAAGTGATTGTTAACCTTAACATCTCATTGCTGATGTGGTTCAGCTTCTGTAACATACTTGTTTCTTTTCCCTTATATAGTTTTTCCCGTTTCATTAAGGTGGGTCGTGCGTAGGAGAACGTACAAAATGCTCCTCCCTCGATGATGTATTATTTGGGTGTTGATCAAAAGTAATCGGTGGTTTAAGCATATCTTGAGGGGTTTGCCTTTACCATTGTTGTATAAGCACCCTGAAGAAGGCATCCGACACAACTAAACTACCAACCATCCAAGGTTCTATCACACCAATTGTTTTCACAGTTAAACGTAATTTCTAATGTTCTTCTTTTTTGTTTTTGGAAAAATTGGCAACCTTCAAATGTGGTTTTGAGGGCATAATTTTTTGATACAGTCAATCGTGGTATAGCGCATAGTATTGTTCATAGTCCATGGCCATATGCTCGCCTGAACTTACCGGTCGGAATAAAAAATTCATATGTAGGGCAGAAAGGTCGAAGCTTCATTGCACGGAAAATTGATCGAGTCTCAAGTGGTTAACCGAGGCGAAGAGACTAAAGAGAATTAATGTTGCAAACGCCAGAACGAAATCAAGACTTATATGATCAAATTTTCGAACTCTGGCAAGCCAAACGCAAATGTTTTTTCATCTTAGCAATGGAACGGTTTTGAAATTTATTTTTTTGTAAAGCAACCCCAACAGTGTTCTGCCATTGATAATTAAATGAAAACACTCATTAGTTAAGAGTATAAACCTTCAATAGTTTCACGCAAAAAACAAATTAAAAGATTACTCTTCACTTGTGTAGCACACCGAACATGTTCGGCGCCCCATCGAGCAGCCGAACGTGTTCGATTGCTCGGTCGAGCGTAAATTAGGGGGTTGCCGAGCGCATCCTCATGTGTATGTGGTGTGTGGGGTGTGTGTGGGGTGTCTATGGGGTGTCTGGGGGTGCGTGTGTATGGTGTGTGTGTGTATGTATGTTTAAGAGTGATGAGTGATGCCCCCCAGGGGCCCCCAACCCCTATATATATATATAAATAAATAAAAAATTAAAAAAAATAAAAATGTTCGGGCTCGGTTTATTTTGGGCCACGTTCGAGCTCGGTACCGAGCGTTCGAGTTCGGTCACCGAGCCCGAGCGCGATGCTACACAACTCTTCACTTTATTTGTGTTTGAATTATGTGCCTATTAAAAATTATCGGGAAATCGTAGTCTTACTGGGACCACCTTTGAGGTGATTTTGTTGCTTTTGAAGCAAGTTTTCGAGCCTATAGTTAAATGCCTTCAGTTGCTGACCTCCAAGCATAAAATTGAAAACATAATGACTTCTGCAAACAAAAAGTCAATCCACTGGCCCAAAATTCTTCATAGCTAGTGTTGGTTTAATATTCGAATTGCAAGAAATATTACATGATACCTCTTCTAGTTCTTGAAGCTTTCATGATTGTTGTGTAGTAGATCTTGGTTTGAAGTGAATGAGGTATGCAAAACTTTTGGTTTTCCCAACCATTTCTGGTTCTTACTAGAAATTGGAGTGGAGGTTAGACTACTGAACTAAAACCGATGAATGAGAGTTTTTTTACAAAAGGGACACCAAAGGGAACAACGATGAGTTAGCAAGACAGTTCACGAGAGTCGCTAAGGCGGAACGACAAGCTATCTAGGTTAGCAACTTTAGGTAGGTTGTCGATGACTAAACTCTTAATTTCATGTTGCACAACAATGGTGCACTCCTCCAGATGTATGGCTGGAAGAGTTTGCAGACTAGTGGGGTGTTGAATCTGTTGAGTGATAAATAGTGTATAATATTTAGTCGTATGGTTGTAGGGTGACTAATATAATAGAGGTTAGGATAGTTAGTAGGCAGTGTCTAATGATTAGTTTTTACTGATAAAACAATTAGAATTAATAAAAAATAAAGAAGGCAGTAACAAGAGGTGGGGAAAAGTATACAAAGAATTGAGTAGGTATATATATATAATATTTAGACAACAAGGATAATCAGGAGTTATTTTGCCCCATAATAAGCGCAACACGTATGAACGAGGTTGTAGATGATAAAGGTTTTTGGGACCCAAAATCTTGTATAAACAAGGATGTATAATTAGTTAAGTGGTTAGAAGGGTATAATAAAATTGAGCGAAAACGAAAAATATTTTGTCATCAATATGGATGGATTGGTATTGGAAATGGGAAGGGAACTTATAATATGGTGGGTCAAGTGGGTTCGGTAGGGACTGGGGGTAGGGGTAAAAGTTGTTAATACAGTGTTTCCTTTGGGGATAGGCTAACAATGGAATTTGAGCATTACCGCTGTAAATGAACGTAGGCACAACATTGCAGCACGACACCCTTGAGCAAGAGCCGACTTGACATTCGACAAAGGAACAAATCGGTTTTCGCTCGAAGTAACTGGGTTCGCAGTGCGTCTCCTAGTTGGAGGGAGGCATCATCCCAAAAGTATTGTTGCCCACTCTATTGCATCTCAAAATGTTACTCATAACCTTTAGCATCTCGTACTTGATACGAATTAATGTTCGTTTATTTACGTTTTCATGGTTACCACTTTGTTTGTCGATGAACAACAATCATGTTTTTATCCCCAATAATAAATAGGGGAGGAGTGTGATGTTGGGGTAATAAAAAGGAAAAAGGAATATAGGCTATATAGGCTATATAGCACATTTACCATAATGAAATTCAGTAGCCTTAGGGAGTCGAATTGAACCAAAACATTCTCAAATATTAAAATTTTGATACAATAATTTTTATCCACAATAATAAATTGAATGGATAGCGCATTAGAGTAAAATGACCCATGTGCTAAGGTATTGCTAAATCCTCAAGCCTTAGTCCCATACTATCAAATATTGGCCTTAATGAACTCAACCATTTTATTAAAAATAACTAATAATGAATATAACAAGGTTCGACAAAGCCGCCACAGGAGGGAAAATCAGTCTAAAGGAAGAGAATTACAAATGAATAGCAGAAAGTGCGGTCATCTATAACCAGATTTATGAAAGTGTCGACCGGAGCTTATAACTCTGTTGACAGAATAAAATAGTAACCACATGTGTTTTCATATTAGCAAGTTGTTCTCCATTATCTGAATACGTACCAAAAACTTTAATTGTAATTACTTTTACGAGAGCTATAAAGTATTGTTTTGCAACATTTAAAAAATCATTAAAAAATATTTAAAAATTGTTATTACATTCTGAGATGCCACAATTGGTTTTCCACCTCGTACCTCTAGATCTTCGTGGGTGTAGCGATCACAATGGGTACAACTCAAGTTTGTTCTTTACTTTTTCTTACTTGCTACTTAATGAATAACATTCTCACACTTGTTACACTCTTAATGCTCATGGTAGTTCATTGTTGATGGTTATAAGTTCATGGGTTTCGTCCTAATCTACACGAAAAATATCCTATGTTCCGAGTTTTAGTAATAACCAGTTTTGCAAATTTAAAAACACAAATAATTGAAGTATTAGTTTGACTTAATCCCCCAATGCAACCAAAATCATGCTAGGATCACAACTAGACAATACATCAAAACAATCCCTACCGAAAAAAGAAACAATATGAGCATCATCTAAAAGACAAAACATGGGACATGCCATAGAAAACGAATTGTATCACAGTTTGAGGTAATTGAGATTCACACTGTAATTAGTCAGTCATCCCGAAGGGTTTTCACTTTCTTTGTAGAACAACAACGTATGTTAGCTCGTTTGTAAGTATTATTTCATCTATTGGAGGACTTAAACTTTCGGAGTTGTGCCTTGTTTGATCGAAAAAAATCATGAAATTAAATTTCACACGTTCTTTAATAGATTCAAGTTGGAGAAATCACACTTTTTGTGKGGGAAGGGGGGGGGGGGGAGAGGACACTATGCCTTGAGGATAAAGTCGGGTAAATAAAAACAAAGTACGAGATATCCAGACATGAAGCATCACTATCAATATTACACTTTGTGGTATTTTGCCCTCAATCAATCGTCCTTCGTACTTGTCTTTTTAAATCTTATATCATTTCATAAACTCGATTACTGCTTCCACTTAACAGTTTTCTTCTCGAGAACTACCAAAGGCAAGCTAAAGTTATGATATTAAAAACAAAAAATATTCTCATGTTCGAAAATCTAACAGGATAGTAAGGCATTGCTAAAGTAAGGTTAATAAAAACCATAATGAAATAAAATCATTTATAAACGATTTGAGATAAAACACTATGGAACCACTACCATCGCATTTAAGAAATAAAAGGAAGTGTCGTAAATTTTTGTTGTAAGAGTACTACTGCATTATTCAAAATCAAACGCGCCAAGATTCGTTGTCGAGCGTATCGGCTCCCACCGGTTTTGTTTTCATGGAGTCGTCGCCCGCTCACAGTTTGAACGTGTGTCCAACCCTTTAAGGCAGAGCGTCTGACCCTCAGACCCTCGGCGCAGTATGAAAACCTCACCAACACATTGTCCAATACCTATTAGAGAAAATAAAATTAAGTTGTCCAACCTTCCTATGTCGAGACCGTGAACTTAACGGGACCGTTCCTTTTAGCTTTAAGGCTCTGTATTGCGGGTCTTAGTAGCCCCGCATCCCCATTTTAGGTAGGATAATTCCAAATTTAGTATTCAAATGGTTGTACATCCCTGTGGTCTCGTCAAATGCGGAAGGCGACCGGTTATACCGCCGCCCCTCACCGCTGCTCTCACGTGCCGCAGACGCTCGGGCTTAGGTAAAAAAAACGTTTTAGCCTATCAGTCGTATGTCTTGTCTGAATAAACTTTGGCAAGTATTCCAATCTCATTAGGTCAAATCATCAAAACAAAATCTTTCAGACAATCGGACAACACCCGATATTGAAAAACTTGAGCAGATACCCTTGTAATGGTTTCTGCTTTGACGGCGTGCACGAGCCACAAGGGAGTCAATGAATCTCGCCCATATATATTAGCAATTATTAAGGATAAAAATTCACACACTTTTTATACTTTATACATAACAAAAATTGAAAGAATCTGCACTAGAGCGCACCTTAGTGCAAAGTACGAATCAGCCCCGTATTTTATAGATGCCAACGATGAACTTAATGTTTTTAAAGTTGTGTACACAATTTTTTTTAATTAGTTTGTTAATAACAGACTAAAAATTGAAACTATAAATGTTGTAAATGTTGTAGTGCATTTGTACAGAACCTTGAGTTAGGTGTCGTTCAACTACTGATGCGTTCCTACAATTGTTGCCTGTTCTTCGACTACATTCAGTAGTGTCACTATCGTAGCCTAACAATGTTCCTTCCATATCTCAATAGGTATACAAGATGTCTTGATTAAGTTTGATATAGTTTAATAGATGGGATGTAGGATGTCACAATGACCTAACAGATGAGTACAAGACACACCCTAACTCACTAAAGAGCTATGCTTGAGCACGTTCACTATAACTCTCAAATAATTTATGACGCATGACAAAGATTTGCATAACATGTGAAGGCAAGTATGTGATGCTCGTTACACAACTTCACCATACGGATACAACATGTGCATAATGATTTATAAACCTACTTTATTAGATTACAGCTAAGATTAGGTTAACACAAATCAACTTTAGCATTGGTTCTGTATGACCCAATTTCCGAAAGTTTTTCTTGTAATCAAATATTTTATTTCCCCCCCCCAAATCCTAAATATTTTTTTTTTTTAAATCCGAGTCGTATTTTTTCTCTAATTTTATAACTTTATTACTCAGAATAATGGTTCAAGGTCGGGAATCTTGCAATTAAACTTATAATAGGTTGGCGCCATTACCTTGTTTAGGTTGTTGGAAACCGCTTTCAGGGTGTCATTTATCTCATAAAAACAACTTTCCTAAAAATTATCCAGAAGTACGGTAAAACTTTTATGTGACATCATAGTTGAGGGGATAATAAAAAATGAAAACTCGGTGTTGATAGACATAGCTAAAAGCGGTTAATGATGGTGTGGGGCAAACATTGTTCAATACATAATAGCTTGAAATAATTATTCGGAAATACAAACACACATCTCAACGTCTATCAATTATACTTAATGCGGCTTGAGGATGAATTCAACTTTAAAATCTTTAGTCATTACTATATGACAGTCAGATATAACTAATTGCTCGTCCTTCTTGAAATATAATGACATCTCACTCACGCCTTCAAGAACTAAATAAGACTATTCCTATGTCAATCTGCTATGATAGCAAGCCTGGTATTTTCTTAACACGTTGTGTATTTTGCATAAATGAAGTTTCCACCTCTCTAAAGACTCTTGCATTCCCAGCATGTCATATTACCTTCATAAGCACTCCTCTACAATATAGAGCATATAGCCTTATTCAAACATATAACTTATAGACCAAATGGTAACAGTTCTACGAACATCTAGGAGTTTGGCGACTCTATATTCCTTTTCGTGATCCATTGTCAACATTTTTCATCATATCAAGAGTCCATTCACCAATGGACACAAAACAATTGCTCGTCTGTCTTGGGGATCTTCATATATGAATTATATCATCCCAACCCCAATTGCACCATGAACATATGTTGGGATCTCCACATCCTTTTTAGAGATTCGGACAACAATTGCTTTAACCATAATAGGTTGCAGCCACATGATGCTGAGATGTAATTGATGGGCAATTGCCTTATTAATCATCAGGGTCAATGGTAACTTCTTTAGTCGAGATTGCAGAATCTATATGCCAAATTTTATTTTGTAGCCTCAAAGTGGGGTAAAAATTCCTCTTCTGCTTTCTTTCTTCAAAAAAAAAAAAGGTTGTACTATGTACCGATCAACATCTTTTTTAAAAAATGCATTTATTTCCCATCGGAATTTTTTTTGTTTCCTCACCTGCACTTCGACGAGGTGTATGATCTCTTCCACCATTTACTCTTATTTTCTCAATCTGAACTTATATGTAGAAGGAGTCCAGATGAAATAGTGAAGACTGTACTTTAATCCTTGATGCTAGATCAAGACACAACATGCTTAAGATTAGATTAGGTTGATCGACGGACCTCACCCAAAACCCCTGTTGCCCCTACAACGTCTGGATGAAGAAGGTTGAATCACAAATGTGAAATTATTGACCTCACTCAAAGCCTTTGTTTCGTCTAAAACGTATGCATGAAAAACGTTGAACCACAAATATGAAATTGTTGATATTATACTCTTTCGATGATCCGTTACGTTATGTAATAGTGAGAGTTTCTTTGAGAGTTCTTTTTTTATGATCCATTATGTTATGTAATAGTGAGAGTTTCCTTCAGAGTTATAGAGACATCTCTACGTTATACAGTAGTATGAATTTTCATTTGATATTAAAGATATCTGTTATTGACAGTAAAATATTATCAAATGTTTTGAACCTTGAACACCTGTTTTTAAGTCCACGTTTTTGCCAAGCAGCCTGCAACATCAATAGCAGCAGAACGGAGACTCGTCTTGCTACAAAATGTGTAGGTTATGAAGCATTTGATTCAACATTTGTTTTTTTTGTAAAAGTATTCGATTTAGCTGGTTCGATCATATTTTATGCTCCGATAATCCTTGGACAAATTATAATCTTAGGCTTGCAATTGCTGAAGGAGGACACTAACAGACACAACCAAACTTTTTACCAATCCTCAAACTTTTATTCACATTACGAAAAAAAAAAAAAAAAAACAAGAATCCTCATAAACAACCCCGAAGAAGTGACGCTATTACTCAACTTCGGCTACATATGAAAATAAGGTATAGCGCCCCATCCGTCTTCGACTGGTAATCTCCTCCCCGGATCTTTTCTCGAAAGTTTTTAATTGATCACTTACTTGTGGATTAGGCCTACAAATATATATTATAACACTAGCAAAGACATTACTATAAAAAACAGATACTGATGAAGATCAAGGTTGCCTCAACAAGATGATATGCGACACTCTAACGACCCCTAGAGCGTTGGGAAACTATGGGGTATTGCATCCTAAATGATAGCATATGACACTTATGGCCTGATGACTGATTCGAATCTTTTTAGAAAAGAAAAAAAAAAGGACGAAGTTTGATAAGTACAACATTGAAAAATAATGAAATCAGACAATTCTGTTAAATATCTGACTATTACCATAAAGTGTCCAAAGTCTACATTTAGAGGGGTCGTTTTACAAGAAAAAATTAAAAACATGTGTTTTTTTTATCATATATATATAATACGTACATTCTACCTCTGTAATACCATACTTTTTATACTTTGACTCGCAATATTCGTGATATCTTTGAAGAGCTGCAAATTTTTCATGATGAACATTTTTATTATCATTGCACTCAATTGGATAATCAAGTGAATGTTATCGTTATTCGAGATTTCACCACTTTAATTTTTTTCATAGTTGTAAAGGCGTGTATTAAGCACGAGAGGGTTTTGCTTCATACCATTTATGACCTTTATCCTGTCAAGTTCGTTTATTATCTTCACGATGCATCAAAGGTGGTTGATGTGATTGCTTTAAGACCATTTATGATTTTTGCCACTACATGTTCATTCATACTTTTTAAGTTGCATTGACAGATGGTGAAGAGGGGGCGGGGTGCTTACATATCATTTATGGTCTTCACCAATTCAGGTTCGTTTATAATGTTCATTTGCATTGGTAGGTGGCTGAAAGTGAGAGTTTTCATATTATTCATGGTATTCACCACTCGAGGTTCATTCATGATTTTTATGATGCATAAAAATATGTTTTTTTTTTTTTTATTCACCAGTTTAGATCTGTTCATGATTTTCAAGTTGCATTCGCGAGTGGTGAAAATGATTATTTTGAACTTGTTTATAGTCTCCATCAGGTATCCGAGGGGTGTGCTTCCTCATCAGTCATGGTCTTCACTACGCGAGATTCCTTCATGATTTTTAGGTTACACTGACAGGTGGCGGAGTGAGATGTTTTCACATCATCAATGATCTTCACCACTTCAAGTTCATTCACAATGTTTATGTTGCAATGGCAGGTGGCAGAAAGGCGTGCTTTGATACCATTTATGGTCTTCAAAACTTAAAATTCGTTCATGATTTTCATAATGGTCTTAAAGCACTACCCGATCGCTTATCAATGCAACTTGAAAATTATGAATAAACCTGACCATGAATAATATGAAAGAAAGTTCGTCATTCATTTTTTTATGCATCTTGAAAATCATGAACAAACCGGAACTGGTAAACCCCCCCACTCTAACAACCAGTCAATGTAACCTCAAAATCATAAACGAACTGAAAGCCGCCCCACTTGGTTACCTGCTAATACGACCTAAAAATCACGAGGTTCGTTTATAATTTTCATAATGCATTCTCCCCCTCCCTCCCTCTCTCTCTCTTCACGCCACACCGTTCCCTTCTTCTGCTTGCGCATTGTTCCCGCCTCGTTGTTTTTCTTTTTCCTTGTTTTTTTTTTTTTTCTTTTTTCTTTTTTTTTTCTTTGATTTTCTTAATCTTTTTTCACAGTCGGTCGTACGGTATGGTCAGTCGTTCCCTACTCCGACCCCCATGTTAACTTGCACATATTTGTTATCCAAGCAGGGAAACGTACTGGTGGTTTAAGTATTATCATATAGGGGGAGGTTTTGCTTTGTTTTTGTACTTGTTGGACTTAGATCCAACAAAGCTAAAATTGGGTAATGAGCCCTGTAAATGTCATATGGGTGGAGCTATGAGGTCCCCGACCTCTCCTTTATGATTGTTACAATGAAAGTTCATGCCCTTTTGTTTTCTTTTTCTTTTTGTCCGTTCGAAGGGGTCATGACCTTGAGATATAATCTTCGAACTGGTCAACCGCATGTATATTCAAAGTTATTCACTCATCTGAGTTGACAGAGATTCGAACGTTTAAAAGTTCATGGGTTTACCAACTGAGCTAGACTTATTGGTGCCACTTCCTCTCCAATTGAGATTTTTTTTTTTTTTTAACACTATTGAAAGATCTAATTCTTTTTACCAATGCTCGAAACACGATGACGGAGCTGAATCAGAGAAGCAATGGTCAATGGACCAGGTCATACCGTACAACAACAATTTTTTACTTCAGTCTTAAGCAACGGGTACGACAACAATCCTCCCTGCAATGCTGTCCATATCCCTTTGACTGTTGGATATAATCCTTCTTTCGCCCTTGGGGAACTTCCAACTGGTTGAGAACATGTGTGGCGATCGAGCCACTGGAACAACAACCGCCATTGTCAATGATTCACGGCTTTCTCTCTCCACCCTGCAATCAAACACAAGAGGCGCACGTTCGAAAGCGGGGGATCGACGAAATCACGTAACAAGCGATTTTCTGCGCACGTCGAAAAACGCCCGGGCCTGAATGGCCTACCGATGGAGTTATTCCTCGCTTCATGGGGGGTCTGCGCTCCATTTTTGTGCGATATCTATAACAGAGCTTTGACAACAGGTTCTTTACCAAAAGGATTCGTAAAAGGAGTGATTTCTCTATTGTATAAAAAAAAAGATAAAAAAGAAGTTAGGAATTATAGGCCTATTTCAATATTGAATGTGGCCAAAGCTCTGGCTTTGAGATTAGCGAATATCCTTCCGGAGGTGGTGGGCTGAGAACAGGGAACATTTGTTAAAGGGCGGTCAATCTTTGAGGACATCCTAACAACAGTACAGGCACTAGAGGTTATTGGGAAAGAAAAAAGAGAAGTTGTAGTTTTACTCCTAGACATGGAAAAAACATATGATAAAGTGGGTTGGGCGTTCGTCTCCACCTCCCTTGTCAGGATGGGATTCGGCAACAAATTTTGCACTTGGGTTAAGGCTATGTATTCTCAAGCAACCTCGTTTGTAATTGTTAACGCGTAACTCCCAGAAGAATTTCAGTTACCTCGCTCACTCCGTCAGGGTTGCCCTTTGGCATCATTGTTTTTTGTCCTGCAACTGGAAACATTGTTAGATAACATTAGATTGAACCCCAAAATTGTTGGCTTAAATATGTCTCCCTCAGTAAAATGAAAAAGGGGAGCAATCGTGGACAACCTGACTATAGGTTGTGAGAATAGCACGATAAGTGTAGAAAAAATTAGATCAGTAATAAATAACTATATCGTGTTGTCCGAGACATCAATTAACTGGCACAAATCTGTTTTTTTTTTGCCGGACCCCTACAGCCTCAGAGTGGATTGGGGTTTATACCAGGTTCCCACGAAGAATTCGGAGTTCTTTTTGGGTCTTTAGGTGTCCCTTTCCGATTGCTCCAAATCACAAGACTTGATTTTAACAGGTAAGGTGGCGGCTCGAATCTCTAACTGACAAAAAAAACACAAGCTTTCCCTGTTCGGAAGAGCGTTGATGATATCTACGGTGACTTTCTCTCTGTTATGGTTTCCGTTGTCAATTGTGCGCTTGGGAGACGAAGCCTACGTGTAGATTAAGAGGTATGCGGTTAGATACCTGTGGAAGCCGGATGCAAAGGAAGAGGGTGGGTACATGACCAAAGTTGCTTGGGAAGCTATAGCACTACCCAGGAAGGAGGGAGGCTTGGGCATTTTGGACCCTCGCCATCAAAACTTGGCCTTATTAGCCAAGTGCCCAGTGAAAGCAATGTTTGACAACACTTGTAAACTTTGGATTCAGATCGCGGACTATATCCTTTGCTCTGAATGAAACTTAACAAGACCAGAACAGGTATGGCAATGCCTGCTGCTACCATCATTCACAAACCGCAGACCAAAATCGCATGTGTGGAGGGACATCCTGTATGGGTGGAATAAACTTCTTCCTCGAGATTGCATTCCTCCGTCTTCTAAAGGTGAAGTGCTTGGCGAATTGTTTTTTTATAATCAAAATATTCAACAGATAAATGACGAGTGTTTTTCTGCAGGGGGGGAGGCAGGGGCTTTTGGTCGTGCTTGGGTGGAAAGGGGTGTCCTGCAAGTAAAACATTTATGGGATGCGGAAACAGATGATTGGATCTCGGAAGATCAACTACGAAGGAAGCTACCCCATCTCAGAAGAGTGGGCAGAAACCTGTCATCCCTGATCGAGGCGATGCCTAGAAGTTGGGGCCACATGCTCAAACAAGAATTTGAGCAGCCGGCGGGAGCATGGGTACTAGTAGATGAAGCACAGGGGAGATTTTGGAGGGTCTTGGGCCCATAGTTAACTGAGGGACAAAAAGTAGAAGAGTGGCTGAGACCAGGCTTGTTTAGCAGGACTCAAGGTAATCGGAAAGCTCGTCTTCGTGTCTCAGAAAGAACAGTGCCGACTACGAGAGATCTGCTGGAAGCCAGAGTCCTTCTGGGTAAGGGATGGAAAATATGCGACTTACCTTGGACTAGCCGCTCAGTTCAGGGTATCACCTAATATAAAAATCTGGACACAGGCGGATTCACACAGTACACAAGAGCCCACTATTCTGATGCTGTTCAGTTCTAAGACAGGAGCGCGTTATCTGCAATCCACTGCTAAAACGACACCCTCGAGGCTAGCCAGCCTAAGGTTAGAGAAAGTTAAAAACGGTACTCCGACCAAGACAGACTGGCGAGCCTTTTGGAAAGCCTTAATGTCAATACCATCCCAGAAAGACCACAACTTGATGTGGTTACAAGCACTAATGGTGGTGGCCTCAACCCTCTGGCTTTCACAGAGGGGCATGGAGCTGTCCATTACGTGCAAGTGCTGTGATTGGGGTTGGGAGTCAAATGCTCACCTTTGGCTTTTTTGCCCGTTGGCGGACGAGTTGTGTTGGTAAGTTTATCATTGTAGCCCAATAATCGATCCGCAGCCAGACGGAATCGAACCGGTGACCTCGACTGTAACAGCTAGATGCCTTTACCACTGCAACGGTGAGCCGGTGTTCGAAACTGAAGCCATACCGATCGTGACATTCAGCCCACCCCAGCACCGTTGCAGCAAGGACTTACTCGTGAACACGTGACATCCATGATGTCCTCCGCAGGCAGCAGCATCCACGCAGAATCCAAGACCCGCCGCAGTTGCCGATCAGCATCCCATACACCAAACTCCAGGTGAACATCCCCTGGATGGTTAATGGGCTT
The DNA here is from genome assembly GCA_003427395.1 of Chara braunii. Lineage (NCBI taxonomy): Eukaryota > Viridiplantae > Streptophyta > Charophyceae > Charales > Characeae > Chara > Chara braunii. The sequence goes on along the minus strand of BFEA01000112.1, from coordinate 1,306,724 downwards.
GTACCTGTTGGTAAGTTTATCATTGTAGCCCAGTAATCGATCCGCAGCCAAACGGACTTTCGCAGCCAGACGGAATCGAACCGGTGAACACGGCTGTAACAGCCAGATGCCTTTACCACTGCAACGGTGACCCGGTGTTCGAAACTGAAGCCATACCGGTCGTGACATTCAGCCCACCCCAACACCGTTGCAGCAAGGACTTCTTCGTCAACACGTGACTTCCATGAGATCCTCCGCAGGCAGTGGATAAAACATTGGGATTTAATAACAGGATGGGCGTGGCCCTGGTCAGACGATTGGATATTGTATGGCATCTTACCGGCCGAAGAAACTTCCCTCAGGGATGGCTGGGGGTAAGTGGCTTTGGTTTGCAGGGGAATACTTCTCCAAGAAATATGCAGAGCAAGAAATTCGCAGGTCTTCAAAGCATCTAAGATTTCAACCCAGGCTCAACACGCTCAAGTAGTACTGAGCATCAGAAGACAGATTTTGGCAGACTGGCAAATGAGCTTCAAAAATAAGAAAAAAGGTGTCTGGTGGTTCTCAAAGACCTGGGCCAGAGGCAATCAACTGGCAACAGTGACACAAGATAGGAAACTGGTGGTCTCCCGCTGGCTTAATCGACCATGAAGGACAGGTAAGGAGTGGTACAAAGAATTACCTTACCTACATCTATAACGAGGAGGCCCTCCAGGTGTTTTAATAATTTGATCAGTGTGGAGGAGTCTCTGAGTATGGAGCACGAGAGGTGACATGGCATTGGACTTGGTTAATCTGAGTTTTAGAAGGTCCTAGTGTCAATTGCTGAGACCGAGATTCTAGAGTCCTATTCAGAGAATGATTATTTGGAAATGAAGGGACGCTGTACCCGGTTTCCAGCATAGCCCAAACTTAGTAATGTCTTTTAGAAGTCTCAAGGGTCAATTGCTTTTACTGAACTTCAAGTTTAACTTTTTTTGGAACGACTTTGGGCCTCGTTCGACACCACTACAAAACCCTTACTTTGTAAGGGTGCCCTTACAGCGAAAAAGTGATTAATTTTTTCCCTTACCTCATTTTCCGTTCCACAACCACTTACGAAAACCCTACACTTAGGCCGACTTACATTTCAGGTGCCTCTGTTTGCGTTCTAAGTGGCCGAAAGACACACCTGATGTTAAAAAAAATAAAAAATAAAAATGGTTCTTCCGTGGATGTAAGGGTGTCACCCCCTACTTTCAAGTCACCTCCACAGCCGTCCTTACGGTAAGGGCCGTTTTGGTCGGGCGGTACTTACTTTTGTAGGGCCCGCCCTTACGGCCGCGAATTTGCAGCCATAGGCTGCGCTTTACCCCGTTGCCTTTTGTCGTTTAGCAAAAAGTTTCCCTTTCGGGAAAGTCGACGACCGTCAACCGGGGTCTATAGGGCATGAACAGGGGTGCTGGAAGGGTGCGGTCGGCAACGTTAAAACGACCGGTAGGCCTATTGGTTGTCCCAGAGCTCAGAGGCTCAACGACCGGTGCTGGGTTGGGGAGGTCGTTGAGGCAACCAACTTTGTCGGCGTCCGCGTTTCCCTTTTGGGTAAAAGGGGGGGGGTGCAGAACGAAAGTGAATCTTCCGCAAGAACATGGAAAGATACCCCGCCAAGATCTTTGTAGCACCAGGGACAAAGAGTACCAATCCCCCACCCCACCCATGCCTCCCCTCAGGTGCGCTGGCCTACGAACAATGCGTGCCAGATTCTCCTCTCGAAGAACCGGCTTCGCTGTGCAGAACGAGAGTGAATCGTCCGCAAGAACATGGAAAGATACCCCGCCAAGATTTTTTTCTTTTCTTTTTTTTTATGCATGTCGATGCATGTCGTCTAGAGCAGCAGTTCGTAGCCATATGTTGCGCTTTACCATGTCGCCTTTTGTCGTTTAGCGAAAAGTTTCCCTTTCGAGAAACTCGACGACCATGAAACGGGGTCTATAGGGCGCGAACAGGGGTGCTGGAAGGGTGCGGTCGGGAACATTAAAACGACCGGTAGGCCTATCGGTCGTCCCAGAGATCAGAGGCTCAACGACCGGTGTTGAGTTGGGAAGGTCGTTGAGGCAACCAGCATGGTCGACGTCCGCGTTTCTCGTTTGGGTAAAAGGGGCAGAATGAGAGTGAATCGTCCGCAAGAACATGGAAAGATACCCCGCGCAGATTTTGTTTGTTCTTTTTTTTTTTTCTTTTCGTTTATGCATTGCATGTTTCTTTTTTCTTTTTCTTTTATTTTATGCATTGCATATGCATCGTGTCGTCGAGAGCAGCAGTGGAGGCAGGTGCATCTGACCATGTTCTAGCGGGAAGTTCATTATCGTATTGCACATTTCGACAGCCTGTGTGGCAAGGCCTCAGGACAGTTAGGCTGGGGCGGGCGAAGAGTGGGGAATGCAGCTTAGTAAAGAATAAAGAGACACCGCGCGCGTGGAGAAGGTCTTTTGTTTCGATTCGATTCGATCCGATTTGATTTTCGACGACGGGCGGGCTGGAGCGGGTGAAGAAGAGTGTATGGAGGAAGAGGATCCATGCATTGTGCGCGTGAGGGAAATGCATAGCGCACGTGGGCGCATTGTGCAGCTGTGGAAGGAAGAGTGCGAGCAAAGGTTGGCCGGGCGAAGGAGTCGAGCTTCGAGCTTTTGTCTCTTTGGAGTGGGCGAAGAGCATATGGAGGGTGGAGGAAGCGGTCGAGGGTCGAGGGTGCCAAAGCCGTTGCATTGTGCACGTGGGCGAAATGTGCAAGGGGGGGTGTGGAGAACGAGAGTGAATCTTCCGCAAGAACATGGAAAAATACTAGCACTAGGGACAAAGAGTACCAATCCCCCACCCCACCCATGCTTCCCCTCAGGTCCATTGGCCTACAAACACATAGCGTGCAAACAATTTTTTTTTTTTTTTTTTTCCGTTTCAATTCAAATTCGTGCCAGATTCTCCTCTCTAAGAACGGGCTTCGCTGTGCAGAATGCGACTGAATCGTCCGCAAGAACATGGAAAGATACCCCGCGCAGATTTATTTGTTCGTTTTTCTTTTTCTTTTATGCATTGCATGTCTGTCGATGCATGTCATGTTTTGCACATTTCGACAGCCTGTGTGGCGAGGCCTTAGGGCGATTAGGCTGGGGCGGCTGAAGAGTGGGGAGCGTCGTCGACCGGCGAGGCGCTCGGCCGCACGGCAGTGCCACGACCGCCGGAATAGGGCCTCGCTGCACTGCTCTCGACATGCACAGAAAAAAGAAAGACAAAATCATGGTGGTGCATCTTTCCATATTCTAGCGGAAGATTCACTCTTGTTTTGCACATTTCGAAAGTAGTGCAGAGAAGCCCATAATGACGAGCACTTTTTTTTTTCTTTTTTTTTTTGGATTGACGAACACTTCTGGAAAGTGACGAGTACGAGGACGGCTGAGCGCGACTGCCATTACGCCGCTACCATGTGACTTGGGGCCTCGCTGCACTACTCTTGACATGCTCAAGAGACAAAAATCATCGCCGTGTATCTTTCCATATTCTACCCGGAAATTCATTCTCGTTTTGCACATTTCGACAGTGGTGCAGCCAGGAGGCCTTGCACAAAGGGCCTGAAAAAAAAAGAGGGGAAAAAAAAGGACCTTGGAGGCTCCACGGTTGTCAGGATGTGTGTTTTACTTTCTTACGTTCCCCCGTCCTCCCCCCCTCCCCCTCTCCCCCTCCCCCTCTCCCCCTCCCCCCTCTCTCTTTTTTTTATCGCTGATGTATTGGTTCGGCTGGGGCAGGGTCTTGCATACAGGGATTACTCGTTTTGGACGCCAGATGCCGCGAAGGGGACAGGTACTTGATCTGTAAAACGAAAAAACGAAAGGAAAAAA
>BFEA01000112.1:1267622-1288496 GCA_003427395.1 Chara braunii | reverse complement strand
CGGGCCCAGTCCCCAATCCGTCAAACCACCGACAACCATAGCCACAAGGCCCTGCTGCTGTCGGCGTCTGATCTCCACCACTGCTTAGTCCCTCCGATTGCCTTACTCCAAGTCTACCGCTAACTCTGCCACCCGCCGTCACTCCGCCCACCACGGGGCACGTCGAGCCTTTCTGACGCCGCGGGCTTCGCGCATATCTTGTGCAGCTTGCAGCCGAGATCAAAGAGAGTGAGAGGAAGGGATTACGGGAATTTATCGTGCGGAAGACGGCGGAGAGGCTGCGCGAAGTGCGGGGTGTAGATGGTCAGAAGAAGGGCAGACGTTCCAGAAGGGTCGAAGGAGGCGAGTCGAATGTTCTGCGTGATTGGGGTGGTCGTTCAAGTGGGGTGCGCTTCCCGCGGACACCACATTGCCCCAGCCATCCCAATCAGACAACCAATCGTTCGTAGGGAAAGGAGGAGGAGGGGATTGAACTTCACTTAGAGGGAAGATGAAGAGACATGCAGGAGGGAGATGCCCAGCAAGAAGGGAAGATGGCGGGGGGATGCAGAGCGGGGGAACAGGCTTACGCGACGCGCAAAATTCAAAAATCGCCGCGCGCCCAAAAATTCAAAATTCCTACTCCCGCTAAGTCCCAACTGTTTCTTAAACCACCAGTTCACCCAGACCTGTTTTGAAATCGTAACAATTAATTTTGCCGAGCCTGAAAGTGAGCGGGTACCGTCCACTTTGAAAACTGAAGTGCTGGACCAGCTGCCAGTAGACGGAACAAAAAGCAGGCCATACTCAGTTTTAATTTTTCCCGCTTTATATCTCGTTTATATTTTTCCGTTGTTTTCACTCCTGCGGTAGCCCCAGCAGGCCCGGGAAAAGGGGGGCTGCTGAAGGAAAGGGCAGGGGGGGAAGGGGGCCTGGGGATAATCATGGACTAGCACTCACCAAACATGGACTGGTATCTCAGCCTGTTGTTCTTAGCCACGCGGTGCACTTATCTGGAGGTCATGGCCACATTCATGGCCTCGCTCTGTTTTTTTATCCCATTTATTTGAAAGAAAAACGAAAAAAAGAGTGACGAGGTACTGTCCCTTCCTCCCTCCTCTCACGGCAGGAGGCTGCCTGAAATCACTGAGCGCAAGTTTTGTCTCAAGGCGGTGCACTTATCTCTAGTTCATGGCCACATTCATGGCCTCGTTCTGTTTTTTTATNCGGCAGGGGGCTGCCTGAAATCACTGAGCGCAAGTTTTGTCTCAAGGCGGTGCACTTATCTCTAGTTCATGGCCACATTCATGGCCTCGTTCTGTCTTTCTATCCCAACTATTTGTAAGAAAAACGAAAAAAGACTGACGAGGTACTGTCCCTTCCTCCCGCCTCTAACGGCAGGAGGCCGCCTGAAATCACTGAGCGCAAGTTTTGTCTCCATCAACACAAAAAGTGTGTTGGTGTATCTAGCTGTGTCCTAGCGGAGGATCCATTCTCATTTTGAACGGCCCGAGCGAGGACTGGTGTCATGTTCTCTTCTTTTTTTTAAGTTTTTTTCATTTTATATCTTCCACCCGCCAAGTGGCGGGCCTTACAGTTTTTTTTTTTTCAGTTATCTTTTTTTCCTTTCTTTCAGTAACGGTCTTTTTCTCTTTTGCAAGGCCGTCTGGAAACAGGTGCCGTTTTCACATCTCACGCCCGCCCTTCCATTGCACCTGGTGGGCTGGCAGGTCAGATTTTCGAGGCCCACCAGTCCTTTGCCCCAAAGCTGTACCGGCCCTCTGCTGAACGGCCCAGGTCAGGGTGCAGTTTACTGCAGTAGCAGGGACAGTGTGGCGGCGTGAACTGGTGGTTTAAGTTTCTTGGCGCGACCGCTAACCAGCCACGCAAGACCCGAATTACATTTTCTATTCTGCCCCTCCTAAACACAATAAAATCCAGCGGCCTAGCTCAGTTGGTAAGGCACGCAAGTGGCATTCAGGAGGTCTTGGGTTTAATCCCCATTGACCTCATGCACCTTCTTGGGCAAGCTTGGCGCCCGCTACCTAGAGATATGCTGTTGGTCCCCCCGAGTGGCATTGAGCAGAGACTGCTGATGTTCATAGGGGGAGGGGACCGGAGGGGAGGCACAGTGACTGGCCCATCGAAGAAGCTTGGTCCTGATGCTACCGGCTGACCCTTGGCCGGTATCGCCCACCTGCTGTAGCAGGTATCGCACCTGCTGGTGGGTGCAGCTCCCGCATGTTCCCTCGTTGGAGGCTTGAGCACGGATGTGGCTGCTACGGGGTTCCCCGTAATACTATAATGACAGTAAAGAAGGCCTGAAAGGCCGTCCTGTCCAGATTTGATAGGTAATTGAATTGGTTGGGCTTAAAGAATTAGCCTTTAATTAAAAAAAAAAGAAGAATAAAACGAAAGAAGAAAAATGAAGCACTGTTTTCCCCCATTATCTTGAATCCGTACTTCGGAGTTCAACGTGGGATTTTCCCTTAGGGGTACGGGAAACCGTTGAGAGCGGATCCTGGCTTATCACATATCGACATCCCATTCTGGATCACCGACCGTGCCAGTTTGAGGAACCCCGAGTATTGAAAATATTGGGAGAACGAACAACGTTTTCGCCAATCACATTCGAGGCTCCCGGCATACACTTGCCAGATTGAGAATGATCGGTTGTGTGCGTGGGACTTTCACCAGGACCTTGGACGGAATTCCCGAATCCTCGATTACTACAACACCCTGAGATTCGTCGCCATTGAAACTAACTTCCCTCCATTCTATCTCCTTCTCCCTTACCACAATCTTACGGTTGTACCTTGGGAATCCATAGCCCCCTATTGGCCACGGAGGCTGTGTTCTGAGTGCGAGCAGTGCAACACTTACCGAACTGCGGGATTCGTTCGACGGACCCGCTTCGAAGCTGAGCACCGAGAACACAGCCTTCGACTGAGGCCATCCACGTTGGATTCGGAAATCTGTGAGACTTGCCGGCGACAGGTGTTTGAACAACGAGATACCCACTGTGTCCCATCCGTGCACCACGTGCGAACCCACCCCAGGCGACGAGGCCGACGAAATTAGCTGCTCGACGCTGAGAAAGGCCATGACCAAGACCTGGCCCCACAGAGAGCCACTTGCATTTTTGTCCTTGGAACTTGGCATCGGAGATCTCAGTTTCGACTTGGGACTCCACCCCCACTTTCCTAAAATCCTTGGCACACCCTTACTAGGCACTTTCGGGCCCCCTCCCACTCCGAAAGCTGGAAGTCGTGCTGGGTGTGAGGTTGGGCGTCACAAACCACCCAGATGTAACGGTGGATTCTTGCTTCATTCCGAGGCTATTCTAAAATTAAGGCCGACAGAGGGGCTAAAAAGGGAACACAAGAGAATACGAAGGGTAAACAGGGCCGACATGTGAGGTATAAACAAAATTCCGCTCCGCCGTCGGTTAAGGAGTGACGGGCGACTCACCCGTTGGCTGACAACAGGAAAATGGAAAAAAGAAGACCGGGAATCTACTGCTTCTCTCGCGCCAGCTTCACACCAACTCTACTGCAAGAACCCAAGAGATAAGGAGCATCTTGGTGTCCGAGTCGGATTCATCAAGTCCGCGAGGTTGGCTAGCCGTCCGATTGGGGCGAGGCTGGGGGAACCCAGGTTCAGAAGCTCGCGGGTAGGGCGCCCGCACTGCGGGAGAGTTCTGGGAACCGAGCCGAGCCTTTGTATCCCAGCACCAGCCTTCGTGGTGTGGGCCGTCGACCAAGGCAGCACCGTTAAATCAGTGTAAGGCAAGATCAAGGGAGGGGAGGAAAACCGATCAATCATAACAAACCCACTCCCCCCTACGTGGTAAGCCTTGGACGAGTTGTATAAATGAACCCGTTGGTCCGCAACAACGAGCTCTGCACATTCGCATCGCAGTACACACTGTCTTCATTTGCAATCGGGAAGGGCGGAAGGGTGCTGTGGCGGATCAACGAGAGGGTTGAGCATGGGCAGTTACCCACGCTCATGTTTAACGTCGGGAGAAGACGAAGGTAACTGCCCGTGGTTCCATCGGATTGTGCACGAGGAGTTAACTTCGTTTTCAATTTATTCGTGTCAACTAGAGGAGGCTTCCCCGTGGGGTTCAATGAGAAAAGGGGGGGAAAAAAAGACAGCTATCATTGTTTTTGTCTTTTTGTGCATCATGTGGTGAGTGGTTGAGCGAGGCTCACTAGTCTCGACAAAATGAGAATGAATCTTGTATCAGATCATGGGGGCCGATACAGGAAGGATTAGCATAGGCTTGCACGTGTTTTTTGTCCTTTTGTGCATGTGGTGAGTGGCCGAGCAAGCCCCCTCGTTAAGCAAACTGAGCGAATCTTCCGTTAGAACGTGGGATCATGCAGAGAAGATTGGCATAGCCCTGTGCAAGGATAATACGTCCCATTTGAAGGCATACTCACACGAGGACTTTTTATTCGAAGCTTTGGACGTGGTTGCGGTCAGAATCATCCAGGTCTGACTGATACAATCAGGAATTGGTAGTGTGAATATGCCCTCAATCTCCAAGTTCAAAGAGCTTTGGTAGCTTCCCAAGAAATTGGTTAGGGAAGGCTGCTTCGGGGGTGCTGGTGGTTTAACGCGCCGCGGCCTGCGGGGATCTGGGCTGCCGTTGATCATTTTCATTAACGCCCTGGATTTTGCCCGGGCCCTCAAAAGTCGTGGCGCCAGCCCACAACCGATATATGGCCGAGGTACTGGTGGCTTAAGAAAAAAAAAAAGGAGAAAAAAGGTTTGCTCTCGATCGACGTTGTCCTCCTTATCAAGAACTACTTTTTTTTTCCCAAAGAACTTCTTATCATGTCCCAACCACATCAATAGTGATTTTGATGGTATTTTGCTGTTGTATAAAGTCCAGACCGTATATGGTGTGTTTAGTCGGAAGAAACGGAGACAATACTGCATAGTATCTGAAGGTCGAGAACTTTGTGCTACGGTAGGGGGAGGGGTTAAGGGGAAAGGAAAGAGGAAAGGCTGAAGGAAGTCTCACCCCAAAGGTCTAGAACTTTGTGCTACGGTAGGGAGGGGTAAAGGGGAAAGGAAAGGCTGAAGGAAGTCTCAACCCAGTTTTTACTCCGGGGGCAACCAATATGTACAGGAAATGGCATCGTCAGTTTCGTAATTGAATGTTGTTGCTTCTGGGAAAAAAACAAAAAAGGTATAGAAAAGGTTGGTGGAGGTGGGGAACTTGTGCTTGCATTCTGATAAGCATCGGTTAATTAAGGCGCAGCTGCCTCATGCGGAACAGGGGCGAAAAAAAAAAGAAAAGCAGCACATAGCTAGAGTCAGGTAGAAGAAACATAACAGAGGTGAGTTGGAAATAGGAGATGAGAAATCAAAATTGAAAGTTATTGGGAAGGGAAGACAAGATTTGGAAATTAAACCACCAATACCTCCTGAAAAATCGGCCCAAGCTGGCTGATCCTGTCAGTACTCGGGGTCAAATTGTAAGATCCCCGTCCTCGATTTATCATTATAATGAATTTGCTTGTGTTTCCACCCCCCCCAAAAAAGTTGGGCCTATCCCCAGACATTATGGAACGGGAAAGTTTAAATGTGGTTGTCAGATCGCCGATCCAACGGTGCAACCATAAAAAGAGTGTGTGACAAGCCGGGATCCGTACTTTGCGGCTTCACGTACCCTTCGGAGTAGAATCCGAAGTAAGCCCTGAAGCACGGATCTTAACTGATCAAGAAAAGCGGGGTCTGTCTTTCATTTTTGGAAACTAAATGCATGTATCTTTCGAAATTGCCTGTCTTAGTTCAAATTAGTCCTCAGCGCGAACGGTTCACGACCGCGTAAAGAAATCCAAGAAGCGGTTAGGAATTTCGGTTGGCGGCATTAAAATTTTCTTCGTGCTGAAGCGTGTGCGGCCATTTTTGAATTCTTGCATGTCGCGTAAACTCGGTTCCCACTCTGCGCGTGCGTGCCGTCTTCCCCCCCTGCTGAGCGCTGCTCCGTGCATGTCCCTTCGTCTTCTCCCGACGTTGTGCTCAGTCCTCTTACCCTTCGGCCAAAAACGAAGGTAACTGCATATATGCCAATGGGGCCCACGACAGGTCGTCCGCTAGCCGCAGGTGGGCGATGGCCTTAAAAATAAGCGCCTTTATTTGGTCCCCGTGTCAATAATTGTGAGCCCCCTTTTGTTCCTTGGCTGTGCTACTTGTGCTTGGGCCACTCGTTTGATGCACGTGTGTAGTGTGACGCTCAACCTCACGCCTTGCACTACCTTTCGGTCGAATTGTTGCGGTTTGCGGAAGGGGCCCCGAAAAGGCAATGATGATGGGGTGTGCCAAGGATTTTTGGAAAATTGAGTGTGGGGACACAGACGGAACTGAAATCCCCCGTGTTGACCCGATTGTAGTAAGAAGAAGATATGTCGCCGCGCGGGTTTTAAGGGAGAAAAAGGCGCGTGCGGGACTCGCAGCTATGGAAAATTCAATCCAAAAAGTATTGCTGGACTTCCCAACGAGCCGTCACCCTTCGTTTCGTGTGAACGGGGGCGGGTATACACGTGGTATCTCGTTTTTGGATGAGGTCGCCTCGGCGCTCGCTACACAACTCCGAGTTTGACGTGGAGGGCCTCAACCGAGTGGCCTTTTCCTTATGTTCGTTCTCGCCGCGTGTGCGGTAGGCCTCAACCGAGTGGCCTTTTCCTTATGTTCGTTCTCGCCGCGTGTGCAGTAGTGAAACCCCTTGGTCTGATAACGCTCGAGGCGACGACAATCGCTGCACAGAGTGTTAGGCCAATGAGGCTCCACTGCCGCCCACGGGACGACGCTCAGTTCGTTAAAAAGCAATAACAACGAATATGGTGGAAAGTGTGTATCGATGATAAGAAAACCCGCACCAACGAATCCAGAGCACCGAGTTTCGGGAGGAAAGTAGTAACGCCCTCCTATCTTGGCGACGACTTCTCGTACGTCCCACTCGCATTCACGTGTCCTTTCCTCGTTGTATGGGAAGGGGCGCGGCGGGGGCACGGGAAGTTGGCGCCAGGTTGGGTTGGGGCCGTCAGTCCACATGGCAACAAAGGTAAGCACAAATCTTAATCATACATCATCCGTCTGTCAATCCAGACAACCCAATCATTCAGTCGCTCAGCCAATCATCCCTGCAATCATGCTACAACAATACCTCCAATCACGGCTTACTGCATGCACATATCGAAGTGAGAGAAACAAGGTTACCATAATTCATCCATTAGGACATGTCGCGACCGGAGAAGGGAGAGTAGGGACACAGATTAGAAGGGAGAAACGAGTAGAAAGCAATCACAGAGTGTCAGGCGATCTTGCCCAGAGATGTCCCGACTTAAATGCCAAGTGATCAAAACTCACATTCGAAGATACAAAGTTTGGAGCAGAAAGGAAAGAAAGCACTTCGGCCATAAAATTCTCTTATACACATCTAGATGAAAGCAATCACAGAGTGTCAGGCGATCTTGCCCAGAGATGTCCCGACTTAAATGCCAAGTGATCAAAACTCACATTCGAAGATACAAAGTTTGGAGCAGAAAGGAAAGAAAGCACTTCGGCCATAAAATTCCACCATGGCCCCGGGCCATGCACTCACTCACTTCCGACTCGAACGTCTCACTTGCATTGACGATCCCGACCGTCACGTGCTAATCCACCATAGCGATCGTCACCCCGCCGACTTAGCCTCTGCACGGCCCTGCTCGGATCCCACAGTCCGTCGGGCGATCCAACATGCCGCGTGCCCAGATTACAGCCAGCTTGTCGGGACTTTTCGACTCGCACTTTCCTTCATACCATCTAGCCATGACTTCCCGGAAGCGGGCTGATGAGTCGAGAGAGAGATTTTCGGGAGCGCTTGCGGAATTTATAGCTGCGGAAAGAAAGATAGATGCTAGGAAGGGTTAGGACTGAAACAGGGAGAAGTAGGAGAAGATTCAAGGATTGCCCGTCGAAAGCCATGTGGATCCTCTGGATCCCAGCTGCAGCCAATCAGAATCGTCGTGTATCAGGAATTTCCCTCTTACACGGCGTGTCTCTTTGGCTAGAGGGAGTGATAGCGGGTCGACCTGGTGTTTCGGTGCGGGAGTTCGAAGCGGGAAGAAGAAGAGTGCGAAGAATAGCGCAAAACGGACGCGCAAGGCGATGGGGAGATGGAAAACGGTTACAAAGAGAGGAGGAGCATGAACGCGAAGAATGGAGTGTCGAGGACAGCGGGGGAAGCGGGGAGGGGAGGCTCGCATGCATGGCGCTGTCGCGATGGCAAAAAGGCACCGAAACAATTACGACTAATTCAAATTGAAAAATACCATATCTGCGCGGCAAAACGGGCGCGTGGGAAAGTCCTATGCCTATTCAGATTTCTGCAAAAATTCCCAGAGCTTTCCAAGACGAAGTTGCGAATATTCATGCACAAGAAAGGACACATTGGATCCCGCTTATTCCGAAAATCCTAATCGTCGACCCAAATTCCTAGCGCGCTCGCTAAGGCGCGCATAATTCCCAGGTAATTCCCAATTTGCAAAAAGATCAATTTTCAAAAATTGATCCGAGGGCCCCACATATTACATTCGTGAAAATACAAAAGGAGGCCTCGTCGGATGGTCACCCAAAATTCGACAAAAGACAGAAAAGAAAGGGGGAGGTGGGTGGGGAAGATAGCACAGGTCCGGAAGTTGGCGCGTCACACGTTTGATGCACGTGTGTAGCTCGTGGTTGTTGAGCCATAGATATGCTGCTGTTGCTGTTCTCAACTGGGTATGTTGGCTTGGTTGCAGGGCCCAAAATGCAGTCTTGTACCATATGGTGGACAGCAGGGTTACCTGACCGCACGTTCGGGGGCCCCCGGGCTGGCCCCCGAACGTTCGGGCGTTCGGGGTCCTGTTCGGGGGCCGACCACCTCCAGGTTCGGCCCCCGCCAAAAAAAAATTCGGGGCCTAAAAATAAGGCTTTTTTTCTGAATTTTTTTTTTGTGAGTTCTCTATGATGTAACCTACACGCTTATAAATTTTGAAGACATTCTGCTAAGCCAAAAAAACATTAAAAATCGTCAAAGATGGGGGTGTCAAAACGTGCTCACGCACTCACTATTTTGTTTTTTTTCACTTTTAACTTTTTGTTTTCACTTTATTTTGGGGCCTAAACAATTTTATTTTTTTTTTATTTTTTTTTAATGAGTTATTGATTATGTAAATTTTCAGGGCATTTGTCAGTGTAAAAAAATAATTAAAAATCGGCAAAGATGGCGGTGTTGAAAAGGTGCTGGCACACTCACTCATTTTAATTCTCTTTTTTTTTATTTTTTATTTTTATCATAGTGTTTATTTTCTGTATTTGATTTTTAATTCAAATTTGGTAAAGAATTTGGATGTAGTGGCCATGCAAATTTGTGATCTCTTCTGTGACACTGTATTATAAATGTGCCATTGTGAACAATTGATAGGAAGAGTGATGATTTTTGTTACTTGTGCATCGTGTTATAGTTAAATTTAGGATAGTAACTATAGGCCTTGTGGTAGTATACATAGCTTGTGCCTTTGTGGTAGCTTGTTCCTTTAGACTTTCTGTCGTTTTGGTACACCTTTCTTGCTCTGTCCTGTTCTGTCTTTCGCCAGATGGTTTTTAGATGTTCTGCTGTAGATAATTTGGAAAATACGGATTGGTAAATTGGAGACTATATTGTGCCCGGGGGGCAGGGGTCCCAAGCGGTGATATAACTGTGGCTGGGGATGAGATTGGCCAGGAGTGCCTCTTTCAGCCCTGTGTGCTGCAGTACTCATGTAAGGGACGCCGGGCCCGTTTCCCGGTTATAATTGTTTGTTTTATAAAAAAAAATGTTGTTTGGTTTAGTTTTCTCCAGAACATTTTTTTTTTTCGGAATTTTTTGAAATTTTTTTTTTTTTTTTTTTTTTTTTGGTCCGCGTTCGGCCCGAACGGCCGAACGCCTTCCGAAGGGGTCCCGTACATTCGGGCGTTCGGGTTCGGGCGTTCGGCCTGTCCCGAACGCCGGCAACCCTGGTGGACAGTATAGCATTATTGATCGCTAGATCCCTGCCTGCCAATGATGTATGGAGGCCTTTCCATCTTTCCATCGCTTGAATCATGGCAGTTTGGACCACTCGGTCGGCATGATCTTTTTTTTGGGGGGGGGACCATAGCCGTAAGGCGAACTCCCAAAGTGGGAATTGCATCTTCCCTTGCTTTCGAATTGATTGGGAGTCCTGTGGTGGGGGTGCTCGTCCCCGTTAAGCCACCACTCTTCCGTCTTTGATCTGCAGTCGACTTTCATGTCCGCAGCTATGGAAAACAGGTGGATGGTCTGTGCCAGGGCACCGATACTTGATGTGGTTGCTTTAGTGAGGACGGTCAGGTCATCAGCAAATAGGGAAGTAACTGGGATCTTGTGGTGTTGGAGTTCAGGGATGTCTATGCGTTCGATTGCTGGATTTGCTCTAATTAGCACAGCGACTGCTTTCATGACTATGAGAAAGAGGAGAGGGGCGATGGGGTCGCCTTGTCTTACCGACCTCCTAAGTGGGAATGGGGGGACAGGTGACCATTTTTATCTTTATATTTATGGCCGCCGGCTGGTGCAGGGTATGGACCCAGCGTCCAAAGTTCATTTTAGCTAGGCATAGGTCCGGGAAGTTCCAGTCCACGTGATCGTATGCTTTTTCGAAGTCTATGAATAGTACGGCCACCTCCACTCTTCGTTGTCGAGCATATTTGATTGTTTAATTGACTAGTAGAATGTTGACTTGTCTATTTCTTTGGGGAATAAATCCTGGTTGGACCATGTGGATGAGGTTGTGCATTTACGGCAGCAGTCGGTTGCACAGCGCCTTAGCCATCATCTTGTATGGGAGGAGGTTGGCTTAACTACCAAGGACACGGTTCCACCTGCTGCAATAATTAATCAATACGTACTGTCACTATAGCGGAGATTGAAGGCCAATATCGCTCAGTCCCGGTGCAAGCAGGCCTCACCCCAGGAGGTCTTTTGAATGGAGAACCCTCAACCCCTGATGCAAAACAGGGAAACAAACAAAACAAAAAGGAAAACAGAAACAGATCCTTTATCAAAGTACCAACGGGCCTAGGTCCTTTGGTACACCCATGAACTGTTGAAATACAGACCCACGTTTGAATCCAGATGTGATCATATAAACATAGTAACAAGAGATCCTTTAGCAAAATTTTTACGCAGCGGGCAAATATCCTGCAATGCATCAGAGCTTATCCTAGCGCAGCTAAGACATAGACTGACTCTGACAAACAAAAAGAAGAGGAAAAGAAAAAAATAGATCCTTTAGCTTGGGTGCCCAGCTAGGCCGGGGACCTGGACAGGGGAAGTTCTGTGTAAGGTTGCAGGTAGCCCAGTTCAAACTCTGGAAAAATGGAAACATTTAAATGGAAAAGGAAAAGAATGGTGTGCAGAGTTGCAAAAGGTGCTAGGCGGTGGAGAGAGGGTCACTTGATCTCACTTCAGTTTTTCTTAGTAAGCCCAGAACTCACTTCAGTTTTTCTTAGTAAGCCCAGATAGAGAATATATATACTTAATTTAATGGAAATAGCTTCAAAAGTTCGAAACAGAAATTCAACTCACACCCCTCCCGAGTCCAGAACCCCGTAAAGGCTTAAACCCCATTTATACACCCAACTAGCCTTATAGCTGAACACCACGAAACTTAGAGGTTATGCTGGACTTTTTAGGGCTCAGAGCAGGCTCAGCTCCTGCACCCTGCCGGCGACCCCACCCCAAGGCTCTCGCACCATTTTTGGTCCATCTGGCTTGCGGAGTGTGTGTGGTCCGGCCTGCCTGAGTGGAGTTCCGTTGTGAATGCCTGGGTGGGTGGGGGAATTTCTCTTAGCCAGCCTGGATTAGAGCAAAGTTTCTTAGACTGCAAGTGTGCTTTTGTGGCAGGCATTTGAGCAAATTGCGCTGTGAGGGGAAAACTTACAGAGGTGGAGGGGGTTAATGCAAAGAAGACAAAAAAGTGGGGAGGGCTTTGGGGATAATATCCACTCATTGCATAGGAATAAGGGTTGGTAAGGTTGGTAGGACTTTGTGCAGTGTTACTGCGTTCTCACTCTACCAGCGATTCCAATATATATGTTTTTCTTCTCCTTTTTTTTAAGTTTAAACACAACACTGAAGTGTGTCGACTATGAAAGCTTGTTTCTCGCCTCCAACACATCAATACAACGGCAAGCTGATAAGCAACAGGAGTGTTGCCCTCCCAGAATTTAAAGGGGGTTGTGTCTTTACACACACACGAAAAAAAAAGAAGACAGCAAGCTATTCTAGGAAATTGATTCTGCTGGGGAGTTATAATCTCACAGGATGGGCAACATACAAGCCCTCACTGGGGCAGTAGTAGTGTCGGACACTGTGAAAACTGTAAACATTCTACGAGGTCAGAGCATCGGAAGACCAACTGAGATAGTTCTTGTACTCTTTAGTCGTTTTTTTCTTCTTCTTTTTTTTACCTGCGGGTGGGGAGGGGTACTAAATTTTTGTTTCTACACCGTCGCAGAACATTCAGACAGATCGGAAATGCCATTATTGTTTGGTCTAGCTTTTCTTGTTCCTGATTTTTGTTTCTACACCGTCGCATAAAACTCAGACAGATCAGAAATGACATTTTCGTTTGGTCTAACTATTCTTTTGTTGCTGATTTAATTGTGGAAAGCAGTACTTACCCCCCTCCCTTTTGCTTTGCTTTGTGTTTCATTCTGTTTGTCGCTTTTGTTTCTGCAGGTTTATGTTGGAAGAAACTCCAAAACTCCAAAACTCCAAAACTCCATTTGGATTCGCGAGAGCGCAAAGTTGCGCAAACCCAATAGCACAGTTCAGTGAAGTGTAGCCAGCCTAGCCTCTCTGAGCATAGAGTATGCAATTGGGTGCATGGCGTCATGCTTCATTGGATGTCCCCAGAGACTATCCATGTGCGATGCAGATGAAAGGATGAAAGGCCAGTCCCTTCTTTTTCATCGGTAAGCATATTCTTACGAGGATTTGCATGAGGGAATGAGGTTGTTAATAAGGCCATTTATTTAAACATTTTTGAGGTTTAACTGCAATGCTGTCGTGAATCCACCGCGACTTTCAAGCTTCTCCTCGGTTTTCTAGGAGGATAGGAAAGAGGAACTGGCGTATATGTTCTGAGTCAAACAGCGGGTATTCCACAATGTATTTGCTTGTGAAAAGTAGGCCAGGTTCTGACAGATGATTTCTATCGGACATACCCATAGGCAAAGGAAGGGATGCACTGGCATTAGTCTTGAATATAGAGAGAGAAAGACAAGGTTTCAGGCCTGGTTTGGAGATGATTTTGGCAGTCTGAAGCATTGTTTGCCTTACCTGAGGCTGTGCTGATCGCAGGAAACATAAATATATGTATTCGGCCTCCTGATGAGTCTGAAACTCGACGAAACAGTCTGTCACTGCCCCTCGTTATTTGTCCTCTTCTCCCTCTCTTACCCATTCTCTGCTCGAGCATTGAGAAGTTGACAGGGTCAGCAAAGCATTGTTAGTTCATTGTGTATTATGAGCTATGTGACTGCCTGATCGATCTCAGTCTGCCTGATCATCCAATAGGGGTGTGGTAAACTGCGGTATGCTTGTGTGTCACCTGTATGACGGAGACGGAGTATGGTGCTGCAGGTGAGACGATCAGAAGAGAATTGATGCAAAATTTTTGGTTAAGTACAGTCAGGAGGAATCGGCTGAAGGTTGATCCCTTGATTGACGGTTTGGCTGATAGGGAAGTTGGCATTTTTCCTATTTCAGAAGTTCCATAGCTGGGGAAGTTGGCATTTTTCCTATTCCGTTCCTGGCATCTCGAGAATAGGCACAAAAGCCTCCAGGGCAATGCTATTATCCTCACACTGTTACTCGCAGGAAGAGGAGGAAGAGGAGGCGTCTGTTGTATCAATATCTTTCTTTCCCTTACCTTCCTTTTTCTCCTCTTCTTTCTGGCACCCTCTCCCTGCACGCATACATGGAGGTGGCATTTGTTGTCACTCCGTTTGGTTGCTTTTGTAGGTGATTAGAAGCATGCTTTACGGCAAACGTAGAAGCGAGGCTGCACCGATACCAGATAGGAAGGAGAGCACAGGCAGGAAGGAGGGAAAGAGGAGAAAGGGGTGCTGCTCGGACGAGGCTAAGACGGTGCAGGTATCACTGCGTGGAAGTACAGGCTTTCGTGTGACCTGAAATTGGGCTAGAAGCAGCGGCTATCTTCTTTCCTCATTGCGGAGAGGCAAGAGTGGCTATCTTGTTTTCTCATTGCGGAGAGGCAAGACGTCGGGTTGATTTGGTCTTTTACTTCTTCCGGGAACAGCGCAATGGGAGGAAACGGCCGAGCACACAGCTGGCGTATTGGTGGTGCTTTCTTGGGCAGTAAGCATGGCCATGACGGCAACGACACGCGGTTGGATCATGCCACTCGAGCGGCGTCGTACTCTCTTGAGTCTGTGCCTCGAGTTGTTGCGTATGGATATCCGCGCTGTAGTGGAGGTCATCCTGTCTTGTGGAGCAATATTCCAGAAACGACAAGATCAGCGGCGGATGTTCTTCCATTTCATCTGTTGGAGAATGAGCTCAAGAGTCGAGCAGTGGCATCCAGGAGCGACTGCAGGCCATTCATCAAACTGTTCATGCTCACAGCCGTGGCAATAGCTGCTAGCTTCTTGATCTATGAGACACTCTCATTGGTACGCCTTAACTGCCATCACCTTGCTTTTCCTTATCCGTCTTCCTTGATGCTTCTTGGT
This sequence comes from Chara braunii, assembly GCA_003427395.1. Lineage (NCBI taxonomy): Eukaryota > Viridiplantae > Streptophyta > Charophyceae > Charales > Characeae > Chara > Chara braunii. The sequence goes on along the minus strand of BFEA01000112.1, from coordinate 1,273,715 downwards.
GTATGCTTTTTTATTTCTTGTCTTCTTCTTGGTGTATGCTTGTGTGTGTGTGTGTGTGTGTGTGTGTGTGTGTGTGTGTGCGTGTGCGTGCATGTGTGCTCATGTGTGTGTGTGCACATGTATGCATCACTCGTGGTCAGTAGGTGGTGTCATTTTCGGCAAAGTTTTCACGGAAACTGCCATATTTCCCTGAATTTTTGCTTTTTTTTGTTTTGTTTTTTTGTCTAATATGTATGGCTTTAGGGTATATCTGTCTTCGGTTTCGGCGTATTTGGACGAGTAACGAAAAAGTTGGCAAAAACACCGAATTCGGGAAACGTTTTGCCGAACTTCAAAAGCTGCTTCGAATAGGGTTTTATAGTGCTGTTCATTTTTTTTTTTTCGTTTTTTTTGGCCTGTTTGATTTTTTGATGTTTGTATTATGAGCCTGCATAGATTGTTTGCAAAAGTTTCGACGACATTGCTTGTAGTGATGCGGCGAAAAACCCCGAATTTTGGGCCTTCTATTAACTGCGTGTTGTGTGTGTGTGTACGTGTGTGCATGCATGCGTGTGCGTGTGTCTGAGCGCGCGCGCGCGCGAGAGAGAGAGAGAGAGAGAGAGAGAGAGAGAGAGAGAGAGAGAGAGAGAGAGAGAGAGAGAGAGAGAGAGAGAGAGAGNGAGAGAGAGAGAGAGAGAGAGAGAGAGAGAGAGAGAGAGAGAGAGAGAGAGAGAGAGAGAGAGAGAGAGAGAGAGAGATTCGGCCTCTGTTGTCCTCTCTTTATCATCTATCTAGCTTGTATCTACTTTGTTTCCTATTGTCCTCTCTATAGCTGGCCACTCCTCACCTGCTTGTTCCCTCCTCTACCCTGCGCCTTCAGATTCCTCCGTGATTTCTCCTATGCTACTTATGTATTTCTCTCTCTCTCTCTCTCTCTCTCTCTCTCTCTCTCTCTCTCTCTCTCTCTCGCTACTCATTGTGGAGAATCAGGGCAAACTCACACGAAGGCTTTCTTGAAAGAATCCAACCGCATTTATGGCCCGATCTGGATGTATCTGACTGTGATTATGTCCAGAAAATCACTACAAAAGTGTGAGTATGTCAATTAGAGTCTAGGAATCCAACCACAATCTGACTGCGATGAAGTCCAGAAATCATTACGAAGTTCTTGTGTGAGCATGTCACTTCGAGGATACCCTTCTGTAGACCTGAAGATTCTTAAGTTGGTCCTCGTCTGGACCCGTCAAGTCGTTTCCTGAAGGATTTCTTTCTCGCAAACTGTTTGTTTGTGGAACCATTGACCCGTCCAAACAGATCGCGATGACCGGCGGATGCATAAGTAAGAAAACCAGGATGTGTAGATGTGCAAGGAAAATGAGCGATAGCGAACTTCAGAAACCAAGCAGCATCATACAGATGAGACCAGATAGTCGTGACCGCGAACCAAAAGCAGAATTGCAACATGAGTCCCACCAAATAAGAGCACAGCAAAAGCTCATAAGTGACAATGTTCGAATAGTCTCATCATCATCAACAAAGAACCAATGTCGACATCCTATCTGGCGCTCTGCGCCCAGACTACAAATGGCAGATCCTATCTAGCCTATCTACAATGCCGCCGGTGACGTCAACAGCTCCCCGAAGTACGAGCAGATCTCGGCCAATGCCGTTCGCCTCAAGCACCAGGTATGTCTCTCGTATCACTCACAACCTCGATGCCCCACTCACAGATGCCACGTGCACCCAAGGTCCACCATGCGCCCCATCCAGCTCTGCAGCGCAGCTCGGCTATGGCTGCCTGCCTCTCCCTGCTCGCCCGTGAGCGCGTGAGCCTGGCCAGCGTGTAGCGCAGCAGCGCTTGCGCAGCATGCAGCCAGTGCCCGAATGAGGAGTGCTGGGGCAGGCACTTCCTAAATGGAAGTGACCTGCCCGCGGCGTGCGGCCTGCCTGCCACTGGGCCTTGATCCAGAAGCTTCCGGTAGGCCCTGTGAGGCTGAGCCCCAGTCGGAACGGATCAGGCCCAGGGCCTGTGGTGGTTACCCGTGCCCAACTGCCCGCAGCCTGTGTTCGGCCCATGTTGCATATCTGGCCCAGGGCCTGCCTCAGTTACATGTAAAAAAAGGCAGCCCGGGCCTGGGCGCTCTCAACCAACTGGCGCTGCGCAACTGCCTGAATTTCCCCAGTTGCGTGGTGACCCCAAAATGGGCCTGTAGGCCTTGGTCGAGCCTGCCTTCATTAGGGCGGCCGACTGTACTGAAAGTAGGGCCCAGTAGGGCGTATCGAGGCCTTTGAGCCTCGCAGATGCATCTGACTGTGATTTTGTCCAGGTGCGGATTTCTGTCTGTGCCACTCTGTGGTGCATTTGGAGATGTCCTCACAAGTTCATCTTGAACATATTTATGGATCTGTTCTGACTGGCAAAAAAACTTCTCAAACTTCTTTCTGTTTTTTTTTTTTTTGTGTGTGTGTGGTTTTGTAACCGTTGAACCGTCTTCGAAGTCTAATGAGTACACGAGGTGGAAGTAGTGGGGAAGCACTTCCAACCTCCTTTCCCTGAACAAAACATACGGTCAATGTTTGCTGCATCTGGACTGAAAGGTGAGCGGAATACGGCTATAATGACAATCTGTCCTATTTGGGGGAAGACGGTAGACAGGTAGATCATGCGGTACTTGCCCTTGGGAAGTGGAGGCGTCATATATGCGAAACGCCAAAAGTGTCAAGACATGAGGGGTGCATCTGTGAATTTTGCACAACTCGAGAAGTGCACCGTTGCAAAAGAAGGGCTTATAATTAAAAAATGGTGTGGCAGTGTGACACCGTTACTTGAGCATGGGTCCTGAACATAGATGTGGCGCATCGACATGCGCTGCAAAGCGCACATGCGCGGCACCGCGCAGCGTGCACGTTATGCGGCACATGCCAAAAATACAGAGTCCACCAAAAAAAATTAAGGGCGCGCGCCCCCCCCCCCCAAAAAAAAAAAGCGGGGAGATCCAAGTAGTTCATTGTCGAACTACTCGGACCTGCCCCACGCCGGCGGGAAGGAGCCGAAGGACGCAGCAGCGGGAAGGGGGAAGGAAGCAGCCATATCCAGATGGGTTACCAGCAGCCCCTCTCTCCCTCTCTCTCTCTCTGTCTGTGGAAACTGTGCAGCCCCTCCTCCCCATTTCATCATTCTTCTCCTTCTCCGTCTTCCTCCCTCTTTCGTCATCCTTCTCGGACTACCCCGCTTATCATAGGGCTCTCATCCGTCATCGTTCTCCTACTCCTCCGCCCTTCTACCTTCCCCATCCTCCATCTTCATCCGTGTGCTCTTCCCTTCCCCATTCCCTCTGTTTGTTTCTGGTCATCGTTCTCCTCGTTCTCAATCCTCCCCATCGTTCTCCTCCTCGTCAATCCTCCTCATTGTTCTCCTCCTCGTCAATCCTTCCCGTTGTTCTCCTCCTTGTCAATCCTCCCTTGTCATCGATCTCCTCCTCCCTTTGCTGTTCTCCTCCCCCTCCCTCCTTCGTCATCGGTGTGCTCCTCCATCCTTGCTCCGCCCTTCTACCTTCCCCCTACTCCCTCGTCATCGGTGTGCTCCTCCCTCCATTCCCTCCGTCGCTCTCGTCATCATTCTCCGTCCTCCTCAATCCTCCCTCGTCGCCGATCTCCTCTTCCCTCCGTTGTTCTCCTTCCTCTCCCTCCTTCGTCATAGGTGTGCTCCTCCTTCCTCCCTCCTCCCTCCGTCCTTCTAACTCCCCCCTGCTCCCGTGTCATCGATGTGTTCCTCCCTCCTCCATTCCCTCCGTCATTGAGGTAGGTTATTAACTTGTTACCCATGTGAACTGGATAACTCGACCTGGTTCAGCTGTTCCTGCACGGCCCATCGTTGAAAAAATACTGCATGCACCACGCGTGCCGATGCGTGAGCCCCATGCACCCCCCGACACATTGGGGCGCTGCGCAGCGAAGTGTCGCGCAGCGCAGCGCGCGCGCATCATTCCGGGTGCCGCCCGGGGGCGCACGGCGCATCGCGCATCGCAGCGCGTTGCGCAACGCATAGATGCGCCACAACTAAGGTCCTGAACGTTTTCTGTTATTGTTTTTTTTTTTTTTTTTTTTTCCCCCCGCTCATCATAGATGAGCCTGGACCTTTTCTGGTTTCTGCCAGTTTACTATTTTGTCGATGGTGGTACATTCGAAGGGGGGACCTTGAGGCTTGTTTCAGCAAGACCTGCATCTTTGTGGCGTAATTGCTTTTTCAGAAGTTTCTCTTTGTTTGTTTGTTCGTTTTTAACGTGTGGATGTTTCCGTTCACCAGTACAAAGGCATTGGATTATCCTATTCCATTCATTTTCCGACTATTGATGTCCTTTTCAAATGCTTTTCTGAGCAGTTTGTGGAGAATTTGTGTTTGTTCATCCCTTTTGCGCTGACACTTTTCGGTGAATTAAAAATTGTGGTGTAGGGGCGGGTAGGGAGGTTCATTCGTACTCATGTGGAAGACGATAATTTGCATGATCATGATTCTCAGCCAAGCCCATGGCAAGCGGCTAACGGGGATGTGATGCTGCAGCCGGCAGCGGCCAGACAACGAGTGGAAACAAGAGACACTTTTCTGTTTGAGGTGGTCCGCTGGAATCCAGAGGTTTCGAGTTCCAATGGCGATAGGACCAATCGTCTGAACCATGGGGGTCGTGGTTATGGTCGGGAAACTATTCGTCAACATGCAAGAGAGTGGGACAGGAAAGGGGCGCAAGGGCCATCTCCTCTCATTACCGACGACAACAGCAAAATGCAGACGGAGACTGACAACAGATCTCAGCCGTTGGTATCCAAGGATTCTGGGAGTACGATGGCAAAACCTGTATCGGCTATTCGTTTGCAGAATCCAGGTGAGCCTCTTAGGTCCAGATCCCACAGCCCCTATTGTTCATTTCTTACCGTTGATCTTCGTAATCGAGGGTGAAAAATGAATAATCCAGGGTAGTGGGATCTGACCCTTAGCAACTCGAAGCTACTCCGAGACCATTTAACCACCAGTCAGTACATGCCATGCATCAATCGCAGGCCCCTTTTGGAGGCCGAAATGCGATGCCAGCCACCAATCCCTACGCTTATAGAAATCGCTAACGTGAGAATTGGGCGATCCGGGCCGCCCACTGCCCTACCGGCCTGATGGTACAGATTTTCGCACGATCTTAAGACTTTAAGATCGCAACGGTCCAGGACGTCCGGCATGGCGGACGGCCCGGATTGTCGTGCGATCTTAAGGTCTTAAGATCGAGGGACGATCCGAGCCATCTGCCCGGTAGGACCACGCACGGCCTGTATCATCACGCACGTTGTAAAGAGGGCCCATCGTAAAAGAACCGCCCAGGCACCTGCTGGCCATTGGCCCGTTGCAGGGTTGCGCTAAGGCCCTACTTCGTGCCCGCGCTGGAGTTGAACCGCCCGTTGGGTTGCGGGCTGACCATACACCTGCTTCACGGAACTTGAGGGACCTAGCGAACGCGACAAACTACTCTACGCGGGCAGACTCTATTCGACAAACTCTACGCTCCGCTCACCTCCGCTCTGTTGTGCTGTTACTTGCTGTTGAAGATGCCCTCCCTCTCTCTCTCTTTCTCTCTCTTCCTCCCTCCCTCCCTCCCTCCCTCCCTTCCCCCCCTGCCCCCCCCCCCTCCTCCCTTCAAGGAATCGTCTTTGCGGCACGGAGAGAATATAGCCGGCGGAGTGGGTGGAGGCTGAAAGGAGATAGTGGGAGGAGATGGCGGGAGGAGGCAGACGGGAGGTGGTGAAGGCAGAGAAGAGATGGTGGGAGGAGGCGGACGGGAGGTGGCGGAGGCGGGGAGGAAGAGGGAGAGGAGATGGCAGGAGGAGGCGGACGGGAGGTGGGCGGAGGCCGACGGGAGATTGGCGATCCCAATGGTGGGAGGGAGGTGGGCGCGCCCATGTGTGTGTGTGTGTGTGTGTGTGTGTGTGTGAGAGAGTGTGAGTGTGAGTGTGTGTGAGTGAGTGTGTGAGTGTGAGAGAGTGAGTGAGAGAGAGTGAGTGAGTGTGTGTGTGTGTGTGTGCACATGCGCGTGTGTGTGTGGTGGTTGGCGGGGGGGTGGGGCGACCCCTCCC
>BFEA01000112.1:1223113-1246506 GCA_003427395.1 Chara braunii | reverse complement strand
CCTGCCAGTAGCTGTGCCTCCCTTTCTCATCGTCCCCACCCTTCATCGAGTAGCAGCAGAGGCTATGGCCAACACTCTCCCACACACCACACACAACCCACTCGCGCTCACACTCAGACCCGTGTTGGTCATAGACCCCGCTAATACCGATCAGGGGTATCCAGAGGACTATCACAGTCCATTGGCACTAAGTGCGCCGCAGGCGGCCATGGGGCTTGAACCCACAACCTCCTGAATGCCACTTGCATGCCTAACCAACTGAGCGAGGCCGCTTGGACATATGTGTGCTTTTCTTTTCTATTTCGTAAAATGTGAGTAATGATGAGAGAGAGAGAGAGAGAGAGAGAGAGAGAGAGAGAGAGAGAGAGGGGGGGGGGGGGGGGGCAGAAATTGAAGGTCTGCGAATGAACGTGGAGGCGTGGTCCGCGTGCACGGATGTGCAGTGTCCCTCGATGTTGCATGGGCTGCAGCATGGGAACGTGAGAGCACAAAGGCCGCCAGCGCACATGAATGTGGACAGTTTCACATCCCCATACAGACAATGACGTGATGCAGCGCAGGTAAGTGTGACGCTGTGGAATAGGCATAAATGGTCGTCTGCGTCATAACGTGAATAACGGCAAAGCGAAACGGTGTGACACCAATAATAATGATGGCCCCCCCCACAAAAAAAAGAACGATTGACGCAACGAAAAATCAACGACGGTGCATTGCTAGCTGAGACGGAAAAATGTCTCAGCTACCGTCTTCCCCCGAACATAATGCACCCTTATTTTGGCTGTATCTGGCTGGAAATATAGCATGATACATTCATTTTTAGGGTGCGTTATGTTCGGGGGAAGACGGTAGTTCAACGCGAAAGGGCAAGGGTAGGGGGCATTGTAATAGAGAGATGCAATATTTCCGTAGTTTTTTTGGAATGAAAATAAGCTATATCGGTGGGCATAGCAAGACTATATGACTAAGGAAATCGACCGTGCGATTTTCAAAACAGATCGCATCTCCAGCGTCGCGCGCGCCGTCACTTGGGGCTGAAAACCCAACGAGGACGTGCCTCAATGCTGCTCGTGGGACAAGGCCCCAGGGCAGTGTCCCTCGAACATGTAGAATCGCTTTTTTTTTATCTCAATTTTGGCGTGACAGTACAGTTGACAGCACATTTCACCCCTCACACCAGGGGTCTGGTCCCACCTACAGCGTTGAGTTTTCTCAACGCTGAGCTTTCTATCTCGTATGGCATGGTGGGACCCCAGGGACGGAGCTCTTGGCCCTTTTGGTTTGGGCAGGAAGCCATTTTCCATTGCAGTGCCTTTGTTTTTTTTTTGTTTTTTTAGACCTCATTGCATCCTGAAACGGAGGAACTCTGACAGCTGTGTTTGGCTTTCTGGCATCGAACTCGTTTCCTTCTTTAGGCAATGAATGCATTTGGCCATCCACGTCGTCCCTGTCCATTTTACAAATGCTGACCTCCTGTCCCCTCACCACGGGCCCTTATCCCTTGCATAAGGGCTTAAACCACCAGCACGTGGCGCAGCTATCGGCCGCGGGAAAGCAAAAGGGTAGAAACTTTTCTAGTCGGATGAATTTGGGCGCTCCTGTAGTGGCGCGTACGGTTCCTAAAATTGTGGCTCGTTAACGGGCATGACTCTAGGAAGTACTTGTGGTTTTATAAAAACAAAAAAGACGGATGAGAGGGTCTTGCTGGCAATAGTATGAAGAAGGCATGAGCTGAGCACCACTGCCATTGGCAATGGTGTTCCTCTTTCATATCTTTGGTCATTGCACCTTTCTTTTCTTCTTCTTATTGCTGTACGTGAACTAGAGTTGTTTTGCAAGTTTCTTTTAAGCGCGTTCAAAGTCTCCGTACTGGATCCCAGTGTTCCTACAATTTGTTGTTTTGCTTGCATGCATCCAAAACTGTGCTCGTCTCTTTCGTGTGAGCATCTGGCACGCCAGATTGTCAGGAGGACGTGGTCGGTGTACATGAACAGGGTTGGGTCAAAGGTGTCCAAGGTTGTCGGTATCTTTGCTGTATGTCCCAGAAACAGTATGGCTGGGTTTCATGGTAGGGCTTTACTTGTCAAGGAACACCAGGCCGCATCGCACCACCTCCCGATCTAGAGTGCTGTCAGGCAGTCTATCAGACCATGTGCTCCATGTCTGCTCTTCATTGAGGGGAGTCAGGGGACAATTTGCCGGAGCAAGAGCAGATTGGTGATATATATATATATATATACAGGGTAATCAGCCCGTACGTACGGAGGTCCCCGGGCAGACCTCCGTACGTACGGGCGTTCGGGGTCCAGTACGGGGTTCGAACCCGACGGCGTTCGGCCCCCGCCAAACATTATTTCGGGGTCTAAAAATAATGCTTTTTTTCTGAATTTTTGTTTGTGAGTTGTCAATGACGTGAGGTACATGCCTGTAAATTTTCAAGTCATTTGGCTGAGCCAAATAAGAATTAAAAATCGCCAAAGATGGCGGTGTCAAAACGTGCTCGCCCACTTATTTTTTCATTTTTTACTTTTTGTTTTCACTTTAGTTCGGGGTCTAAGGAATTTTGTTATTTTTTGAAAATTGTTTAGTGGGTTTTGTATTATGTGAAGTACACATCTTTAAATTTATAGGGCATTTAGCTATGCCAAAAAAAATGAAAAATCGCCAAAGATGGCCGTGTCGAAAACATGCTCGCGCACTCACTAAATTTAATTCTCTTTTTATTTTTATTTATTTTTATTATTAGTATTTGTTTTCTGTATTTTATTTTTATTTCAAATTTGGTAAGGAATTCGGATGTAATGCTCAGGCAAATCTTGTTTAGTTTATTTTTCTCCATAACATGTTTGTTTTTCAGATTTTTTTGATAACGTTTTTTTTTTTTTTTTTTTTTTTTTTTTTGGGTCCGCGTTCGGCCCGAACGGCCGAACGGATCCTCAAGGGGTCCCATACGTTCGGGCGTTGGATCCGTCCCGAACGCCGGTTACCCTGTATATATATATTGTTGGCGCTCGGGACGGGGCGAACGCCTGAACCCAAACGCTCGAACGTTCGGGGACTCCTCTCGACACGTTCGGCCGTGCGGCCGAACGCGGACCCAAAAAAAAAAAAAAAAACCCTACTAAAAGTCTAAAACTAAATAATAATAATAAAAATTAGGAAAAAAAAAAACGAGAACTAAATTATTGAGTGGGCGAGCACGTTTTTGACACCGCCATCTTTGGCAATGTTTCATTTTTTTTTGGCTGTGACAAATGCCATGAAATTTTATATATCTGTAGCTTACAGAATAGAGAATTTACAAATAAAGTTTGAAAAAATAATAATTTTTTTCATGCCCCGAAATAAAGGAGAAACAAAAAGTCAGAAGAACAAAAAAACAAATTAATGAGTGCAAGAAAGTTTTGACACCACCAGTTGTGCCGATTTTTCTTGTTTATTTGGCTGAACAGAATGACTTCAAAATTCAGAGGGAGATACCTTACATCACAAAGAACTCACACAAAAAAGTTCAAAAAAAAATAATAATATTTAGGTGCCAAAACATTTTTTTGCCGAATCCAAACCCTTTCAGGTTCGGGCCCCGTACGGGGACCCAAATGTTCGGGGGTCAGCTTAACGGTCTTCGTACATTCGGCCTGGCAACCCTGTACATATATATATATATACATATATATATATATATATTCATGTCATGATCCCGACACAATCCCATCAGGTGTTTGCAGATACCTGTACATAAAAGCTTAAAAAAAAAAAAAAAATCTACGATTGCAAAGATCAGTTAGGCAAGGAGATCCGATGGTTCCCTACCTTTTGTAATTATTATGGAAGCACTAGCAACAAACCTTTGCCATCACAAGGATATAAAAAATATCCAGGTCTCTTCCGTACCTGAGGATGTCATCCCGGCTTGCTCTCTCTTCGCCTGTGATCTATCTCTCATGGTGGATGCATCTTAAGCAAATTTAGAGGAAATTAAAAAACTGATGGATAAGTTTTCCCGCCTATCTGACATGAAGATTAATTGGGAAATAAGACCGTGGGTTGGTGGATCACCATCAAGGAGGTAGACCTTTTGTCTACCCCGTGTCAAGTGGCTTCCCCTAGACACTCCTATCAAAGTATTGCGAATTTCTCTTTTTGCAGAAGAAAAACAAAAGAATAGCAATGAATGGTTTACTCAAAATGCTCAAATTATGTTTGAATTATGGAAGAATAAACATGCTTCATTACTAGGTCATACCTTAGCTATCAATAATGCCATCCTTGTCTCCATTTGATATAAGTATGCCATATGACTCTGGATAAGGCAACGCTTAGAACATTTCAATGATAGTTATCGGCCTTCCTATGAAGAGGCAACCATGAATTGAAGAATGTGATCAGTAGAGGTGTCTGGCAATTGGTTATTCAGCCTAAATTAGGGGTGGGCTGAGGGTAATTGACCCAGCTACTCAAACCATACCTTTATCTATCCAGTCGATAAAGCATCTTCTTTTTAACCCACAAACTCCATGCGCAACACTTGCTTAAGAGCAGATCAAACATTTAGCTCCCAAAACATCAGAAATGACGTTCCCTCTTCTCTGGCTGGAAAATTGCTCATGGTCTAGGCTACCAGAGTGGCCCAGGGCCACTTGCCCGGCCGGGCCAAAAATAAATAAAAAATTAAAATTTATTTTTTAACTTCATTTTTTATTTTAAATTTGGTAAAGAATTTTGACGTGACCCTGAGACAAAAGTTGTTCAGTTTATCTTTCTGCACAACATCATAGGTTTTTTCTGATTTGTTTTTTTTTTTTTTTTTTTTTTAGGACTATCGCTGGTCCTTGCACGACTGCGCCGTCCAGGAAAATAGGGTGACCCGGGCGGCTCGGCTGGTAGTCTAGCTCATGGTCTATTTCTAAGAATACACATAAAGGTCAACAAGGGAAAGTACCCTCTGATAAACATGCAGCTAGAGACGATCTTTGCAAGGATTTTTTTTTAGTCTCCTGGCTCAAAACATGGAGAAAATTACCTTTGAATGACAAGATTTCCTCAGATAGATGGGAAGAGGTGTGCCAACAACCTCTCTTCAATGATCGATGGATCAAAGACCCCCAAGGGGGATTTTCCCTGGAGTAGGGTCAAAGAAGAAATCTTAAAAATGAAATACTTGTATGATTGTTGAAAAAAATGATTGGATTGCTTTACCTATATTGAAGGAACGTCTCCGTTATTTTCATCATCCTAAAAAAGGGTTCAAATTTATTTTTTGGGAACTAATACCTCTGGAATGGGTTCAAATTTTCCGTGAAGAACAAAAGATGGTAATCAATAATTGGGTAGCAATCAAGAATCATCCCTATGGAATTGGGAACATGCTAGACAAATTCTCAAGTGAGGACGTACTCTTGGAATTGTACGAGCTTTCACAATATCACACTCTCATCCTTAAAGGAGATGGTCAAACAAAACGGGTACAGGTCCATCACATTTGTAGAATTATATTAAGCAAGAAAGATCCATGGTTGACCTTCAGACCTCTCTCTGATTTTTGAACTACCTTTTGATCCAATTAACTGAATATGAAGTTCGCCAAACAAACATAAGATAATTAATAGAGATTATAAGCGGTTTCTCCACACCCTTACAGTGAAATCAACTTATAGAATGTTAAGAGTGAAAATAAATCTAAAAGATAAAGTATCAGCAAGATGGATGAAACATCTTAATCTCCGCCAACCAAATATAAAACCAATCAAGTGGTTCAACTCGATGAAATTCAAACCTGCCAAGATTGTACTACTCCAATGACAAATTGAACATCGATGCCTACCCACTAATGATTTGTTGATGGACAAATCCTCTCTATAAAATAAAAGAATAGATTCTCGATGGTGCAAATTTTGTAAGACTCCATTTTCCATCTAACAAATCCCCGAAACTATTGAGCATTTATTTATGCAATGCCCATGATCTATATGGCTATGGGGATGGTGAGACCGTATATGGTCTCAATTAGGACCACTTATACCATGGCCATGGCGGTGGAGGGCTATCCTATTGGAATCATGGACTTCGGAACGTCTTTAGGAATTCACACAAAATCTCTTCACAATTGGGGAAAGGGTTGTCATGTGGGCTATATGGTTGAGAAAATGTACATATGAAATGGAAGGGGTCAAACTTGATGGCCCGAATATTCACGCACACACACACACACACACACACACACACACACAGAGAGAGAGAGAGAGAGAGAGAGAGAGAGAGAGAGAGAGAGAGAGAGAGAGAGAGAGNAGAGAGAGAGAGAGAGAGAGAGAGAGAGAGAGAGAGAGAGAGAGAGAGAGAGAGAGAGAGAGAGAGAGAGAGAGAGGGTCTTGCTGTTGTCCGTGGATGCGAGCTGCTTTCTTTTGTCCTTTTCTTGGGTTTCATTTCAGACGATGACAATTTTTTTCTTTAAGAAATCAGTAACAGTTTGGAACGCTTCTCGTTTTATGCATGCGATCCTCGTACAGGGGCCATCGCTAATCTTCTCTTTTTCTCTATTGTAACTATCATTTCCAATTTGAATTATTTTATAGATGTCCCGAAGGACAAAAACGACAATATCMCCCCCCCCCCCATCCCTCCCCTCCCAAACCCTCCCGACCCCCCCCAAAAAACATAAAAAAATCAAAAATTAAAAATTGAAAAAAGAAATTGAACCTGGAGGCTGGAACATTATATCAACACCAGGCAGGTGTTATGAAAGTAATGAAATCTCTCGATTTCGGCCTTTTTATTTTTCACTTGTTGGCGGGGAACCCCGTAGCAGCCACAACCTAGTACCTACCACTACTCCCAAAAAATAACACTACCTAGAACCTACCCGTAGCTTACACAAGGGCCTAAAAAAAAAAAAAACCACTACCTAGTAGGCTAGTACCTACTACCTACCACTACTACTAACTGTAGGCATACGGGGAACCCGTAGCAGCCACAGCCGCGTTCACGAGAGAACTCGAACATGCGGGGGCTGCTGAATTTCGAGGGGGACCGGGTAATGGCCCTGGTATCTCACATTTTCAAAATCCGATGTAAATCTCCATTTGGGACGCTGGGCCCGGTTCCCAGCACGTGCTGCTCCAGAAAAAACACTTTGAACTGTCACCACGTCCCAGGCCATTTTTCCCCCTCCAAAATCGTCATTTTCGCAACAAAAAAAAAGGACTGTGCACAGGCGCGATGCCTTTTCTTTTTGGCTGGTGGCACTAGCTATTCCGGTCCGGCAGCCGCAAGCCTCCAGAAGTTGCTGAGATCATCGGTGAACTGACCGCGCCCAGGTGTTTCACATTATTATTCCGCTCATCTGATTGCATCTGGACTCGAACTTGGGTCTGATTCATATTTCAACAGTTCATGGGTATACCAACTGCAGCTAGGCCTGTTGGTAACTGAGGAAAATTTGATCGAAAATAGTCGGTGAGATGCCTTCACAAGGACTGAGAAAAAAAAAAAAAAAAAAAAAAAAAAAAAAAAAGAGGGAGCACTCAGTGTGCAGACTCTCGCAAATAGGGGGACCCTTCCAAACCCAACTCGATTTTCGAGAGTTCGCCACGCACTGGAACCCAGCTGTCAATTCGTTTCTTTGAGTTGTGCGCTCAGAAGCACATTAGGGAAGGGGGCAGGAGTGCGGTGAAGGATGAAAGAAAGAAAGAAAAAATGGAGAGTCCTTTTCGACCGTGCAAAAATCGAGAACAGGTGAAGCTAGGGGTCCAGAAAGCCACCCCGCCCCCCCCTAGCTGCCAATTTTCTGCGAGTCCAACAGCTCTTGTTTACCTACGCTCACTTTTCGAATGGCATCGCGAGTGGTGGAGCGAGGGGTATATACATATATATATATATATATTATATATAGCCACAAAAAGAAAAGCCCGGTAAACAGCAGGCAGAGAGAGAGAAGAGGACAACAAACGAGGGGCTGTGACAAACTGTTTCGTCAGAGTTTCACCGACTCATCAGGAGGCTGAACCCTCAACAGTCTGCAGAATCCCCTCGCTGATTACACTGTAAATGATAATCTACCTTAACCAAAATCAAAGAAGACTATCACTCACCCACACCAGATGGAAAACTCTACAGACTGTCGGTTCACAAGCCAGCAAAACATCCACGAAACAAAGAAAGGTCTGTCACAGCCAAAAAATACACTCCAGACACGCCGCTGGCACTACAGGCATATATATATATATATATATATATATATATATATATATAGATATTTGATATATATATATATATGTACAGGGTAACCGACGTTCGGGACGGGCCGAACGCCCGAACCCGAACGCCCGAACGTATGGGACCCCTTGGGGATGCGTTCGGCCGTTCGGGCCGAACGCGGACCCAAAAAAAATAAAAAAAATAAAAAATAAAACAGTCATCAAAAAAATCTGAAAAAACGATATGTTATGGAGAAACATAAACTAAACAAGATTTGCCTGAGAATTACATCCGAATTCCTTACCAAATTTGAAATAAAAATAAAATACGGAAAACAAATACTAAAAAAAAATAAAAAATAAAATTAAATTTAGTGAGTGCGCGAGCATGTTTTCGACACCCTATCTTAGGCGGTTTTTCAATTTTTTTTTTTTGGCATAGCTAAATGCCCTGAAAATTTACAGATGTGTACTTCACATAATACAAAATCCACTAAAAAAGTTTCAAAAAATAATAAAATTGTTTAGACCCGGAACTAAAGTGAAAACAAAAAGTAAAAAAGTGAAAAAATACGTGGGCGAGCACGTTTTGACACCGCCATCTTTGGCGATTTTTAATTCTTATTTGGATTAGCCAAATGACTTGAAAATTTACAGGCATGTACCTCACGTCATTGACAACTCACAAACAAAAATTCAAAAAAACATAATTATTTATAGGCCCCGAAAAAATTTTGGCGGGGGCCAAACGCCGTCGGGTTCGGACCCCGAACGCCCGTACGTACGGAGGTCTGCCCGGGGACCTCCGTACGTACGGGCTGGTAACCCTGTATATATATATATATATATATATATATATATATATATATCGTCGTACGGGCTGGTAACCCTGTATATATATATATGTACATTTGTTCCCTGTAGGAGTAAGTGTTCAGCCTCTTGATTTACAATTACAACTTACAAACACCTTGGAGAATAAAATCTGATTAAAATTGTCAAATATCTTCGCAAGATATGATGCAGTCGCCATGGATGACATCGGTCTCGTCATACAGTACACCGCAAAAAAAAAAAAAAAAAAAAAAAAAAAAAAAAGACAGAAAGAAGAAAAAGAAGGGTTATGAAGTGGCACATCATCGAGCATATCGTTCACAAGAAACAGTGGTCCATAGGTGGATCAGCTTTAGAAAAAAAAAAATAAAAAAAACATGAAAAAAGAACAAGGGAATAGAAAATAGAAAATGTTTCCAAACTGTCCTCTCCCTGTGTCGCAGCAGGAGCTCTCATGTTTCTCCTGGGCCGAGGTCCCACTACCAAAGAGGACTAGATTAAGGTCCTGAATCTGGACGTGTTTTAAGCACAGATGCAGAAAAGAAGTTCTGTCTCTATATTCTGCACCTTTCCACCAAAACACGCCCACGTTCAGGCGTTCAATCGAATCCTCTTTGCTAGTGGGACCTCGCCCCTGGAGCCCATATGGCGGCAGTCCAAATTGAAGTGAATTGCTATGGCGGCTTACTCATCGATGCCTCCCAATGCCACACAGTCCTACCAAAACTGACATTTTCAAAGATTTCATTAAACTTGATTTTTTTTATTTTATTTTTTCCCCGCGTGACCAAATTGAGACGTTTTTAAACTTTTTTTTAATCCATTGGGGCCAATTTTCTCCCCCCCTGCGCAGCATTGGGAGTCCTATGGATGCAGTATGCTCAGAATGGTATGCTCCAGGACACTCTGTTGGATGTATCTGGTCACTCTTATGTCCAAATTAGTATGTGCTACTGGAGGATGATCAAACCCAAAACACCCTCCCTTCCATCGATGGACCTTCGTAACATGCTCTTTCATATAACCTCCCGCAGTATAAACTCTTGCAGGATGAAAAACTGTGCACAAAATGAATAAAATGATTTGCGTCTCAATACAGGGCCGAGTTCCCACTAGCAAAAAGGATAGGATCGAGCTCCTGAATCTGGATGTCTTTTAAGGACAGATGCAGAAAAGCAGTTCAATCTCGATTTCCTGCACATCTCCATAAACACGTCCAGATGCAGGGAATTCGATCCGATCCTCTTTGCTAGTGGGAACACGCCGCAGAAGGCACGTGAAAAGAAAATGTTTCGAGTTTAAGTTACTTAGCTAGGCTACCAGCCGGGTTCCGGGTGCCCAGCCCGTGCAAGGACCAGGGAAGGTCCCAGCAATGAAAAAAACAAAAGAAAAAAAAACTCCAAAAAATCCGGCAAAAAAAACTACGTTATGCAGAAAAATAAACTGAACACCTTTTGCCTCAGGGTCACATCGAAATTCTTCACCAAATGTAGAATAAAAAAATAAAATTTAAAAATATTTATTTATTATTATTGTTTTTTAAAGAGTTTTGGCCCGGCCGGGCACGTGACCCCGGGCCACTCTGGTAGCCTAGTTACTTAGCAAATTGTCAAAATTTGAAAAAAAAGAAAAAAAGAAAAATAAAAAGGTCAGCTCGAACTTCGAACACAAGTACAAATCCGTAATCTGTATCAGGATATCAGCCACATACAGAGTTAATGATCAGATTAAATGCCGGACGGAAATGGCTCCCTGACCAGTTTCGACCACTGCCACATGTTCAACTTTTTCGTGGGGTTAACCCCCTCACAACCCCCTTTGTCCCAGGAAAGCCTTTTTTTTTTTTTTTTTTTTTAAATAAAAAACAGCCCAGCGTTCCACTTACCCATCACCGTCATTTCCACTCCAAGCATCTCCAGAGAAGCCCGAGTTTCTTTTTTTTTTTTTTTTTTTGTTCTTAAGCATCCGCTGGTCCTACTGAGGAAGGTGATAAGGGCATCCTTCCTGTGTAGGGGCGCCAGCCCAAGGTTCTACTCACATAGACCAATAAAAAGACTATTCGCGACAAAGTCATCGCTAATATGGGTAGCTAGGTGGCAACCAGGCAAGGGCGAGATCCTACTGGCAAAGAGGATTGTACTAAGCGTCTGAATGTGGACGTGTTTGTGGACAGGGGCGAAAAATTGTGATTGATCTACTTTTCTGCACCTCTGCGTGGAACACGTCCAGATTCAGACACTTCTTCCAATCCTCTTTGCCAGTGGGATCTGGCCCCAAGTCCGCCACAACTTACACAGCCAAAACTCGTGACGTGGCTAAGATCCTCCGGTCCCACTCTCTCGATCCAACATACCGAAAACCCGGGGCTAGGTCCCACTTGCACGAATTAAGAGATACTGACCGTAGATTGCAAAGATCAACGGACGGAATCTCCTAATTTGTGCAAGTGGGACCTTGCCCCCGATACTGGTCCACGACCCAAAAAATACTGAACGAAGCCACACGCGTTCTAGCAATAGACGCGTCCACATTCCCAAAATTGCTCGCAGGTGTCTGCTTGCTCCTGCTTGATGTGCACAGATCGAGTCCTTGCAAAGAAAATCCCCATCACAGAACAAAACCGCGAACAAGTCTCCTAGCCTGCGGCACCTTGCTGTGCGGATTACCAAATTGAAAAAAAAAAAAAATTCAGGCTCCGCTGTCTTTGGACCTGAGTTATTCGAAGTGTCACGGTCAGACTCCGGCCGTATCAATCTTAGACCTCGTCACCATGCTAAGGCTGCGTGAAATGTATCTGATATGTTAGACAGTCCAAATACTTTTTGAATATTTGATTGCTGAAACCAAAATAACTTGTTTCATTGCTGAAACCAAGCAAATACAAAGTACTACAAACACTTTAGAACACCGACATAATGCGCCACACTCCAATACTCTGGCTACTGTCTTCCCCCGAACACAACGCACCCTCATTTTGGATGTATCTGGCCGGAAATATAACTGGTATACATTCATTTTAAGGGTGCGTTATGTTCGGAGGAAGACGGTAGTCACTCGAAACATTCCCCGTGGTCCTTCGGAGCCCATCCGCGAAACCCACCAGTACACCCGGGGCAAGGTCCCACTTGCGCAAATCACAAGATTTCGGCCGTTGATCTTTGCTATCTACGGTCAGTATCCCTTAATTCGTGCAAGTGAGACCTAGCCCCAGGCGGGGGCTGTTTCGCCGAACTGACGGGCCCCCTGCGCGCTGAAATTTTCCGCAGCACCAGCGTGGCGTTTTTTTTTTCGTTTTGTTTTGGCTGCTGGCGGCAGCAGCCATGTCAGTCCCGTTGCCGTGAGCCCCGAAAAGCCCCGAAAAGCCCTGAAGTTCTTTCGCTGAAAGGCTGGGGCGGTGTACTCGTGGCTCAAAATTGGACCTACACAAACAAGATTAGCATGGCCCCTCCACAAAATTGACACATACATACATCGTGAAGCGTTACAAATTATTAAAAAAAAAAAAAAAAACATTACTCGTGAGATCACCTAAAACAGACCGCCTACTATGTTATGTAACAAGGTTCACTACTTTGCACCAATCAACAACACCACGCTGCAGAAAATAACACTTCGTAGTTAAGTACAAGTGCCGCTATATAGGGGCCTCACTGCAATAGACACATTCGAAACGCATGTGGACTGCTTGACAGACCCGATTCATTTCGACCGATGCAACATTTTGAACGTATCTGGCCTCTATCAGGTCTAGATACATTTCTTATGCTGTTTAGTGGAGTGAGGGCCCATAGTCTACAAATCAACTGCTCTTGAACACGAGATACATTTCTTATGCTGTTCAGTCGAGTGCGGGCCCATAGTCTACAAATCAACTGCTCTTGAACACGTTGCACACTGACTCGGAGATGGAACATTTTGAACATATCCGGCCTCTATCAGGTCTAGATGCATTTCTTATGCTGTTTAGCCGAGTGAGGCTATACACATCTAGATGTGTATAAGAGACAGACTTTGCACCAATCAACAACACCACGCTGCAGAAAATAACACTTCGTAGTTAAGTACAAGTGCCGCTATATAGGGGCCTCACTGCAATAGACACATTCGAAACGCATGTGGACTGCTTGACAGACCCGATTCATTTCGACCGATGCAACATTTTGAACATATCTGTCCTTTTTGAACACGAGATACATTTCTTATGCTGTTCAGTCGAGTGCGGGCCCATAGTCTACAAATCAACTGCTCTTGAACACGTTGCACACTGACTCGGAGATGGAACATTTTGAACATATCCGGCCTCTATCAGGTCTAGATGCATTTCTTATGCTGTTTAGCCGAGTGAGGCCCATAGTCTACAAATCAACTGCTCTTGAACATGTTGCACGCTGACTCGCAAACCGGGTCTCCGCCTTCCGTGCATTGCTTCCGGACCCGACAGAAGAAACCATCTCAATAACGAATACACTTCAATACAGCGAATAGTTCGAATATACCCTTTTAAACCACCAGTACTTGGCCCAGCTATCGGCTGCGGAAAAAAAAAGCGTAGAAAGGTTTCTAGTCGGATGAATTTGGGTGCTCCTGTAGTAGCCCGTACGTTTCCTAAAATCGTGGCGCGTTAACGGGCACGACCCTAGGAAGTACTGGTGGTTTAAACTTTAAACGCAATTCATGATTTGAGGGTCAGCACCCCCGTCTCCGGGGGTGGGTAAAGGGGGGGGGGRGGGGGGGGGGCGCGCGCTGTGGCCACTTATATATAGATCACCACCCTTCTGGTGTGATGTTAAAATCTACCACCAGGATGAGAGGCAAATCCGCAGGGAGAGAGAGAGAGTCGTACACGTCAAACAGGAGGAAAGCAAAAAACAAAGAAAAGAAAAAGGAAGCGTGTACCCTTTTCAGAGGGGCATTCAACCCATAAACGCCGCTCTGACTTTTTTTTTTTTTTTTTTGAAAAAACATCCGAGGKGGTACTAGGGATGCTTCTGACTAGTTCCTCGCCTGCAAAAATTTTGACGTTCAATATGGTTCATCGAGGCGCCGAAGTCACCTTTTCGCGTGAATTAATTTACATCGAACTATATCTATATGCGATTATCCACATTCCAATCTTTCGCAGCAAACCTCCAAGATCATTGTAAACACCAAAAAGTTCTTTTCAATGTTCTTCTTTTTTTTTTTTTTTTTTTTTTTGTTGTTGTTGTTGTTGTTGTTGTAGCCTTGTAGGATGCCATCCTGTGTTCTAATTCTTTCAGTGAAATGCAATCATACATGCATACGTGGTTTTTCCTTTGCGTTCTGTTGACCATTTACGTCGACCTGTTTCGTCAATCGTCGGACGTGGTCGGACTTTGTTTGTACTGGTGATTAAAAATAAAATCACTAGTGAAGAGCCTCACTCCACTACTCTCGGATATGCACAAAAGACAAAAAATATGGTGGTGTACGTTTCCATGTTCTAGTGGAAGATTCATTCTGATTTTGCACATTTTTTGTAAGTAGTGGAGCGAGTCCCAAAGAGTCCAACTCCATAAAGTACATTCTTCGGGCCCATCCACTCTGGGACCCAAGGGACTTCTTGGTCCTTAGGAACAACCATCTGCCTTCGATTTGTCAAAGTCATTCTTTGACTTCGAAAAAAAAAAAAAAAAAAAAGATGGGATTCAATCTTGATGTGTACCACATACTCTGGACTGAGGATAAGAAAAAGAAAAGGAAAAAGACAAAAAAAATCAAAGAAATCAGTGCGTGTACAGAAGAAGTGGGTGTTGTGAATGTGGCAAGCTGCTGCAGCTGCACCCACTTTGGACTCCCCTGACCCAACGTCCTCCCTCCTCCCTCCTCCCCTCCTAGCTTCTCCCTCTCTTCCGTGTTTTTGTTGCCCCTTCTTTTTCCAATCCCTGTGCAGTCTAGACTTGGCAAATTGTCCTTGTCTCTCCACATGAAGAGTCGATCAAATAAATATGGAGCACATACACATTTTCTTTTCTTTTCTTTTCTTTTGCATATACAATTTCGGACGGGTAGGGCCGATAAAAAACAAACGCCTTTTTTAACCAACGGCCCTAGCCCAGTTGGTACACCTAAGAACCGTTGAAAGACAGACTCAAGTTCGAGTCCGGCCGGATGCAAGGGTATCATACCCTTATATATATGTGACGATATATATCGTCAAACAGAGCTGCCTACGGTAAACCGTAGGCAGAGAGGGAGGGAGAAGAGGACAACAAACGAGGGAGGGGCTGTGACAAACTGTTTCGTCGGAGTCTCACCGACTCATCAGGAGGCTGAACCCTCCCCTGACTGATTACACTGTAAGTGATAATCCACCGTAATATATAGTCAAACAGAGCTGCCCAGTAAACCGTAGGCAGAGAGGGAGAAGAGGACAACAAACGAGGGGCTGTGGCAAACTGTTTCTTTCGTCGGAGTTTCACCGACTCATCAGGAGGCTGAACCTATATATATGTATATATATTGTCAAACAGAACTGCCGGAAAACCGTAGAGGCAGAGAGGGAGAAGTGGACATATTGCACGAACTCCACCCTCATTATATTCTGGGAGGGCACCAGTCCAGGCCGCCAGTCGGTGCAATATGGATTTGCTACCGTCTTCCCCCGAACACAATGCACCCTCATTATGGCTGCACCGGACCGGAAAGATAGCTTGCATGCATTCATTATCAGGGTGCGTTAAGTTCGGGGGAAGACGGTAGTTTCTCAACACCTTCACAGAAAAACGTTTCTAATGGAATTCTGCAATATTTGCCTTTTCCTAAGGTCACTGTGACTTCCCCTCTGGGTTCGGCCGGGGATGCCGTCCTACTGGGGGAGCAAAACAACATTGTTAAGGGACGCGGGGCCCGGTTCCCAGCTTGTATTTTGACTGAAGGCAAGACTCTTTTGCAAAAAAAAAAAAAAAAAAAAAAAAAAAAAAAAAAAAAAAAAAAAGCAAGCCCCAGAGCACCACCAAAACAATCAGAGGAAAAAAAAAACAAAAAATCAGAGGATCACGTGTGGATTTTGCTGGAGAAAAGGAAAAAAAAGAAAAACAAAATTGCTGGAGTGATGAAGACTGAAGACAAAGGAAAGAGTCCGAAAGGGTGTCATTAGACACTCCTATTGAAATCCTCGGGCAATTAGGAAAGATTCCTAATGGCTCAAAAGGAAATTTGGACCCTTCATTCCACCTGTCCTCGGGGACGTCGCCCGAGGACATTTCCTAAGACCCATGTCAGAAAAGAAAAGAAAAGAAGAAGAAAAAAAAAACAGTTGTGCTTCAGCCCTTCAGCCAATAGGGTGCCACCACGATCCAGATTCTCGGCTGTAATGTCTATCCACCCGTGTGTCCTCTCCTCCCCGTGAAACGCAGATTCCTTGCGCCCAAGGGACCTCGCGAGGTCCCTCGGGCACAAGGAAGAAATGCCTGGGGAAATTCCTATTGCCCGAGGAATGTCGCATACCATAACGGTACAGACCAGAACAAGAACTGACCTCTCTCACATAGTACAAGATAGCACAGCGGAAGGCTTAAATACCAATGATCCGAACAATCAATGTTGCAATGCAGACCAGACATACATCATCATCATTCCATGGTGTGAAGGGGCCTGGCGCTCGCACAGGAAGAATGCGCCAGTCCCCAACCATACACAGACAAAGAAGAGGGGGGTTAGACGAAGAAGAGGGGAAGATGTGAATGTCGTCAACACCAAGTCTTCGGTACAGGTCCCAAATAATCCCTCGTCAAATATCTGAATCCCAATGTCGAGTCTGGATCCAAATGTCGTCAAGTCCCAAAGTCACCAATCTCTCTCTCTCGTAGTCTGCAGATACTGAGAAGTCAGGTAGCGAGAGGGTGAGGAAGAGACGGTGGACTTAGAAGAGGAAGAAGAAGAACTCTCTCTCTCTCTCTCTCTCTCTCTCTCTCTCTCTCTCTCTCTCTGTGAGTCCGGTACTAACCTGTGAAGGTGGCGCCTTGTTGCAGGTACATCGAAGACGAAGCTGGAGCTATGGCGCCACAGGTAAGTCTCCCAGGCCTCTGCCAACCATCTCTCTCTTTCTCTCTCTCCAATGCTACTCTAGCTCCTACTAGCGGCCAGCGCTGAAGACTACTGCTAACGCTACTACTACTCCTGCAGCGCTCCTTCAGAGTGCTGCTGCCGAATCCTGAAGACTGCCTCCGGCCTCCTGCACGTGAAGTGCCTGGGAAGTTCCTATGAACTACCTCGTGACTGCCCGCAGCCTGCAGGGCTGGCCGGTCTTATATAGTGCTGGCCCGTCCAGGAGGCTGCTCTTGCCAATGCCAAAACGTGCCAGACCCAAAATGGCGTTGAAGTTCAAACAAGGGTTGTCTTGAAAACAGGCCCAAAAATGGCCTGTGCTAAAACCCTGGTCTGGTGCCTAAGTTTCAGGGCAGGTCGATCTTATGAGGGCCTGAAAATGGCCCTCCGTTTCAGCCTGAAAAGACCGAGGTCCTGGAGGGCCCTGTTTTAGGCTGAAACGACATAAGGGCCTGTAGGCCCTCGTTTTCAGGCTTTCAGGCTGAAAACGACACACGGCCTGTAGGCCCCTGTTTTCAGGCTTTTAGGCTGAAAACGACACACAGGGTCTGTAGGTCCCTTGTTTTCAGGCTTTTAGGCTGAGAACGCTGGTCGGGCCTGTGTGGCTGCGCAGTATGCCACGCATTTCCTTACGAACGTTTTCACTTTTTTTTTCGGATTGCGTCCCCGAGGATAGGTGGAACGAACAATTCCTTGGGGATTTCGCGTCCCCGAGGAGTGTCTAACGACGCCCAAAGACAAGGAAATTCCAGTAACGGGGGGGTTGGAGTACACACCCAAAAGGAAAAATAAAGGCTCGCATACATATTAGCCGCAACGGGGGTTAACATGGAGTTAAGGAAGGTGGATTATCACTTCCAGTATCATCAGTAAGGGGGCTCTGCAGCGCATTTTTTCACTTTGGGGGGGCTGGCGCAGCCGGCCATTGTGGTCCCCGGTAGCCCCAAGCCCAGCCGAAAAGTTCGGAGTTGGCAACTCGCAATGGGACGATGAGTGTGAAACAATGAGAGAGACCCTGAGGCTGGAGGCACAGTCCGGTGGCTGGAACCTGGCCCCGAGGGAGACGCATAGTGTGCGACTGGGAAATGAAACAGAGGTTTCCCGGACATTCTGCGAGCCCCGGGCCGGGACAATACAGGCATGCGCCTCACCGAACCCGCCCCCCAGCCCCCCCCTGCACAGCGCCTAGGGCGACAGGGGTGTGGGGCCGTGCTGGTCACTTTCTCTCGATCTTAACTGCTGTCACATGCTTGCTGGTAATAAGCAACCGAACACTGTTGGCCTTCAGCAAGGAGGCCATCCGCTCGCTTAAGCGGCAGTTGACGGCCCAGCTATGGAGAAACAACGGTGAGCTCCCGAATGTTATTAGCAGGGTGGCCTGGTCTTCGGTGATCCAACCCAATTACTGTATTAATTTGCGTAGGTTCTTGTAATTTCACGGAAATCGTCATGGCACAAAAACAGATATGGTTTGGTCTTCCCCTTTTTCGGAAGTTTTTCCTCTATTGCTTCTGTTTTCTATTTCTTGTTTAGCAGAAACGTGCTCCTTTTGATTTACCAGAAGCCGAAGCTGAGTTAGTTGCAGGCTATAACGTAGAATATTCTTCCATGGGTTTTGCTCTTTTTTTTCTAGGGGAGTATGCTAATATGATACGAAGGAGTAGTTAATGTACTCTTTTATTTTTGGGTTCATTGGGGATCCTAGACCCGAATACCCAGATCACAGCATTAACGGTCCAATGAGTTAGGAGGCTGAGCGTCTCCCATGGCATGCCCTCGCGCTGGAACAGATAGCTAGACTCGCCCCACAGACACCGCAGGGAGTTAACCCATTAACCTGTCTGGAAGACCTTTTCTGGATTGTGCCATGGTCCCTTTGAAACAGTTGAGCTTCTTGTCGAGACACAAACCGCTTGGATTTGGTCAGGGACGACTTTTGGGCCCGTGTTTTGAAAGCTTGACGTCAACTTCTGCTGCCTGACAAACCCCCACCGACTAGCTGGGAGGAGGTGATGCGTCAACCCCTCTTCGGGAACAGGAGGAAATACGGACTGGTACAACAGGGCGTATTGCAGCTCAAGCACCCCGTGGAACAGCTGGGTCAAAAAAGGTATAACCAGAATAAAGGATATATGGGATAAAGGGGAGGGAGACTAGAAAACTGCATAGCAACTAAGGACTATACTAAAGTACTGTCACAATGTTGAGGAGCACACCGAATCGTTGATCTTTGCTATCCCCCTTGACTGGGTGCGCACCCTGCGCAAAGGGCCGCGGCTGGTAGAAGGAGACTGGGTAGCGGCCCTGGGTGATCCGGAAAGTGTGAGCAATGTGGTGGAGGTACGACCAGACGAAACGCTGGTTAACCTCTTTCACATACGCAAGGATAATGCGCTCACTCGGTACACCCCAGAGGCAATGAGATGGTGGAGAAATGCGAACCTGCACAGGATCCGATTGCTGCGGGACAAAGATGTGTGGATCGCATACCAGCCTAACACCCCCATGGCAGAACTCCCCTTTGACCCCGAGGATGGCAGTGGCCCCTACGCAAAAAAGCAGGTCGGGGGAGAATCTAAAGTTGCATACTTTAACGGTGAAGGCTACCTACCGTCTGCTGCAACCAAAGGTGAACATAAAAGAAACGGTGGAGACTCGATGGAGGTCTTATTTAAATGTAGGAACTGAGGCCATCCGCCCCATCCGATGGTTCACCGCCACAAGATCTAGGCCAGCGAAGATGGCCTTGGTGCAGTGGCAGATAGAACATCACTGCCTTCCCACCAACAACTGGTTGATAGATCGTACATATCTAGAGCAGAAGGGGCGGGGGCTACCGTGGTGTTTGGGCACTAGGTCCAAATGGCCATGGGATTGGAGGGCCATATTATGTGAGGCATGGACCTCCCCCATTGACAACACTTTTGAAAACAACATGTTCGAGTTAGGTAGGAGAGCGGTCATGTGGACCCTCTGGAGAAAACGCTGCATCCATGCTATTAAGGGGGGCTATGAAACACCCGCAGACATGTCCGCGGGTCCGATCTCGGATGGCGGCGGACGCAGATGGGGCCGCGTCCGCGGCCGACCTGGTCCGCGTTCCAGTTAGGTAGGAGAGCGGTCATGTGGACCCTCTGGAGAAAACGTCGCATCCATGCTATCGAGGGGGGCTATGAAACACCCGCGGACGCGTCCGCGGGTCCAATCTCGGATRGCGAACGCAGATGGGGCCGCGTCCGCGGCCGACCTGGTCCGCGCCGCGGACCCGATTTTACCAAAAATTTCCTGAATTAAATAATAGGTTAAAAAAAAAAAAATTGGGGCTGGAATTTTAAGCCCTACAATCCCATTTTTTTTTTTTGGAATCCGACTTCGTTTAGGATTTTTAAAAAGTCAAAAACTAAATTCGATTTAAAGAAAATTTTTAAAAAAATATAAAGAAAAGCTGGATTTTTTTTTTGTCATTTTTTATCATGAGATATATGGTCCCTGAGTTCACCTGTATTCTTCTAGAAATGAATTGCTGTTTTTTGCAGGGGTATGAGGTGTTTTAAAAAACTTCAAATGCAAAATTTGAAAAAAAAAAAAAAAAAAACTTCAAAAAAGGGGTTTGATTGATTGATTGATTGATTGTGAGTGAGTGACTGTGTGTGTGCGTGTGTATGTGTCTGTGTGTGTGTGCGTTTGTGTGTGTGTGTGTGTGTGTGTGCGTGTGCGTTGGGGGGGCGACCCATCCCCCACCAATCAATCAATCAATCAATCAATCAGAAAAAAAAAGGAAAAGTAAAAAAAACGAGAAAAGCGGGCAGTTTTTCTCACACACACACACGCACACGCACACACACACACACACAGGGCAATTTTTTTACTTTTTTTTTCACTTTTTTTTTTCCACGCATATTCTACCACGTATCCGCGGCCCATTGGGCCTGACCCGTTGATCGGATTTCAACGGGAAGCCCCCGTTGTACCGTTCAACGGGGATTCAACTCGGACCCCGGGGGTGTACAACGGGTACAACGGAGTTGTACAAAACCCGTTGCGAGTTGAATGGATACATAGCAACAAAGTACGTCCCGTGCATTCGATCGACGACGCACGGAAGAAGGAGCTTCTTGCCTTCGTCCACGCCCTCAAGCGTTGGTGACATTTCCTCCTTGGTCGGAAACCATTCCGATGGGTAACGGATAATAATCCGTTGGTATTCTACAAGTCGCAAGACACGATTAACAGTACCATTGCCCGTTAGATGACTTTCATCGACCAGTTTGACTTTTTCCCCGATCACATTCCCGGGAAGTCAAACCGTTTTGCGGATGCCCTCTCACGGTGACCGGATCTTTGCACCGCAGTCTACTCTACCTTCGAGATCGATGACGACTTGCGGGAGAGCTTCATCCGCTGCTATCAAGCCGACCCCCACTTTCGCGACAAGTACGCGAATTGCTCCTCTCCGAATCCGGTGCCTTCGCATTATCGGATCCAAGAGGGCTACTTACTTGTGCATTCATGGGAAAAGGATCTTCTTTGTGTGCCGAGTCATTCACACTTGCGCACACGGCTTCTTGGCGAGTTTCACGATGCGCCCGCCTCCGGACATTTTGGTGTCAATCGTACACTTGGTCGACTTCGCTAGCGGTTCTATTGGCCCGACCTTCTCAAGGACGCCACCCACTATCGTGAGTCGTGCGAAGTCTGTCGGCGTTGCAAATCACGCAACCATCGTCCGTTCGGCGAGCTACACCCATTACCAGTGCCCCTTGGGCGACGGCAAGCAATTGCTATGGATATCACCGGCCCCTTCCCGAAGCACAAGACCGGCGTTGATGGGATCCTCACGGTCGTCGACCGCCTCACCAAGTACGCCATGTTTTTGCCTCGCCGGTATCACGCAAAGGCACCGGAGTTAGCCGAGGTCTTATACACCGGTTGAATTTGCTCCAAGGGCTACCCTAGCGAGATCGTTTGCGACCGGGACACTCGCTTTCTCTCCGACTTTTGGGTCGCCCTCGTCAAGCGATGGGGCTCATCTTTGAAGCCGAGTTCGGCTCGCCACCCGCAAACCGCTGGTCCAACGAAAAGGGCGCATCAGACCGCTCAAGTCCTTCTCCGCACTCTCATCCGTCCCGACCAGGTTGATTGGGTTGAGCGCTTGCCAGACGTTGAGTTGGCTTACAACTCATCGATCCATCCGGCTATCGGGATGTCGCCATTCGAGTTTGAGCATGGTTCACCCATCTCATCGCCGCTGGACGCCACTTTGCCTCGCACAGCCAAGAGCGACGACCATCTTGCGTTCCTTCGTCGCATGCAAGAGCTTCTTGTCAAGGCACGGGATCAAATGTCGAAAACGCAAATACGGATGAGCCGTCAAGCCAACCGCAATCGCCTTCCTTGCCCGTTCCGCGCTGGCGATCTGGTTTGGGTCTCCGCAGCGGAGTTCAGCCTTGAGCAAGACATCTCTCGCAAGCTCCTTCCCAAGTGGATGGGGCCTTGGCGCATTCTCTCTGCAGTTGGTGATGATCCCGAGGGGCCTTCATTCCGCATCGCGGTGCCACCTCACTTGCCCGTCCACACGGTGTTCCACTGTTCCAAACTCGCTCCTTTYGTTTCAGCGGAGTCCGACGAGTTTCCCGGTCGACGTACACAAGACCCTCCTTCCATGGACGGATTTCAGGAGGCGGGCTACATCATCACYGACCGGCGCCATGGCAACAAAGAAACAGAGTTTGTACTTCACTTTTCCTGCTGCAGCCACAAGGCTGACTGTTGGCTGACGCGTTTGGAACTGAAGGCCACAGCTCCCGCCGTTCTCTCACGTTTTCTTAGCAAAGGGAAGACTACGCCGAGCACTCCAGCTCCTTGCCTTCCCCGCTACATTCCGCCATCGGATCGGCAGCTTCGCCCGCGCCCCGGCTCGTCTTCATAAGGAGGGGGGCGTGTTACATGCTGAAAGCCTACACACGGGSCCCTCAYGRGACCCGAGGTTGGAATAGGGCCCCCAGGTCGCGTCACCGCAACCTGAAGGCCCTATGGCATTTTTACTTGGGCCTGCATCAGAAAAACGCCAGCTTTAGATTATTTTTATAKTCTTTATTTTATTTATTTGCTGCTGTTTTTCTAACGGGTGTACTGTTGTCCGTTCCGTGGCCAGGTACACGTTTTAGGACCAGGGCCAGATTCAGGCCCAGAGGCTGAGCGCCAAAAAAAACGTTTGGACCTTTTCTTTTGTTATCGAACAGATTTCTACCTGTTCGGACCCAGGCCGACGTTGAGGCCGGGTACGTCCGCACAGGACCGGTT
>BFEA01000112.1:1170357-1183108 GCA_003427395.1 Chara braunii | reverse complement strand
GTGAGTGTGTGTGTGTGTGTGTGTGTGTGTGTGTGAGAGAGAGAGAGAGAGAGAGAGAGAGAGAGAGAGAGAGAGAGAGAGAGAGAGAGAGAGAGCCTCTGCCCCCTACACTCCTCCTCCTCCTCCTCCCCCCCATTCTTTGTCTTTGCTGTCTTCCTCATCTTCCACTTTTTGTGCGAACATTCTTTTTTCTTTTTTTTTCCATACAGGACTGATGTGGAAGTGCAAATAGGACAAACAAACAGAAAAAACAAACAAAAACGAAAGAAGAAACGAAGTTAACAAACACAACCAAAAAAAACAGCAAAACACATTGTAATAGAATTTGGAATTTTGAGCCAAAAAAAAAAAACAAAAAAAAACACTAGAACAAAGGAACAAAAAGGACACACAGGTACCAACGAGCTCTGGCGCAGTTGGTACACACCCGTGAGCTGTTAAAATACACACCCAAGATCGGATCCAGAATGATGGAAACCGATGAATGTAACAAACATTTTTGTTTTTGTTTGAATTACCTGGAGCCAGATCCCACTAGCGATGTATGTGGATTAGTGTGACAGGTGTGGGACGGGTGGGTGGCAGCGTGAAATAGGGAAAATAAACACAAAAAAAACATTTCATGACCAAACACATGAAGAAAAAACTGCTAAAAAAGAAAAGAGCGTGCTCTTCTCACAGATGGTGTGGGGTATGATTCACTGACCATGGCCGTGGCAGTCGAGACGACTGCACGTGAGTGAGCACACGGACCATATTCATTGACAACAGTCTGAGGCTTCCTTGAAATAGGCCACCGTGCACGCTGTTCGGTTGTTCTGACATAAATTCTCTTTGGCAAAGGAGGGCAAGAGTAACTCCATACACCATTTGC
Organism: Chara braunii; assembly: GCA_003427395.1. NCBI lineage: Eukaryota > Viridiplantae > Streptophyta > Charophyceae > Charales > Characeae > Chara > Chara braunii. The sequence goes on along the minus strand of BFEA01000112.1, from coordinate 1,182,234 downwards.
TGTAGGTGAGGGGATCGAACCCTCCCCAACACCTCCCAAACCACGATCAATTTCCAGCGATGGAGCCATTCGTCTTTGCCTTCGCCGTGAGTGAAAACGTGTGTGATTTCACGAACCAAAAAACTTGGTTCTGATTTCACGCACATGTGGGACAGCCACAGGACCCCAACAAAGAAAACAAAAGAAAAAACTACCAATGGGAGAGCAAAAGAAGACATCCTTCTCCCGGGCTGAATTCACAAAAACAGGCTACTGCTGATTTCCTGCCAAATCCACGATGCCTGACAGTCGCACACCTTTTTCTTTTCCTTTTTTCTTTTTTTTCTTTTTTCTTTTTTTTCTTTTTTTTTTTGTCATCCTTGCGCAGGGGCCATGCTAATCTTCTCTGGGGCTCGTTAGACACTCCTCGGGCGCATACAGTCCCCGAGGAATTGTTCGCTCCACCTATCCTCGGGGATGCAGTCGGAAAAAAAAAGAAGTGAAAACACTCCGAAGGAAATTCCTTGGGCTCCGAGGATTCCCCAGCCATTTCTTCCTTTTGCCCAAGGGACCTCACGAGGTCCCTCGGGCAAAAGGAATCCGCATTTCACGGAGAGGAGCGGGCACATGGGTAGAGAGGCGTTACAACCGAAAATCTGGATCGTGGCGGCACCCTATTGGCTGAAGGCCTCAAGCACATTTGATTTTTTTTCTTTTTTCTTTTTTCTTTTCTGACATCGCTCGATGGAAATGTCCTCGGGCGACGTCCCGGAGGACAGGTGGAACGAAGGGCCCAAATTTCCTTTTGAACCCAAAGGAAATTTTCCTTTTGCCCGAGGATTTCAATAGGAGTGTCTAACGAGACCCTCTGTATCGTTCCAATTTTAACGGATGCCTGACAGTCACACACCTTAAACACTAATCCCCATACATCGGTAGTGGACCACGCTCCTGGGGGCGGAGTCGCCGGACAGCTCGGTGAAAATGCCTCGAGGCCATCGCCTTAAAAAAAAAAGAAGAAGACAAAAAGGACAGGCAGGCTGCCGTCCATTCCAGGTTCAGGCCTTCCTGTCCGTGTTTTGTCACACACTTTGGTGGTACCGGTCCTGCTTCAGATTTTCCACCGGACAGAGCCGGTTGGAACAGAGGATTGGACTTTTCAATCATTATCAAAATCGACAGTTTCACACACTTTTGTGGCACAGGTCCCGCTTCAGATTTTCCACAGGACAGAGCCAGTCAAAGAGAGGATAGGACTTTCGAATCATTATCAAAATTGAGAGTTTCACACACTTTGGTGGTACCGGTCCAGCCACCAAGCGGAGCCGCCGTCAAAGAGAGGATCGGACTTTTCAATCATTATCAGAATTGACAGTTTTTCTTTCTGATATAAGAAATCTGCGGATCTTTACTTTCCAAAAAAAAAAAGGCTTGACAATTCAGGTTCGGTTGCACTGGTGGTGTAATTCCAGACTTCGACAGAGCGCCAGTTGTGTCGGTTGGACTCTGTCCATTCAGTCTTCTAATCTTATTCCATATGTTAGCAAAGTACTGGTGGTACGCAGCCACCAGTGGAGCTGCTTTCGATTGAGAGCATCATCGTAAGGGGGTGTCAACGCCGGCGACAATGTGATCAGAAAATACCAGGAACCAACCAGCACTGCTACCGGCCAAATCAGCTGTTAATTCTTTTTTCTTTTTTCTTTTTTTTGGGTGTGTGTTGGGGGGGGAAGGACAGGGCTACAAATTCCCACTACCTTGGTTCTTCGTTTTCTGGCACGAATTAAGAAAATGATGGTCGAACGGGAAAAAAGAATCCAGGTAGCTGTCCTGTGGGACATCCATTAAAATTGGAAGGATACAGATAAGATCAGCAGTATGGCCCCTGCTCAAGTGCGAGGATATGGGTCCTCGGCAGGCCTAAGGGGCCCCCTGCAGCATATGTGCCCGCCCTAAGTGAAGGCGGGCCTAACAAATCACGACAGGCCCTTGGCTGTCAATTTCGCATTTGGGGTCCAGGCAGTTTCGTCGCGCCAGTTGGTTGAAGGGAAACACAGGCCGCGCAGCGTGGAAATTCCCAGGCCTTCTAGGCCTTTCCGAACGCACAGGCCCTGGGCGAGATTCGCAGCCTCATACACAGACAGTTGGGAGGCCCAACCGAATGAGGCCCAGTAGCTGCACTAGAGGCGCAGCATCCTGGGGCCTACTGGAAGCTTCTGGGCCCAGGCCAGTCCAGCCAGGCTGCCGAATGAGGCAGGCTCTTTCCACATAGGAAAGAGCTCGCTGCCTGGCCAGGCATTCGGGCACTCGCATGCTGGCGGCAGCGCTGCTGGAGCTGAAGCTCGTGGGCTGCTGCTAGCGCTGAGCGGAGAGGTGCAGGCATGTGCGGTCGTGCAGGGAGCAGGGCGCTGCTGAGGGCAGCGCCATAGCCCAGCCTCCATAGCTGGCACGGCTTGGATGTACAGTGAGGCGCAGGGGTGGTCTTCGGGTGTACAACAAAGGAAGGCGTGGGAGAGAGTCAAGGGAGAGAGAGAAGGATGATGATGACGACGATGTGAGGGCACATACCTGGTATTGGCGATGGTTCTGCATGGGCGACATCTTCAAGTACTTCGGGTGCTGCTGACGTCAACAGTTGCATTGTCAATTAGTAGGCTAGTACTAGCTGTGTAGGGAGTAGGCTGGGCGCCAAGCGCCAAGTAGGGAGTTAGAGACTGGATGCATATGTTGGTGGCGAGAGCAAGCTCTCATTGACATTGACTTTCAGTGCTACGATTCTCCATTGGTGTTATATTGGTGCAATGCTGCTTTCTGAACACTGTGATACGATTTGGCTTTCAATGTGATTGTGGTTCTTCGCATTAGCTGTTCGGTGCTTCGCATGAGGTGTGGGGCAGTGATAAGGCTTGGGCGATTGGACATTAGGCGGCCCAGGGTCATGTCGGCACGCCAGGAAGCTATGTGGTGATATTAGGGATGTGCGCTGGATGATGAGAGCTCGCTGATGTGGCATTTAAGCCGAGGTGGAACTACATTCTGCTGTTGGTTGTGCCGAGGCAAAGACCGGTCATCATAAATGCACATCAGGTTGCCGGTGAGAAATCTGTGGTTGAGGGCAGCATTATGAGGTACGTTGCTYCCTTCCTTATCTACCCTCTTCATYGCTTCTTACYRTGAGGAAGTGAGTCTTGTCTTGAGAGTCCTCTCAATGTGAGKTGTCRMGAGCGCTYAACCTTGASAGTCGACATTCTTCCTGGGCAGCAAGCTGGTGGGAGAYGGGCGATGCCTCTGAAGGGCCCTGGACGAAGCACTCGGGTCACRGTCACCATGCCAAYCCGCTGGGACTAGTWCAYGCATGCTTTGCCGCAAGTCCTTGGTTCTGCTGCTGCGCAATAGAGGTCATGCAGGGCATGCCAACCCTTTGAACAGACGCTTACCAGACCGTCTCTAAATATTTATGGTGGGGACTCGGTGTTGATTCTGGCTGTGATCGTCGTCCTGTCTGCGACGTTAAATAATTCCTGAGGAGTTATGGGGGATCTCCTTAAATGCCTCCTGATCAGCCATATCAAACCGGGTGTAAGGCTCGTTGCATGCGAGGATAAATAATGTGCAGGGGCTGGCAAGTTCTGCGTTGACTTGGGGCACAGGGGTGGGCCGGATTGCACACCTTTAGACACACTGCTCAACCAGATGCCTAGGAACGTCGACACAAAGTGACTACTCAAGAGGGATACAGGGAAAGGGTTGGATTCCAGCAACTGTTCGTCGTGGCATTAATTAGATAAACTGCCATCCTGCATACGTCTCTGCAGGGAGCAATATTTTTATTTTTGATTATCTAGTTGTTACGGACTTGACTAACAATTGACAGACAGCTGCAAATATAGTATATTCTTTGCTGCAATGCCATCTGTATCAGAGTAATATAAAAATAGATTTAATATTCCTTGTAGGATCTGACATTGGTTGACACCTAACCACCTAACTGTTTCTGTCCAGGCCGACCGAAGTTAGTGGTGTACCATTGTGTGTCATGCTGAGGTAGGATTCAGTGTGGATTCTATTTTAGATCACACACACTGTAGCTCATGAGCGATGCAAGCGCTAGTGAGGAGGAGTTGTTATTGGACGACCGTAGGACTACTCGTAGAACTGCTCTCAGTCGACCTTTGACTTTCCTAGAGTTAGGTCCAGGAGACGAGAGGAGACTGCAGAGAAAGGCTAGAGAGAGAACAGCGACAAGAAGAGCAAGGGTGGTTGAGGCCAGTGCCAGGTCTAGGATTACAGCTAGCACTAGTACGACCATGGCTACTTCCTCTACCATGTCGCAGGCCTCTTCACAAACCACTTCGTCAGGAGTTAGTCAGAGTGTTTCTCGGGTTTCCATCAGCCAGTGTGCTGGCTTGCAAGTCAGCCAGCAGGCTCGACTCACGTTGGAGGATTATGAGATCCTCCAAGCAAAAGAACTTCAGGATGAGTTGCAGCGGCAGTTGGATGAAGCAGCAGAGAGAAGAAGAAGAGCAATAATGAGAAAAGCTAAACTAGGTAGTAGATTGCAGGAACTAGGCAAGCTGGAAGCACGAGATGAGTCCACATTACATCCCGCTATGCAAGCTCTGCGGAATTCGTTCTTGTGTGTGGCGGAGACCCAGGTTGTTCAGCAGGAAGTGTTGGTTGAACTAGTGGCAGGCCAAAAACGAATTATGGCTGCACTACAGGCTCCTCGTCCAGTTATGAGGCAGCCTCAGTTTGCTGTAGCTCCCCCTTCAGGTGCGGGTCCATCAGTGACGCCGTCGCCGGTAGGGCCTTCATTCTCACCTATGTTTGGCATGCCCCCTCCAGGTGGTTATGTGGCGACTAGTGGTCCGGTCCTTAGAGTCTCAGTCGTACCATCGACGACAGTGGTTACTACATTCCCACGGTCAAGCCAGGCCCACGTTAGTGTGCAGCAACCTGTTTCGGTGGCTATGCAGCCACTGCAGCAATCCCCTGGGCCAATGCAGCCTATGCAGTGGATGCCCAAAATACCCTTGCTGAGTCCTAAGCCCTTCTCCGACGACAGGAAGAAGAATGAGGACTTGGACACCTGGGTAAGGACGGTGCCTACCTGTGTGAGGCACAAGCTTACCAGGCTGGAGCAAGAAGTTGTAGTGGCTGCCTCCTTTCTAGAGGGGTCAACAGCCCACTGGTTGAATGGCCTAGTGCAGCAGCAGGGCTACGGTCAGAACTTCGATGCCTGGCCCCAGGCCCAGACGTTGGAAGAGTTTGTACGGTCCGTATACAATAGGTGGCACGACCCTCAAGGGGCCCAAAAGGCCACATACGCGATCAACAGTCTTTGTGTCAGAAGGTACAAGAATGTTAGAGAGCTTACGGATACCGTAGAACGTCTGCTCGTGGTACCTGGTGTGCGCTATGACCAGCAGGTACTCCTTCCGGATTACCTTAGATGTCTGCCTTCAGAGGTTAGGACAAAGCAGGTAGACGAGGCCTATGTCGAACAGTACAACTTCGCTTCATTCAGCAAGAAGGCCTTAGACATAGAGGCAAAATTGGGATTTGCGCATCAGAGTCAAGAAGATGGTAGGAAGGAGAGACTACCTCAGGACTGGAAGAAGAAAGGTCAACTAATGTTCATCGACCACGATGGTCGGGCGACGGAAATTGACGACTTCCCAGACCTTGGGGAGGAGACAGAGCACGATGGGGCCAGCGAGGCTTCGGATGGGGGAGTCGTGGCACCCATCAAGGAAAAGGCTAGGGGGACCGGGAAGAAGAAGGTAGGCCGGTCTACAGGTCAGGACGACCAAGGAACTCCCGCATGGGTGAAACTTGGTTTAGAGTATGTGTGGAGGGATCGAGTCGCTAGGGGCACGTGCATGAACTGTGGAAACTATGGCCACACGTCCCGAATGTGCCGAGGCAAGAAAGTCCTAACGAGGGTAGCCTCTCCAACAATGGTGGCACTATCTTCGAACCCTGGCGGTGCTTCTGCGAGCACTTCGCAGGGAAACACCTCGGGCCAGTAGGAGTTTTAGTCGCTCTTACTCGCGCTGAAGTGGTAACGTTGCCTTCCCCACTTCAGGCGTTGGCCAGGGCTAGTGACCCACGTATCGCCCCGCAGACACATTCCGACCCACCGACGCTCTGTTCGAGAGATGTGTCTGAGGCCCTAGAAGAGTTAGAGACTGAGTGGTCAGGGAAGGACCCCAGGTACTCTTGGGCGATGATCAGTAGAGGTCCAAAGGGTGAACATTTCGTGGTAGAGGTTGATGTAGGTGGCCGCAAGGTTGGCGCCTTCGCAGACATAGGCTCTACGCGAAACTTCATCAGTCGTGCTTGTGTGGATAGACTACGCTTAGGGGACCAAGTGCACCGGCTTAGCAGAACTGTAGCTTCTACGCTGGCCAACAAGCACCAAATGTTGGTAAAAGACTATGTCAAGGACGTAGTCTGTACCTTCTCCTATGGAGGAGGGGAAGCGAGCCATAAAATCTCCTTCCTGGTTAGCGACGAACTGCCCTTTGATATGCTCTTAGGCATGTGCTACCTCGAGGTCGCGCAACCTCAGTTTGACTGGGATAGAAAGGTGTTGATCCACAAATTGCCCAATGGTAGAACTGTTAGATTGCAGAAGTACAAAGCCAGCAGTCTAATAGAAAACTACAGGTGCATGTGTGCATCATCTTTCTATAACTATTACAAGCAGAATAGCGAGGAGGGCATGTACTTAGTTCTTTGTCTCTGAAAAAGGGGAGGCCGTAAAAACACCCCCAGAGATAGAATCAGTCGTCGCTCAGTATTCAGACCTTTTTTAGGAGCCCACACGCGTGGTGGAAAGGGAGGTTGTCCATGCAATAGAGGTTGTCCCAGGTAGTAAGGTACCTAGAGGACGAATCTATAGGATGTCTCCTGTGGAGTTAGATGAGCTCCGCGGCCAGCTCAAGGAGCTCACAGAGAAGGGATGGATTCGACCTAGTACCTCCCCTTACGGCACTCCAGTCCTATTCGTACCGAAGACGGGAGGTACCCTGAGGATGTGCATTGACTATAGGGGCCTCAATGCCATCACTGTTAAGAACGCGGAGCCCCTACCCCGCATCGATGACCTCTTGGATAGAGTGCAGGGATGCCGGTACTACACCAAGATAGATCTGAAGTCCGGATACCACCAAATTGCCATTAGACCTGAGGACCAACACCAAACCGCATTTCAAACCAGGTACGGTCTGTACGAGTTTGTGGTGATGCCCTTTGGCCTATGCAATGCACCTGGTACGTTGCACGCGATGAACATGATTTTTCATGACTACGTAGACAAGTTTATCGTCGTGTACCTCGACGATATTCTTATCTTTAGTAGGACTGTAGAGAAGCACGCTGAGCACTTGAAAATAGTGCTAGGTCTCCTAAGACAGCACCCGTACAAGGTTAACTTGGAGAAATGCGAGTTTGGTCGCACCAAGATCTTGTACTTGGGTCATGAAATCTCAGCAGAAGGACTGAGGCCAGATGATGCCAAGGTGGCCAGCATACGTGACTGGCCCAGACCTCAGACTGTTACTGAGGTCGTTTTTGGGGATGACGGGCTACTATCGTCCGTTTGTGAAGAACTATTGTACTATAGCTTCCCCATTGACAAATCTAACTCGACTTGACACCCCTTGGGAGTGGACTGAAGAGTGTGAGGCAACTTTTAGGAAACTGAAGTACGCCTTAACACACTATGAGGTTCTCAAACTTCCTGATCCTGATCAGCCCTTTGTCGTGACCATAGACGCCAACCAATATGGCATAGGCGCGGTCCTTGCGCAAAAGGAGGGGAAAAAGTTGAGACCGATCGAGTATATGAGTAAAAAGATGCCATCTCAGAAACTAGCGAAGTCCACATACGAGTGTGAGCTCTATGCCCTATATAGAGCGCTGGTTCATTGGAGACATTATCTCCTAGGCAAGTTCTTCTATGTGAGATGTGACCATGAAACCTTGCGCTGGATCAAGACACAGCCCCTGCTCTCTGATGCACTCAAGAGATGGATACAAGTGATAGACATGTATGACTATCACTTGATCCTATCAAGGGAAAGTACAACAAGGTGGTTGATGCGCTATCTCGTCGAGCGGATTATTTGGGCGCACTAGTGACTGAATTTGGCATATCTAGCGACTTGACTCGATCATTGGTGGATGCCTATCAACAAGATCCAATTATGTCTGAGATCATCCATAGATTTCAAACCAAGGACAAAAAGACTTTGGATGAATTTACGATGGTAGACGGCTTGTTGTTTCTTGTGAAGGCAGAGAATAAAAGGTTATGTGTTCCGGATAGTGAGTCTTTACGTAGTTTATTTTTAGGAGAGTGTCACGATGCAACTGGACACTTCGGTTATAAAAAGACTTCAGCTAACCTAGTACATAAATTCTGGTGGCCTACTATGATGCAAGATGCAAAGAAGTATGTTGAAACATGCCAAGTTTGTCAAAGGGACAAACCTAGGACTCAGGCTCCGCTTGGGCTCCTCAAGCCCTTGCCGATTCCTGAAGGTCCTGGTCAGAGCGTGTCCATGGATTTCATGGATACACTTGTGACCAACAAATCTCGAAAAAGATACATCTTCGTGATAGTAGACCGTTTCTCTAAGTATGCAAGACTTATTGCCATGCCAAAAACTGAAAAAACTGACTTTATCATCAAGCTGTTTCTAGACAACTGGGTACGCGATTTTGGACTTCCTACATCTATAGTAAGTGATAGGGATGTACGGTTTACCAGTGAACTACGGCAATCCACTGCTGAACAGATGGGCACCAAACTCCAAATGACTTCAGGTAATCACCCCGAGTCAAATGGCCAAGCCGAACAAATGAATCGGGTAGTACAACACCTGCTTCGGCATTATATCAAGCCAAGTCAGGATAATTGGGACGAGAGTTACCTCTCGTCGCCAGCCTGTACAATAACGTTGTGCACAGTACTACGGGCATGACTCCCAACCAGCTACATCTTGGTTGGAAGAGTGCGCTTGACTTTCTGCTACCAGAAAGACAAAACATTGCAGCACCTGGCAGCATAGAGTTTGCTGTAAAGTATGAACAGATGCTGCACCAGGCCGTTGAACATATCAAAAAGTCTCAGGATGCTAAAATCGCATCTGAGAATAAACATAGACGGCCCTCTAACTTCCAGGTAGGTGAGAGAGTCTGGGTAAAGTCATCTGAACTAGGCCAGGAGATGGGGATCTCACGAAAGTTGATGCCACAATACTTTGGGCCCTGCGAGATCTTGGACATTGTAGGGGATCAACCAGATGGGCCATCATACGTAATTCGCATTCCTCCCCACTTACGTACGTACCCTATTTTCCATGCTTCCAAGTTGGCACCTTTCGCTGCAACAAAGCAGTTTCCTTCAAGAAGATCAATGTTGCCCCCAACCATGGATAGCGAGGTGGACATCGACCAGATCGTGGAACATCGAATGATGCCTGTTCCTCGACCATCAGGCAGAGGGCGCCCTCCTAAACCGAGAATGCAGTATCGTGCGAGTTTCGAACATCATCTTGATCCCAAGGAAGATCGTTGGTTCACACAAGAAGAACTTCCGAGAACAACACCTCAAGTGATAGCAGGCTATGAAAGAGAACTGAAAGGGAAGATGCCTGCAGAATAAGAGACTTCTCAGAGGACTAACGAAGTAAAGGAGGAGGCAATGCGAGAATCTGGGTCCTCGGTAGGCCTAAGAGGCCCCGGTTGCAGTGGTGCCCGCCCTAAGTGAAGGCGGGCCTAACAGATTCGAAGAGGCCTTTGACTGTCAATTTCATATTTGGGGTACAGGCGGTTGCGACGCGCCAATTGGTTGAGAGAAACACAGGCCGAGCAACCAAGACATTTCCACGGCCTACCGGGCCAGAATGCAGGCCCTGGGCGTGAATCGCAGCCTCATACACTGACAGTTGGGAGGCCCGACCGAACGAGGCCCAGTAGCTGCAGCGGAAAGGCAGCATCCTGGGGCCTTCCAGAAGCTTCTGGGCCCAGGCCAATACAGCCAGGCTGCACGAGCAGGCCAGCTCTTTCCATAAAGGAAAGAGCTCTCCCCAGGCAGCCTCGTTCAGGCACTCGCATGCTACCGGCAGCGCTGCTGGAGCAATGCTCGTGGGCTGCTGCTGGCGCTGAGAGACGAGGTGCAGCACGTGCGGTCGTGCAGGGAAGCAGGGCGCTGCTGAGGGCAGCCCCATAGCCCAGCCACCATAGCTGGTGGGCTTGGACTACAGTGAGGCGCATGAGTGGTCTTCGGGTGTAAGGGAGGAAGACGTGGGTGTAAAGTCAGGGAAGGGTGAAGGATGATGATGATGATGATGTGAGGGCACATACATTGTATTGGCGATGGTCAGCATTTGGGCGACATCTTCAAGTACTTCGGGTTGCCGCTGATGTCAACAGTTGCATTGTCAATTAGTAGGCTGATAGTAGCTGTGTAGGAGTAGGCTGGGCGCTGAGCGCCAAGTAGGAGTGTGAAGGGACTGGACTCTTGTGTTGGTTTGGAGAGAGAAAGCTCTCCGGGACATTGGTTTTCAGTACTACGAACCTCCTTTGGTGTATTATTGGTGCAATGCTGCTCTCTGAACACGGTGTGACTATCTGGCTTTCAATGTGATGGTGTAATCTGAAATTGTCATCTCGCTGTTGCTTATTTTCCTTGCATATAGGGTGAAGGATGATGATGATGATGATGATGTGAGGGCACATACCTTGTATTGGCGATGGTCAGCATTTGGGCGACATCTTCAAGTACTTCGGGTTGCCGCTGATGTCAACAGTTGCATTGTCAATTAGTGGGCTGATCGTAGCTGTGTAGGAGTAGGCTGGGCGCTGAGCGCCAAGTAGGAGTGTGAAGGGACTGGACTCTTGTGTTGGTTTGGAGATAGAAAGCTCTCCGGGACATTGGTTTTCAGTACTATGAACCTCCTTTGGTTTATTATTGGTGCAATGCTGCTCTCTGGACACGGTGTGACTATCTGGCTTTCGATGTGATGGTGTAATCTGAAATTGTCATCTCGCTGTTGCTTATTTTCCTTGCATGAAATGAAGATGAGAAATGAAGAAGGAAGTGCAGGTGCGCTGAAAAGCGAACGTGGTAGACTCTTCACCAAAACTACAAAACTGTGAAAGAAAGAAGAATGCAGTGAAAGAAAGAAGATGTTTGGGTCACTTTTTTTGTTTTTTCTCCCTCTGCCTATCGGTTTTCCTTTTCTGCTCCTCTCTTCCTTGTGTTTAACACCTCTTCCTTCACTCTGCCTCTTTCCCATAGTGTGCAAGTGGGCTGTTATGGCATACGGGGATGGGGGCAGCTCGCGCTCAACTTCATCAACGTGGCGAGCCTTGTACGTTATAGAGGCATAGTGGAGGAGGCGTTAAGAAGACTGAGAAACTGAATGATTTCAATGTGTCTTTGTTTTTTATTTTTATCCTTTGATTCAGTGTATTTTTTTTTGGTTGTAAAACACTGAAAGAAGTAATAATACTGTGAAGCAAAGAATAAGAGGACACTGTTTTGTGTCATTCTGGTTTGTCTGTCTCTTTGCCTGTTTGTCCTTTCATTTTTCTTTTCTTCGCTCATCTTATTTCTTCTTCTACTTCACGTGCTTACACTCTTAGTCAATAGTTCTGTGACGATATATATATATATATATATATATATATATATCGTCAAATAGAACTGCCCGGTAAACCGTAGGCAGAGAGGGAGAAGAGGACAACAAACGAGGGGTTGTGACAAACTGTTTCGTCGGAGTTTCACCGACTCATATCAGCCTCCTGATGAGTCGGTGAAACTCCGACGAAACAGTTTGTCACAGCCCCTCGTTTGTTGTCCTCTTCTCCCTCTCTGCCTAC
>BFEA01000112.1:1132322-1152749 GCA_003427395.1 Chara braunii | reverse complement strand
TGACATGCAAAGAGCAGGGGAAAGGTGTATGACGGGTTTCACAGATTTCTAAATATTCACCGCTGAACTATGGCGAGTGGCCACCCCTACAGACCGGACAGGACCGGTTCGGGTGTGGGCTATGGAAGCACCGCATCCAATTTTCGCAGTCACAGTTGCTGCATCGAATGGCATGGCGCAGACAGATGTCGCAGGCTACGTGGCTCGTACATGCTAGGAACACAGAGGCACGTCGACTGCAATTATAGAGGCATTGCCGTTCCAGTCCCTGTCTACAAATTGGACATGACATGTCGGGGTGCTGTACATGAGTACAGTACTGACTGTCATCGTACGTATGGAAGCAAAAACTCGCATGGACTATACCTTCGTAATCCTCACGGCACAAGGCATGTGAACCACATGCTAGTTGAATCTCCGGCGGGTCATCACAAAACGGCATGGAGCATCTTTCTTGGGCTTCCGCAGTATGTATTCCTTCTCTATGGGCAGACGACGACAGGGAGGATCGGTCCAATACAAGGGCATTCAGCTGCTGCAGGATATGATCCGCAACAGCTCGCCCTGGTGGTGATAAACTATGAGCACATTGCTCTGCCAGTGGTTCATATAGAAGTCTATTTTCCTCCTCGGACTGCTGTGTTCGTCGTTCGTCTGGCATGAAAGAGGGAGATCCGTCAGCGGTTGCCGTAGGCGTGTAACCAATACCGCATGTGGGACATGCTAGGCGAGGATGTGGAGGGTGATAGCACCGGGGATAGTACACGCAGTAAAGACACATACTTTCTATGACAGCTTCCTGGAAGCATTGACGACACATGGCATGTTGCTGACATGTCATTGGTATGACGTGCACAGCTATTTAAGCATGGCAGATCAAGGCCACAACGGCATGCTGGACAAGTAATCAGGGGGTGGGGGGGATGAGCACAGGACTGGAGATCACAATTTTCGTGTGACAGGCTAGCAGCGACCATCCCTTCATAGTGTTCGGAGCAGAGGCTATGTTGTGTACATGCCAACGGAACTGTACCTGTGCGACGACACAACAGGAGGGCACAGCCATCATCCTGTGGAGAGGTCCTTTCACTGTTTGTGGTAGAATCAGCAGGATTGCTCTCCGGGGGGTGCAGTGCTTGCAAATGCTCATTGACATACTGTTCCTGATGGATGAGCCAGACTGAGTGACCCTCCAGCATTTGGTGATAGAAAGAGTTAATAGTTCCCACTGTGTGCACCCTACCGCCATTGTCCCATAGGGTCCATGAATTATCTGCAAACGTAAGAGCACTGAAGTGACCTGGACGATATAAGATATATGCCCGAATATTCGGATCCGTGCCTGGCTCGTGGTTTTGCGGAGCAGGCTGGAATTGCAGTCGCCTACCCATAAATGCCATAGCCAGGACTTCTATGTTCACACCAGGCGCAGCGCTGTCGTCGTCTGGGCAGACGGCACGGTGCTCTTCTTCTATCCAGAAAACAACGTCTGCGAAATCAGCAAGAGTACAAGGATTACAATTGTAAGCAAGGAGACATACATTAATGGCATAGTACACACAGCGCCCTCGCTGTAGCGGTATGACATTGTCTGATTCCGCAGGTCGCGTGGGGGATCCGTTTACGGGAGGGGGATCCTCGTTTGATTCTGCAGGTTGCCCAGGTGGCGGAGACTCATTGTGGTCTTGACCAATTGGCTCCGGTATGTGCTCCGGAAGAGATGATCTTCGACCGGGGGCTCCGTCAGGTAATCAGGAGATGGGCCATTGTCAATTGGGGCAGGGGAGCGAGTGGGGCTAGGTGGATGAGAGAGAGGCGGGTCAGGTGGGTGAGAACTGGGTGGACCAGATGTGGGAATCGGAAGCCGATCAGCCTCACTTGTGCTTAGGGCGGCTGCTAGTCGTGCAAACGCTGCACAAGCAGCTGCACCTCGTGTCTGGTGCACTCGTAAGCCTGCAGCACTGAAGAAATCATCGCCACATTGTGGGCATCGGACTCGATGTGCACTATTCCTCGCAAGTGTATACTGAAAGCGACGATGTCATTCCGTACGGTTGCGAGCATGTCGTCGGAGCACATCTCTAACCCCTGCAGGGGGCGCGGTGATCATGCCATTCAACGACAAACGAGGCCGCTGTCTTGGAGGCTGTTGTGGAGACGGGGAATGTCTCCGCTGAAGAGGCATCTGTAACGATCCATCTAACAACGGATACCTCGGCCGACAGGGCCTTTGTGACGACCGATCTGACCATGAGTGCGTTGATGATGAGGAGGTCGATGATGAGGAAGTAGAGGAAGAAGTAGGGGAACAGGAAGAAGAAGATGATGCAGATGACTGAGAGGATGCTGCTACAGAGGACGTCGGTGGGGGTGGCAGTGATGATGGTGGTGGTGCTGCTGATAATGATGGTAGTGATGGCGGTGGTGGTGGTGGTGGAGGCGGGGGCGGTGGTGGGGGGGGAGGAGGAGGGGGGGTCCCTTCAGCAGCAGCAACAACAACAGTTGTTGTATTGGTAGGATGCTGGCCTTCATCCCTTACTGCCATTTCGGTAACGTTCACATTGTTTACNGGAAATCAAGGCATTTAATTTGTATCTTTTTTGTATTGGATAAGATAACACCTGTAATCAAAATACAAACTCCTCCATGTGACAAAATCGTATTCTCACAAAATACGAACCAACATCCATAACACGAAGATCAAAATCACCATCAAGAAAAAAAAGATATCATGATGTAGAAAATTAGTAGGAGTCTGATTCCTCATCACCTGTCTCTTATACACATCTAGATGTGTATAAGAGACAATTGGTAGGATGCTGGCCTTCATCCCTTACTGCCATTTCGGTAACGTTCACATTGTTTACTGCGGCTGGCATGATCTCTGGCTGAGTTGGCGTATTGACATTAGCATCTGCCATTTCAGCCCGGATAACAGGGGGGGGCAGGCGATCTGCATTTGATTGTGCGGAGGGCTGATGCTGGCTGCGGTCAACATCGGTGTCAGGCGATGAGTGGTGGTCTCTTGTGTGTATGTGTGCGTGCGTTTGTGTGTGTGTGTGTGTGTGTGTGTGTGTGTGTGTGTGTGTGTGTTTCAAATTTTCACCACAACAGCCCCTATTCCACCCAGATGAGTAGGTCCAAAATCGAAGCAGCTTTAGTCCTATTGCAGACAACGAAAACACTTCTTGAGTTGAGACAAACCAACAACAAAACAGTTAATTTTATAGCAAACAACACGGAGCAAAATAGAAGTGTTTAAATCCCTTTCTTAAGGGTGTGCACTTTGGTTTTCTTGGGCACCCAATACTACCCATTTCATATGTTCTTGCAACTCCCCTCTTACTGTGCCTCTCATGTACATGGCTCGCCATGTTGATTGTGGTTGCGCGCAAGCTGCCGACATCCCCGTGTGCCTCACTTGCACATTATGAAAGGAGGCAGAGTAAAAGCGGAGGTTCCTGCTCATTATTCTTCAGATCTTCAGCTTATATTTTGTCTGTTCTCTTAATAATGCTCATCTGTATGCATTTACTCATAGTACAGAAGAGGAGGGAGAAAGGAAATAGGAGGTGGAGTTCTCACAGGGTTCTAAAGTACTCACCACCGGAGCAGACTACTCTAGAATGGCAATGAGGCCAGGCAGCATTCGGGTTGCAGAACGTTGTGACTTTAGGGGTCTGGGACCCGCGGCATAATTAAAAAAAATAGAAAGAAAAAGAAAAAAAAAAAGAACGAAGTACAATTTTTTTTTTGAGTTGAGGGGCCGCTAGGTATATTCCTGTTCATTTTCTTCAGATCTTCAGCTTATATTTTGTCTGTTCTCTTAATGATGCTCATACCTATGCATTTATTTGTAGCACAGAAGAGGACGGAGGAAGGACGGAGATAAGACGTGGGGTTCTCACAGGGTTCTAAATAGTCCGATGATAATACCTCACAAGCCCATCGCCCTAAAAAAAAAAAAAAACTAGGCTACCAGAGTGGCCCGGGTCCACTTGCCCAGCCGGGCCAAAAGAAATAAAGAAATAGAAAAATAAAAATTATTTTTTAATTTAAAGTTGTATCATAAATTTGGTACAGCAGTTCGATGTGACCCTGAGGCAAAAGTTGTTCAGTTTATTTTTCTGCATAACATATTTGTTTTCCGGATTTTTTGGATTTTTTTTTTTTTTTGGCTGGGACCTTCCCTGGTCCTTGCACGGCCGGGCCGCCCGGGAAAACAGGGTGACCCGGGCGGCCCGGCTGGTAGCCTAGGAAAAAAACAAAAAAAAAACAAAAAACTCAACACTGGAGCAAATTACTCTAGAATGGCACCTGAGGCCAGTCAGCTTTTGGGTTGCATAAGATTTTGAGTTGAGCAGCAGCCGTTGCCTGTGTGTGTGTGTTGTGTGTTGTGTGTTGTGTGTTGTGTGGTTGTGTGGTTGTGTTGTGTGTTGTGTGTTGTGGGTTGTGTGGTTGTGTTGTGTGCGGTGTGTGGCATGTGGTGTGTGGTGTGTGGGAGAGTGTTGCCCATGTGGTGTGTGGGAGAGTCTTGGCCGTGTGGTGTGTGGGAGAGTGTTGGCCGTGTGGTGTGTGGAAGAGTGTTGGCCATGTGGTGCGTGAGAGAGTGTTGGCCTCAGACACTACTGTTACTCGATGGTGGTGGATGAAGTAGACGGGAGACACCTGCTGGCAAAATGCGAGGTCTTTGGGTTAGTCGAGTCCCCCCACCGGCGGCTTCACCCTACTGCCTAACCACCGTCAATCAGGCGTAAAGGGGGGCAACATGCATCCCTATGATTGTGAGAAGTAGCTATGCTTGCAGGGGTCCCCTGCATACACTTAGGAGTAGTGGTAAATAGGTAGTAAACGTGAAGTTGAGAGAAGAAAAAAAGAACAAGGGTAGCGCTTCCATTTCTTCTTTTTTTTTTTTTTTTTCCCCTTCAGAAACGCGTTCCTGCAGTGCCAGCGGTGCTGGTAGAAACAGGCACCACTAGCACTCGGGGAGAGGGCTCCATCTATTGGTGGGGAGCATCACCTGCTACCCGTATCATCTAGTCCAATTTTTGAAGAGCTGGAGGCAGGGAGGACTGGTGGTTTGGTGAGACATGAGGGCTGTGGTAGTTTACCTTTCAAGATGCAAAAAAATTACTACGAGTTTTCTGGTGTTTCCAGGCCTGGACGCCTGAGAGCACCTTTATCCGGACCTGAGTAACGCTCCCAGTATATTATTCGGAGCAGACTGCCTCAACGACTGAATCTGGACGTGTTTGCGGAGATGTGCAGTTGAGGAAACTCAACGCCATTTCTGCACATCTCCACAACCTCATCCAGATTCAGTCGTTGGGGAAAACTCAACAAAGCTAGTGGGACTTCCACCCGGGCCTTGTCCTTAGCTACTGAGAGGCATTTCTTTGTTTCAAAAAAAAAAGAAAAGAATGAAATTTCAACCGACGTATTCACGCAGGAGAATTGTGAGGAAATGTGACCATCGATCGCGGCAGATTGACACTACGCCTTTCCCGGGATGTAAACTCTCCACAAGTATGGCCAGATCCAGTTGAAAGGTCCTACCGTCCTAGTGCAAGTGGACCTCCATGTACACATTCAATATATACCCTCACCCAGTTGGGCTTAACTCTGCACCTACCTAGAAAACCTCCCACTACTTCTACAATTGGATTTATTTCCTGTTCTGTTCATGGAATCCGGAGGTCTTACCAGAGGACTGAGACACGGGCAGAGGAGGAGGTGCGGGCAATAGGACTCCGACCCCTCCTCCCCCGTCAGAGCCGAAGCCAGGTAGTGGCCCTGGTATGTCTGATTGGGATGTACTGTGATGTAATTGTCTTTCAATTTTCACACCACCACTACCCCGGACGTAGAAAACTTGGGGGGACCGGTAGTGCACTTTGAGGGGTCTAGAGTGGGCATCTGACCTACCTACCGGTAGCAGGGAATGCCACAACCTTTTAGGGGTCTAAGACCTGCCAGCATAAACCCCGCCCGTAGATGTACTGCTGCCTTGTAGTTCAAGTGAGGGCCGGCCATAGATTGGCACACAGCAAGAAGAAAAAGAAGAGAGAGAGGGTTCATCCTGCCGTTTTCTTTTCCTTTTTTTTTTCTTTTTTGTCCTTTCTTTTTGCTACACATCCCGCCATCCTCGCATGTATTAGACGCTCTGCACAAAAGGGCCTTGCTCCGGTACTCACTGCTGCACAAAAGAAAAGAAAAATAGATGTGCATCTTTCCATTCTCGTGCGCAAGATTCATTGTCATTTTGCACATATGGTGAGTAGTGGAGCGAGGGCGACGAGAATGGATCTTTCCTAGAAAATGGGTAGATGCACAGCCTTTTGTTAGCAAAAATGGATCTTCCCTAGAAAACGGGAGCGTTTCTGCACCGGGGCGTCGTTCTGCACAGGGCCGTGGCTCCACTGCTCACCAAGTGCCACCAAATGTGCAAAATAAGAAAGAATCTTCCCTACAAAACAGGAAGATGCACAGCTGTAAGAAAAAAAAAAAAAAAAAAAAAAAAAAAAAAAAAAAAAAAGCACAGGGACATCGTTCTGCACAGGGCTGTGGCTCCACTGCTCACCAAATGTGCAAACTGAGAAGGAATCTCCCCTACAAAATGGGAAGATACAGCCCCAGTATTTCGCCGCCTTTTATGATGTTTTCTGCCACAGGGAGGCACATCTGTATACGCACCACGAGCTCACTTTTTTTGAAGTTACGGCTCATAACTGCTTTTTTTTTTTTCCGAGTCTTTTATTTTATGTCGGCTCGTTTTCCCTTTGTCCAACAATAGTCGCCGACCTCCCCCAAACACGATCCTAACTCACCTGAAAACAGAGTTTTGGCCAGCGGGGGGAGTGGACGCCGGGCCTAGTTCCCAGCACGTGCTGCTCCCCACGAATAGATTGGACCATTTAAAAAAAAAAAAAAAAAAAAACATGGCCCTGTGCAAGGATGACATGCATAAATCGAGAAATGGCCATGTATCAATTGGATCTTCAGACAGTGCAAAATCACCTGACAAGGAGATCTCCCAAAAACCTAAATATGACAGCATGGCTCAGGAGTCAGGTTTTCCTCTTGTCTTGCTTGGGAAATTTTTGAAATGCCCCTCCGACTTCCATTTATTTGCAGTATGCCCCTCTGACGGCCGACTTACCCTGTCATGCCCCTCTGACCACGATTGAAGTTTCTGAAACCCCCCTGGCATCGTTTGGGCCTGAAATATGTTCACTATGCCCCCACCGGTACTGGTTCCAAATTTCCAGTATGGCCCGGTAGCTCCCCTCCCAGGGCCAGGGGAACGGCCGCGAGTAACAGCCAAAGGGGCATGCTGGAAAGTTGCACCCCTCACCGACAGGGGCCTGCAGGAAACTTCAGAGGCCCCAGAGGGCACGACACGGTAAGTCCGCCGTCAGAGGGGCATACCGCAAATAAATGGAAGTCGGAGGGGCATTTTGAAACTTTCCCTTCTTTCTTTTGTTGAGATTGTGTGGTGGGCGGAAGTACCCAATTTCATAAACACCCATATGATGATCATTCACAAAATACCCTGGAACTCCTTTCTTTCTTTCTTTCTTTTTTTTTTCTTTTTTTTTTTTAATATACCTGGCTCCCCCTATTCTGGGGAGCGTCAGTCCGGCTCCTATTCCACCGGCAAGTCAAAATACATTACAACAATTACCCATCACACACGCAGGGGAGCATCAGTCCGGTTCCTATTCCACCGGCAAGTCAAAATACATTACAACAATTACCCATCACACACGCTTCCTTCCGTCAGGCCGAAGGACCCCTGATCAGCATTGATTGCTCCACTACGGGAGGATTGACTGTCAGCTTGCCCTGTCCCTCTCTTTCCTCTCAGATCCGGAGTCCAGATCTGTCAGATAAAGCAATGGATCCTAGAAAGAACCCATCTGTTGACCTTACCCAACCTGGTCCATTCCTTAAGCCACTTCGCCCCCCCTTTGGACGGTAGGTCGTTGTCATTAGACTGTCAGCTCGCCTTGTCCCACTTTTCCTCTCAGCTCTGGAATGCAGATCTGTCAGATCGATCCGTAGACCCTAGAAAGAACACCCGTTGGCTTTTCTCCCCATGGTCTCCGGTGATGTCAGGCTTGAGCTCCTTTACCACGTCGTCTGCACCCCCTGGGTCATGTTTGACCTCTTGCAGCCTAAGAGATGTTTAAAACTTCCGGCGACGTCTGATGTTGGGGATCCCTTTCTGGATTTGAATTATGCCATTGTTTCCAGCATACCAGGTCCTGTCCTGTAGAATCTCTGCCTCTCCTTGTTCCGCTGTTCTTCGTCTTCGGGCCAGGCGCGCTTGATCTTTTGCCATCTGCACAGGATCTCTCCTTGAATCATTGTTTTAGTTTCTATCCATACTTTCTCCCGTGGGTTGGAGAGTCCTTCAATTGTTCGACTGCATCTCTCCTTCCATATGACCCATAGGGTTACCTTTCTGATGAGCTCAAACCAGGTCCTCTCAGCCTTCYGAGCCTGATCAGGGATGTTAGTCAAGAGGAGCAGTTGAATGGGTTGTTTGGGGAAGGGGGATGAGAAGAGGGAATCCCAGAGTAAAGACGCTCTCGCCCAATATTCGGATGCTTCTTTACAGAGGACTAGGAAGTGGACTATATCTTCTACCGAGCCTTCAGTACAGACTGCACATAAACTCCTTTCTTTCTCCGTTTTCATTTTTTTAATTTTTTTTTCCCATTTTCCTATTTCCCTCTACCTCCTCAAGCACAGCAATTGAAATTTGTCACCCATAAGAAAGGTCAGTTGGCCCGCATCTTAGCTGGTAGACGCTATCCCAGAAGGGGAGGGGTTCAACACAGGCTGTGCAGGTCGAGCTAGGTTTGGCAGGTGGAACAGCCTTGAGCGTCGTGCACGTTCATAAAGACCTGGTTTTGGAGACCAGTTGAAGCAGTCTTGTGCAGCTGGCAGCCATAGGCATCAGGTTAGCGGCCGTGTAGTGTAGGCACACAGCTAGCAGCCCTAGGCACAGGGATGACACCCTTGCGTGCAGGGTTCGTACCCGTGGGCACAGCACTAGCAACAGCCTTGGGCACAGGGTGGTGGTGTTCCTGGAGTCATCCTCGACCATTTAGAATGATACCTATTGGATTCCCTTGAGTTTCCTGGTACCATTCTCTTCCTTCCATTTGGAACGAAACCTGATAAAATTTCAACGAAGGAAGAGAATGGACCCAAATGCCACCACGCAAACCTCCTCCCATTGAGAGCCACTAAAAACTCCACCACATATTGCTGCTGCTATGTACAACTGGGCAAAGTTAAATGCCTTTACCCCCAAGTCCCCACCAGGACTGAGTGGCATTCAGGAGGTCTTGGGTTCAATCCCAAACGGCCTAATGTACCTTCCTGTGCATGCTTGGCGCCCGCCACCTCGAGATAAGATCACGGGATCCCCCGATCAGCATTGAGCAGAGACAGCTGATGTTTCGTAGGGAAGGCGCGGGGATTGATCCCTTGGCATGGTCCGTGATGCTACCAGCTGTCCCCTGGCCGGTATCGCCCACCTGCAGGTCAGGCACAGCCCAAGCATGTTCCCTCGTTGGAGGCCTTGTGAACTAGGGATGGCTGCTACGGGGGGGGGGGGGGGGGGGGGGGTCCCCATAATAATATGATGTAGGAGTAGTGTTAGGTAGGTAGCGAGTGCAAGATGGAATTGAGAGAAGAATCTAGCTTTAGTTATAAAAAAAACAACGAAGAAGACTGCCACATTTTCAATCAGACTGACACACTACTTGAGGTGTTGCCCACTGAATATTTGCTGCCCTGCCAGAGATTAGCTGACAGTGGTGAGCCCATGCCTCGCTGCATTGGCATGGCACTGGCACTGGAATTGGCACCGAACTAGCACTGGAAGTGGAACTCGCACCGGAACTATCACTAATCCTGGCGGAGGAACTCGCACTGGTACCGGCACTAGAACTGGAAGTCAAACTGGCACTGCAAGTGCCACTGGGACAGCCACTGGTAGAACTGGCACTGGCATTGGAAGTGTCACTAGGCCTGGCACCGGTCCCACTATTTTTGCGAATCGAATGTTTCAAGTTGCCCAGAGAAGTGACCTTCTGGAACACCAGGGGGCACCTCGGGCCCGCTGAATAAAGAGGTCTACCTTAAGGTAGAGCGCCTCTAATCATACCATCCAGCGTCAGAAGAGAACCACAAGGACGATAGTTGTGGCCGTAAGATCGAGTGACACATACTATGCTTAGGTATGTCTGGCTTAGGTAGAGATCATCATCTACCCATACTATGCTGAGTCAGAAGAGCACCACAATGACAATAATTGTGACCACTGGATTCTGCAGATTTGGCATAAAACAAGGGTTTTACATTAACATTATATTTACACTATAGCAGATGAAATCAGTGTCCCACAAGTGACACTTGTTTATCAGCTTGATGATTGCAGGTTTTCCTTCTTTACGCCAGCCTCCTTCCTGCCACCAGCATTATATAATACGCTGCCAGCTGTCGACGTGCGAATCGCATTCATTACAATCTTCTCTGCCCTTCCGTGTGCATGCGTGTGGATGTGTGGCTCTTCCCCTCCTCCCTTCTCCATGTCCGTCAGCACTTTCGCATGGAGAAGGAGGCAAAGGATCATCCAGGTAGGTAAGGGTTAAGCGATAAGAGGTGCCTTTCTTTTTTGTGGGGCCCCTTTGGAGTGCATTTTCCTGCGCCTTCTGTCCCATTTGGGTGAAACTTCCCTCTGGCCAGCCAGGCAGGAAATCATGCCCTGCCTCCTTGGCATACTGCCTGGGCCGCCCCTTCTTCATTTTACGATTCTGAGTCGCCTCTGTCGATTGATGAATTGTCTTGCGTACGTTTTATTTTTATTTTTTTTTCCCTGCCTTTTTTGCTTTTTCAGCCTTCTAGTTCATCCTAGTTCTTTATGCCTTGGTTCACTTTCAGACATCTTTCAGCCTAAAACCCCTTCTTCATTTTACGACTCTGACTCGCCTCTGGCGATTGATGAATTGTCTTGCGTAAGTTTTATTCTTTTTTTTTTTCCCCTGCTTTTTTTCTTTTTCAGCCTTCTAGTTCATCCAAGTTCTTTTTGGCTTAATTCACTTTCAGACCTCTTTCAGCCTATAACCCCATAGCTATTTTTTCCTGCTTTTCTTAATTACATTCAATTTCGTGCCGATTACAACTTGTTAAGTTATTACAACTTATTTGAAATTATTTTCTAAAGAAGTCTGTCTCCATGTTTCTCTTTCCCTCCTTCCGCAATCCTTTGCCAAATTTACCCCTCTTTAAACCGCCAGTACACGGCCCCAGCCCTGCACAAAAAACCACTCGTCCCCACCGTACTGTCACAACGGCTCGACCTACCGGACCACACTATTGGCTGGTGGCACCAATCGAAAAAAGAAAAGAAGTGCACCGCTAGAGGTTTGGAAAAGCTTGCGCGCAGAAAGATGTCTCCAAGGCCGGTGTACTGGTGGTTTTCAAACCACCAGTACGTTTCCCGACCATTTTTTCGAAGTCACGGCTAGCATGCTGCTGCAACTTTCGGGGCTCGGCCACCAGAGCAAAATCGCAGGCGGCGCCAGCCTAAAGCACGCCCATGCCTATCCGTTTCTTTTGGCACGCAGCGCGTTTCCAGCCCTTCTGCTTTCCTTTTTTTTAAAAATAATCTATCTGTTTCTTTTTGGCTCGCAACGGAGAAAAGTGCATCGACAGTAATGCTCGTTTAACATTCTCAGTGCCCTTCTGCTTTCCTTTTAAAAAAAGGGAAAAAAAACATCTGTTTCACAACTTCTATTACTGGTCAATATTCCCCATATACTTCGGTTTCAAAAGTTGTCCTCTTGAAAAAAAAAAAAAAAAAAAAAAAAAAGTTGTCCTCTTCTTCAGACTTCCTCACAATTTCTTTGCAGAATTTGTGACCATCCCTGCCTTGTGCCCCCAAACACAACCTGGTCATTATGACTGCATCTAGAGAAGAACGCAGCCACATGCATTTGTGACGACCTGGCATCCCAATTTTTTTTCCAGTGCTTTGTCTCTTTTCTTCTCCCTTTCTCGACAACCTCCTTAGCAGCGGCACTACGATGGAGCTGGAGGGGGCACAAGGGAGGGTTGACGTCCAATCCTAAACGAACAAACGTTATAAACTGAACACAATGAATATATAATTTCCATAGACTGTTGAAAAGCCACTTCTTGCGCCCCGATCATAAACAAAAGCACAGTTGCGATCCAGAGGCCTAGAGAAGGTCCAGAGTTGGGTGTCTCGTACAGCTGTCAGGATTCCGGTCCCGGACTGCCCCCCCCCCCCAACCCACGAATTCAAAAACCATGGGGTGTGGGGTGGGTCAACAGATCATCTGGCCCTCCGGAACTCAAATATTTTTGTACCTTCTGTGCACAGCAGTCTTCGTGAATATCCCGCGTGCTTACTTTGGGCGTCCTCTTCAAGGCTCAAGCACAATTTTGGCATGGATTGGCCATACATACTAGTACTGAGGGCTTCGCTCCACTGCTCACCAAATGAGCAAAATGAGAACGAGTCTTCCGCCGGAACATGGGAATATACGCTGCCATATTTTTTGTCTTTTGTGGATGTGACGAGTAGTGGAGCAAGGCCCATCGGAACCACAGACAGGACAATTTCCACGGCTGAATGTCCTGCAAATCTCTAAAAGCTGCATTCAGATCACGACTGCTCACCAAATGAGCAATATGAGAATCAATCTTCCGCTGGAACATGGGAATATACACCGGCATATTTTTTGTCTGTTGTGGATGTCGTGAGTAGTGGAGCGAGACCCATAGCCTTCAACAGGGTTCGGCCGGGAACCACAGGACGATTCCCCCAGCTGAATGTCCCCCAAACCTCTAAAAGCTGCATTCAGATCAGTGTGGTACTGGATCTACTGCGGGACACAAAAACTGTAGACCAAACCCGGACATGCAGTCGTCTGGACATTTACCCCGGCAAGGGGGGCACCCAACAACTAGAATGATTTTCTGTCTGATTTCATTCCCTCTACGTTGGGTAGGAATTTTCCAAGGACACGTGAAAAGACAAATCGTATTACCCAGCCCATGTGCCTGAGTGACACACATGCAACTGTTGATGAACAGGTCACGGGTTCAAACTTCGAATCCTTCTGATCGAGTTGCATGGATGCCATAATAATACTACCGTCTTCACCCGAATAGAACGCCCGATAATTATCACCGTATCTGGGCTAAAAGCTGTGCCAAATTCAGCTATAATGACCGGGCGTTATATTCGGGTTAAGACGGTAGGGAAGAGCTCTGGGAACCTCGTCTTTTCAGACAGAGAGAAAGAAAAAGCTGTTTGTCTTGCAATGCTGCACAACATAACTTTTTCCAGATATTCTTCAATTCGGTTGAAAATTCAAAACTTGGGAACAATACGACAGAGTCTGACATATGGTCCAGACCAATCTACAGCGGGACATCTGGACCGTCCACATCGCTGTCGAGATATCCGGATTGTAATCATGGTCTGGATGCAGCATGATCAAGCTCATTGCTTCCTCCAACTAGAAATAAGAACCAGGACAGCTATGCCAACTCTTCTTTTTCTTTTCTTTTCTTTTTCCAGTTAAACCACCACTACCTTTCTCATATGTCGGCCGAGGGCATCTAGTAGCCTACTCCTGAAAAATAGCTGCCACACCGCCCGTCGATATTTTTCATTGACGGCGCTTGATGGGCCATGGTCCCACATACGAGAAAGGTAGTGGTGGTTTAACAAGCACAATAAACTCTGAGTACCAGACACACATGGCGACCAGGCAATTCCTTCCAGAAGACTCTGGACCTGGCCGTCGCCTACCGGAGTCCAAGCATCTCTACCGGTTGTGAGGCCCAACCTTCACCGAAAATTGGTAGGGCCCTTCTTTTGTGGAGCCTTCACCAAAAATTGGTAGGGCCCTTCAGTTGTGGACCCCTTTTGCCGCAGCCGTGCCACAGAGGCCCTTGCAGCCTCACACGCCTGCCCCCTTGGGGTTTGAAGTCCCCTAAGAAACTTTTTGTTCCCCGTGCTGCTTTACTTTCGGACCCCTTTTGTAACCTGTCACAACTGCAGCTCAATTGAAAGCTATGAAACAAGTGTGCGGCAGTCTGCATCAGTTCTTCGCTCATGAACAACCAATCCTCACTCCAGTCAGTATGATATCTGAACTGAACCCTCTACTGCAGCTCAGGCTTTGGTGGGCACCCTCTCCCTGTAGGTTTTGGAACCGGCATATACCGGTGCTCGAGGATACAATCGGCCTCCGCTTATCCCTCCATTGAGGACCATAACATCGGTTGACGTGAACGAAACTGATCGATGGTATGGATAGGCAATAACTTTGATGTATGAAAAAAAAGATAGGGTCTAAGATGAGGTGGAATATAAATGACATATGTGCCACCAGGGTCAATAGAGCGAAAATCCGGTGGTTGCAGTTGTCTGGAAATATTTCCCTCAGGACTAAACCCTGCAATCTTCACCCATACCAAATCCCTACCTGAAACACAGATACACATCTGTGCATTTTTCCTTGCTCGATCATTCTGTGCCTGAGATCTGTTGTCGCTTCTCTACAATTTTCTGTACGATCTGTCTGTACTGTGGTACATACTCTTAGAGTACTCCAAAGTACCAATGGGCACACCCTATGTTGTGTGCGGAAACAGGAAATCAAGGCATTTAATTTGTATCTTTTTTGTATTGGATAAGATAACACCTGTAATCAAAATACAAACTCCTCCATGTGACAAAATCGTATTCATTGGTGCAGAAGGTTTGAACAAAAAGAAACAAAAAGAGAGAAAAACAAAGAGCACAGCAGAAAGACTCAAATTCAGTTGGTTGGGACAGAGACCTGCAGCAAAATGAACAACGTTGTCATGTGCATTTTCTACTTTGGGCAAACGCTCATCCCAATCAAGTTATCAGAGATAATATGACTCATCCATTCCATCCGGCATGGTTCTGTTTAACTTAATGGAGGCACAACGATCGATCGATGGATGATAATTGCTAGGTTTATTGAACGTTGTACCCGTTTCTGGGCACTTGAGATCCTTGCCCAACCGATAGATAGCCTGTCCTTTCATTTCAGGTTGATCCCTAAACTCATAGTACGTTCAGTTCTGTACTTTTTCAGTGGAAGCAGTGCTCTTGTCTTGTCGGAGCAGTCTGTCCAGGCACAGTCCTCAAGTGCTCCACGTGCTCTCTGACAATCCACCTAAATACAAGCATGTCATCTGGGTAGACAACCATAAAGTTGCCCAAGTAATCATGAATTACTTGGTCCACAGCATGCTGGAATGTTCCAGGTGCATTACAATGTCTTAAAGCACCAATAAACCACATATCGGCCCGCGGGTGTCAGCACGAAACCTGCACCACTTTGAAGGCCACCAATTTTTTTCTTTCAGCCGCGGGCCTGGCTGCGCGGCGCCTCCAAGCCTCCGAGTTTTGCTTGTGGCGACAAAAACTTTCTGCAAGGCTGGGGCCGTGTAATAGCGGTTTAAGGCATCACCACAAGTTCATACAATCAACATCTGGTCTCGAATGTAGGTTTGGCTAATCCTTGGATCCTACCTATGTCGGATGACAGGTGGATTTCGGACCTATCTTTTTTAATGCATCGATACCTGCACTCTATCAATAAGGTTATCCGCTTGCAGGACGCCGAGTACGGGCTCGACATTATTACAAGCAGTGTTAGCAAGGAGGCTCATATCGTCAATGCACATCCTCAACTCGTTTCCCTCATTAGCCACAAATAGGACAGGTGACCCGTAGGCGAGGTGCTGGAAGATCCTCGAGTTGTTTGTGAAGCTCATCGACCACCGCAAGAAATATCCTATACATCCTTTCCCTTAGGATTTGACCCCCTGGGACTATCTCTAAGGCATCATGTTTTTGCCTACTTACAATTCCTACAGGTTTGCCTTAAAGGTTCTCGCAATCTCAGCAACAACTTGCTCTACTCCTTAGGAATCCCCATCGCCTCCCGTTCTTGCGACACAAATATTAGGTAGATGCCCTCCTCGTGGTCTGGCTTCCAATATTTGTTGAATGAACTTGATGACAAAGCATCCATAGGATTGATTGAGGCGGGGAGGCTGATACCTCTCTTGCATTGACAACTTCCGTCAAGAATCACATACTTAAAAGAGTTTTTCATCCCACATGATACTTTGCTTAGCAACCTTTAGGTAGTGGATGACTAGTATCATATCAAAAGCTTAGCTCATCACTGACAAAAAAAGATACCTTGTGCCTCAACTTCTCTCTCAAACGCGAGAAAGAGCAAACTACGCACTTACCATAGCGATCAACCGTGATCTCACTGTTGTTAGCCAATATGGACACAATTGGCCAGCTCAACTCGTACATCTTCTCTTGCTACAGAAAGCTTTTCTACACGCACACGACTCACGTAGCTTGGGATCGATCCTATACCCGCCGAAGCTCCAACTTCTCATCGTCTAGCTCAACTTCTAAAAAGACCAACTCACCATCTGCGTTCATATTTTTCCCTACCTAGGAGCACATCAGATTTGGAAATTCTGCGACTAGCTCCTGAATGGAATCAGTCACATGTTGAGCACAGAGAATCTTGCCATTAGACTGTGACAGGAGAGTAGTTTCAAACGACCAACCAGAACCAATATGATTTGTGAGTTCCGGGGAGGTACGTATGGATCGACAGGTACTAATACTTCTACCTCGCCAGCTTGAGTAGAGGGCGCTGCACCTTCAACTCACTGCACTTGTTTCCCTGCAGGCAAACTTATCGATATGACCTATTTCACAAAATCTCCTGCAGGCTCCCCTCTGCATTCTATCCCACAGAGTTCGTTTGACAAGTTATGGGTCTGTCATGATTTGCTCATTGATGTTGTTGAAAATGGTTGACCCCAACCTTTCCCTTGACTATGTGGAGATGACTATCATGTCGCCCCCTATCCCTTCACTGCAGAACGGCTCCACCTCCCGAGTATCATTGTCATCCCCTTCCCTTGCTTGTTCTACTCCTTCCACATAAGGCCATTCCTCCAATGTATTGTCCCTGTAGACATGTAGCAAATGAGCTGTTCTAAAGTATCGTCTACTCTTTGAACCTGGATAAGTTCATCTCTTTTCGTAAGAGTCACTACAATCTTCAACCGATGGGTCTCTACATTATTCAGTTTAGCTGACACTTTGTGCACAAAAGTCCAAACCCCAAGCAGTTTCTAACTAATTATAAAATCTTAATTGGATCCAAAAACTTCTATTAAACCATACCTCACTGCTCGACCACTGTTTCTCTTCAGCCACTTTTATGTTGTATTCCCCCAAGTATGATTATACCACCACTACTTGGAATATCCTTCATCTCTGTGAAGGTTCACGATGGTGTTGCTATCCAACTACATAAGTTCTCTTCCTCTGAAGTATACAAGAAGGGTTTCCTCATCTTAAACCACGAGTACTTGGCCCAGCTGTCAGCCGTGGAAAAAAATAGAGTAGAAAGTTACTAGAAACGTTTCTAGTCGGATGAATTTGGGCGCTCTTGTAGTGGCCCGTACGTTTCCTGAAATTGTGGCTTGTTAATGGGCACAACATTTAATTTTGTATGGCTTACTAGCAACAATCAAGCTTGCCGCGGCGAAAACGGGTATCGAGGAGAGAAATGTTGAGAGTGGGACTGGTTCGGTCAACAAACCAGAACTGGATTCGCTCACACCTCAACCAATGTGCTCACACCTGGCGCAATACATAGAGGGCTGGATGTGACTACAGTAGAGGATGTGACCGTCATAGCCTAGGGATGGCCTGACACAATTCATTCACTTCCCCTACTAGGCAGTTAAACCACCAGTACTTCCTAAAGTTGAGCCCGTTAACAAGCCACAATCTTTGGAAATGTACGGGCCACTACAGGAGCACCCAAATTCATCCGACTAGAAACATTTCTACTCTATTTTTTTCACGCGGCCGATAGCTGGGCCAAGTACTGGTGGTTTCATTGCATCCACTGCCTGCTTCAAGGTCACAGAAAGTTATCTTCCGAGTTCTGGGCACAATGTGAACACTTGCCCTTCGATGCAAACTGGGCACATCATTGCTGATCCCTGATATCCTCATGAACAGCCTCTGAACTCTCCATTCTCATTGACTTATGGTCTCTAGCCCTCTTTTTCCCTTCTATTGAGTCCATACCATACACTCGAGCTTTTGATTATGTTCCCTTCTTCTGCGGGGCATACACACGTGTCTCAGGGGGCTCCATCATTGATGAGGACAACTGATTGGGTAGGCAGCTAAAGACTGCACAATGTTCTGCAAGTCTTGGTACTTGTTTGGTGTGATTGCTCCCCAGCCTTGAGGCAACAAGTGCACAACATCTAGTTCGCGCCCCTCTCATTGGCGTTCTAGACCAGACTGTCAAATTTGAGTGCTTGACACCTGGCTGGTTCATGTTCCTGCTGCAGCTGACATGAGTGAGTGGACCTACACGTCCTTCGTCTCGATGGTCTTTTCACTGTCTCTACGGTTAGGAACCTTATAGAGGCCTTCATCGCTTTTAGAAGGGTGGCATTACCACCTTCCTCACTCATTCAAAATGACAAGACTAGTGCTAAGTAGTTCAATAGCTATTATGTCTGCATTCCACTTATTAGCACTTCACTGTAAACTATCTTTGTCAATCCAAGACATACAGACCTGTGCCTAATACCATCTTCACTATCGCCCACTATCCACAACTATAAACTACTGATTGATTGGACAAAGTGAACGATAACCAGACTCAGATCAGTATATATACAACATACTCGTCTGATGACTCTGATCACAATTTTGCACAGAAATAACTGTTCTACATCCATAGCATGGGGAGCCAAACAGGGGGGGGGAGAAAGAAGGCGGCCTTTGGCTGGTACCGTAGTCGGAGTTGCCAAAAGCAATACCAATCTACAGTTTAGTAGTTATCCTATCTCCATGGTAACTGGACGCACTCCAGGATCTGCGATGTCTGGGTCCGGTGTCCAGTTTGGTGTCTGCGGAGGTTCTGGAGGTGGCATGATGGATTTGTTTTGTTTCGAATCCATCCCGCTGATAGTGCTTCGCACGTTTTCCGGCTTCTGCACCATTATCGGGCCTCACCACCCCACTCACCAAACATGCAAAATGAGAATGAATATTCCACTAGAACATGGAAAGATACACCACCATAATTTGTGTCTTTTGTGCATTTGGTGAATTGTGCAGCTGTGGCCGATTGATTCCTCCCGCTTCCCTGCAGTTGTGGACATCTGCAGCTGCTGTGCCATTGTTGAACCCTCCCACCACTGCACCTCACTATTGCCCATCGGAAGTCGCTACCATCTCACCGTTGGAGGCCACCGGCTCAGCATCTCAGGCCACGATGAGGCAGTACATCATCCATGGCAAGGACGAGCCAGCTATTATCCAGTTCACGTTCTCTCTCTCTCCCTCGCTCTCTCTGTCCCTCTTTGTGTCTGTCCTTCTTGTTCGTTCACTAACAGTGGAGAAGTGGCAGGAGGAGGAGGAAGGACAGATAAAGAGGGAGGGCCAGGCGAGGAGGGACAGGAGAGGAGAGGAGGGAGAGGCGAGGAGGGACAAGCTATGCCAAATTGGAAAATATGTCGGCTTGCCTGTTGTGCAATCAAGCACTTGCACCGTCCCGTATGCACCGACAAACAAGAGGGAGTCTAAGCTACATCTTCTGATGCCACCACAGGGGGAGACATCCGAGTAGCCAGAGCAACAGTTCCTGCACCAAGGTTCATAGCCTCCATTGCATCTTCCACCCTCTTCTCCCCTCCCCTCCCCCTCTTCTGATCAATCTCTTCCTTCCTCTTATGCTCGATTCACTTCCTCTCTTATATGTTCAATCGATCAATTGATCTATAAATAGCTACATAGAATCATCGGTAGATAGATAGATAGATTAAATAGATAGATAGATAGATAGATAGATAGATAGATAGATAGATAGATAGATAGATCAGAATAGAATCAATAGATAGATAAGATAAGATCAGATCAGATTAGATAAATAAGGTAAGATTAGACATATAAGATCCACCCACCCAGCCACCCATCCATCCATCCATCCATCCATCCAGTTCAGAGCATTTTGCGTTTCAAGTTAAATTTCAAAAACAAAGAGAGACTGGAATTAAATAAAAACAATACAGTTGCCAACTGCAAGTATTTTTAACTCCAAAAATTAACAACGAAAAGACATTGGGAAAAAGAAACAAACAGCCACAGCCAAACAAAAAAAAGGAGCTGCACAGTCAAACCATGACAAAACCTAGGCTACCAACCGGCCGGGGTCACCCTAATTTTCGCGGGCGGGCAGGCCGTGCAAGGACCAGGAG